>JAHTLZ010000007.1:47888941-47972365 GCA_023846285.1 Phrynocephalus versicolor | reverse complement strand
AATAAATAAATAAATAAATAAATAAATAAATAAATAAATAAATAAATAAATGGAGGAACTCTATCTTCTGGAGGAAATCCGGGTGGTGAACAAACATTAACAAGTAAACAATTAAAATTATAATTATAATAATAACACAAGAAGGAAAAAAATAAAATATATAAATAGCCAGCAAGATGGTGGGGGAAAAAATAAAATAAAAATAAATAATGAATAAATAAATAAATAAATAAATAATCCTCACTGTGAAGAAGGTTGGATAAAGGGGATTGTAATGCACAAAAGCACACACTGAGATGCCAACATTACAGCATAAACAGTGCCAAGGTATTTTTTAAAATGCCTTTTCTGAAGTAGACAATATAACAGCCTCTGCAAAATCATGATTTCCCCTGTTCCTGCCACAGCAGATAAAGGAAAGAGAGGGGGAGATGCTGTCACTAGTTCATAATAACTTCAACAACATCCCCCTCCCCCCACAAAAAATATCCTTTCATAGTTGAGGTTGGGCACCTTATTTGATCACAACCAGTGCCAGATCAGAGGAAATCTGTCATAAGTCTGCCAGCTGATAAACATCAAAAATCCACCTGGCGAAATGCATTGGTGTGTGAACAGCGTCCGTCACTTGGAGAAGTGACTTTTTTTTTCAGATTATAACTGCCAGAATACCTCAGCCAACAAGGCCAATGGCTGTTGTGATCTGAAAATCGTTTTCTCTGGAAAATATGATAATGCTGAGAAAAGTTAAAGACCGGAGAAAAAGATCAAGTCCAATACTTGATACAAGACTCAAGGCAACCCTATGAATGAGTGATCTCCCAAAGGCCCTGTTTTCAACTGCCTTGGTCAGCTACTGTAGATTCAAGCTTTGTGGCTTCCTTTAGGGAGTTAGTCCATCTCTTCTTTTCATAAGAACATAAGAACATAAGAAGAGCCATGCTGGATCAGGCCAAAGGCCCATCTAGTCCAGCTTCCTGTATCTCACAGTGGCCCCACCAGATGCCTCTGGGAGCGCATGAGACTAGATCTCTGTCTCCTGATACCACTCCCCTGCATCTGGCCCTTGAAGTACCCTGGTTTAAAGCCTGGAGACTACACATCTCCATCATGGTTTGTAACCTGTGATGGACTTTTCCTCCAGGAATCTGTCTAATCCCCTTTTGAAGGCATCCAGGTCAGATGCCATCACCACATTGTGTGGCAGGGAATTCCAAAGTCCTGATGACTTCAAACATTCCCAGCATTACTGGGGTGATTCTATCCAGAGAATGCAATCTTCTCGTGATGTGACCATAGCAGAACAGCCTCAGTTTCAACATTTTTGTTTCCAGAGACAGTTCAGGCTTGATTTGTTTTAGGACCCACTTGTTTGTCTTCCTTTTAATCTAGGGTGTCCACCAAACTTTCCTCCAGCACTACCTTTCAAATGAATCAGTTGTTTTCCTGTCAGCATTTGGAAGCTGGGCCATGGCAAATGGACTTCTTTTCTTACGAGATCAAAATGCTTCATTACTCATCCAAGCAGCTTCGTCAGTCTGAGGGAAGTTAGTGGCGAGTCCTCCATTTTATAGTTCACCTTCATTTCACATCACCCTGGTCTGAATAGGCTCATAAGTTGGACAATGGCCTGAACAGGCTCCTTAGATGAACAATGGCCTGAGTAGGCTCGTTAGGTGGACAATGGCCTAAGGTGTGTGAAAGTCCCCTCCATGTCAGTGTTCTTTAACATCCATGTGCTTCAAAGCATTTATATTTCTCAAGTTTAAATGTTTCAATTCAAGTACAAACCCCAGCATTTCATTTTAAGAATCAGAGATGAGTGGAGAAGGCCGTTACTTCACGTCCCGTTCGTCCTTCCTTGCTGTCCTGATTGGGACCGGTACTTCCCTGCCTCAATCAGTCAGCAGTCTGCACGTTTACCGGGGGCGGGGGGATTTGAAATATCGAAAAATTGAAGCTCGCCAATTTTTAAAAAGGCTAAACAAAGCCAGGGAAATCCAATAGTTGTCACGAAACAAGGAAGCGAAGTAACAGTTGTTATGATAGAAGTAATCACGCCCGTGGGTAAATGAAAACAGGGACTGAACAGGGACAAAACCACGTGATCGTGAACAACGGTGTCACGGAACAAAAGTAATCGTGGAACGACATAGGACGTGAACTAACCGCCGAAGAAAAGCTAAGGAGCCATGTAAAATCTGCACTACCCTCATGATTACAACACTGAAATTAGGTATGCATTTTTAGAATTTTAAACCAGCTCGGCAACATACAAAGAGCAATTCAAGAGAAGAGCGAGGAATATGAAAAAGACACAAAACATACCCAGGGACTCTCCATATCATTCCTCAAGGCCACTTCAATGTCACAGTGATAATTTTAACATATATTATTGATTTATTATAATATCTTTAAATTCTCCTTGCTGACTTGCATACCAATTTGATATGCCAGCAGGGTCACACCCGTAATATTTAATTCAATTACACCAACTCCTCAGCACGCTGTGAAAACAAAGAGGCAGCTCAGACAATTCAGCTCCGGTGCTCTTATTTAAAAGGAGATGGAGGCAAGACTGAGATGTCTCTAGCTAAGCCACTCTGTCTGCAAGGAAACAGGTGCAGAACTTCTGGACTGAGTCCGGGTGAGGCAAGAGCAGAAGGAAGCCTGCTCTCTATGCCAAAGCTGTTTCATTCTCTGACAGTCCTCTTTGCATCGAGGGAGCACACGGCCCATTAAGCAGGCTCAGGCCTTAACCTCAGGCATCTGTCAGATTGGCAGGCAGGGAATCGAAGCTTTGTGTGTGTGTCTGTGGAATTCATGCTCCAACAACCAGTCTGCGAGAGCCTTGACATTTTAATGAGGATGGCTGAAGATTTTGACTTGCAGAGAGGAAAAGGGACGGTCTATCTGGGAGATTCGCAAAGGTCTGCAGCCACTCCCTCCAGCTGATTGCTTCCTATCTAGAACTGTGATGGCGAACCATTTAGAGACCGAGTGCCCAAACTGCAATTCAAAAACCCTCTAATTTTTCGCAAAGTGCCAATACAGCCATTTAACCTGAATACAGGTGGCAGTGAAAGTGTTCTGCTCATATATCACGCCATACCACTTCAAGCAGTCTCTGGGCGGTTTAGAGTTTAATTATGCAGTCTACACATTGCCCCCCCCCGGGTACTCATTTTACCGACCTCGGAAGGATGGAAGGCTGAGTCAACCATGAGCCTGCTACCTGGGATTGAACCCCAGGTCGTGAGCACAATTTTTCCTGCAGTACAGGCATTTAACCACTGTGCCACGGGGCAATGTTGGGTGCCCACAGAAAGGGTGTTGTCATTCAAGAGTGAAGAGGCCCAGTTGTTGCAGCCTCAGATGTTCAGGAAGGTGTTCCAGTCCCCGAATCATTCAGGTTGCCCTCCTCTGCACTTTTTCCAGTTCCATAATATCCTTCTGGAGGTATGGTGACCAGTACTCCAGATGGGGCCTCACCATAGATTTATTAAGAGGCAAAATGACACTTGCTGACTTGTTTTCTATATCCTTCCTAATGATCCCTACCCTAGCATTGAGTTTTCTTTTTTCACTGCTGCGACACACTGGGGGCCTTTTCACACGACCCCTAATATCCGCTGGCCACTTAAATTCAGACCAGAGATCTTGGGGGTTCGTTGCTCTTCCTTCGTCCCCACCCCTCCGCACTTCCTTGCTCCTGTCTGCGTGAAAAAAAGAGAGGAAAAATGTAGGCTCACCTCCGAAGCCGCCTGGTAGCCTCGTCGTCGTCCTGATTCCTTAAAGGGGCGGGAGGCAAAAAAACCAAACAGAAGCGAGGAGAGCCGGGCACTCACAAGATTCCATCCGGAGGGGATTTTCACCCTCCAAGAGCAGGTACATGAAAAGTGTGCTGGGACGCGCTTAGGTGGGCGTGGTCGCACTTAAATTCCTGCAAACTCCGGAGCTGGTGGGGAAACAATTGTAAGCTCCGGAGCTGGCAGCCATTTGCGGCGGAGTTTAGGGGCCGTGTACACATACCCTGGGTTGACACCTTCATTGAGCTGCCCACCAGGACACCAAGGTCCCTTTCCTGGTTTGTTGCAGAGAAGTCAGACCCCATCAGTTTATAAATGCCTCAATGTGTATCACTCTGCACTTACTTGCTATGGCAAATAAGCACGGCAGATTCACACACGGTTATATCAATTCAGCATTGTCATTTGCCAAAGAAGAATCATAGAATAATAGAACTGTGAAGTTGGAAGGGTCCTAAGAGACAAAAATTCCAACCAACCACTCGATGCAGGAACACAAATCATAGGATCCCTGCCAGGTGGTTGTCCAAATTTCTCTTGAATGCCTAAAGTGTTGGAGCACTCGCCACCTCTTGAGGTAACCGATTCTATTGCTGTACCGCTCTAACAGTTACGATTCCGAATCTTTTCCTGGTAGGAAGAAGATTGAAGAGGAAGAGATGGAGAAAAGAGTGGTGTGAATGACAGAGGAGGGTGAGCACCCCATGATTCTGGTGTAGCAATCTGATCTGAGTTGTGGTATGAACTCTTTGTCCTCCAAAAATGCCCAGAATAATTAAACATTCCATGTGAAGGGCAGCAGCAACTGCCATAGGAAACATAAGAACATAAGAAAGGCCTTGCTGGAACAGGCTACGGCCCATCCAGTCCAGCATTCTGTCTCACACAGTGGCTCACCAGTTGCTTCAGGGTGTTCTCAAGCAGATGTCTTCACCTGCATACGATTCCCCGCAAACAATATTGAGAGATATCCTGCCTCTCTCTCCAACCCAGAGGTTGTCCTCAGGCATCCATAATGATATCCATTGATACCCTTGTTCTCCATGAACTTGTCCAATCTTTTCTTAAAGTTGTCAAGGCTGACAGCTGTCTCCACTTCTTCTGGCAGGGAGTTCCACAGACCAGTGATCCTCTGGGTGAAAAAGGACTTCCTCTTATTTGTTTGAGATCCAGCAACCAAATGTTTCATGGAGTGCCCCCGAGTTCTAGTGTTGTGCGATTGGGAAAACAGTCTTCCCTTATCTACTTTGTCCACACCGTGTATGGTTTTATAAACTTCAATCAGGTCACCTCTTAACCTCCAGGTTTTTTCAGCCAATCTGTTCTTCTTCTTCTTCCACTTCTTATTATTTATCTTACTTTAAGCAATCAAGTGGAACCATCTGTACTTTTTGTTTCTCATTCTGTACCTCAAGTGTTCTAGTGTTTTACATTTCATGGCTAGAAGCTCTCTGTTTTCACAGAGTGCACCCGGTGTGTGGTCAAAGTGCTCCATGCCTCTCCTTCTGATTTCTGCTTTGCAGTTAAAATTGCCTTTCTGCTTCAAACAGGGCTTTGCACTTGCACAGTGGGTCGGCTGATCACTCCTTGCGAAACTAGTCGCCAGATAGAAACTCTGTGTGGAACTTACCATTTTTCAGGCAATCCAGGGAGAAGAGAATACTGCTCTTATGCGTTTCATGTTTACTCTTAATCATTCGCTTTAGTACTTATTCATTTGACACCCTCTTCATCCAGGAAATTCTTAGCATCCTGTGACAAATCTACATTTCAGACACTTTAATCTTTTTTTACGACTGTCCAGATCAAAAGCCAAAATTCTGTGCCCTACAGTAGAACTGAGAATGCATAACACCATGGAATGCATACTATCAAAGCCAATTGTAAGCTTTTGCTACAAACTACATTTTTCATCTTAAGCAAAGCAAAGCAAGGCAAAGTGTTCTGATTATATATCGCTCCATACCACTTCAAGTAGTCTCTATGCAGTTTAATTACAATATGCAGTCTATACATTGCCCCCCCCCAGCAAGCTGGGTACAGTGGTCCCCCACCCTTTCACAGTTCATATACTGCTGCCCCGCTATATCGTGGCCGCTATATCGTGGGACCACAGTTTGTGAAAAAAGGCCTCATGAGGTAAGGGGTAAAGGACTGTTTCAGGCCTCCTGTACTTACCCCAGGACTGGTGCTGCCGCGAGCGGGCCTTTCTAGACCTGTCAGAGCCCTCAGAAATGATTTTTGGCAACCCGGAAGTCACTTCCAGGTTGCAGGGGCCTCCAGAAGGCCTGGGAAGGGGTAAGTAAAAGAGCCCCTAGGCCCGACCTGACCTGCATCTGCATATTGCGGATTTTCAATTATTGCGGGTCACGTCAGGTCCCTAACCGCCGCGATAGGTGGGGGGGATCACTGTACTCATTTTACCAACCTCGGAAGGATGGAAGGCTGAGTTTAAGTTGAGCATGCTGCCTGGGATTGAACCCCAGGTTGTGAACACAGTTTTACCTGCAGTACAGGCTTTTAATCACTGCTCTACAAGCCTCCTTCAGGACTTTGCTTTCAGCAAATAATATATAGCATGCCTTGAACTGCAAAAATAATAATGGCCTGATTTTCCAAATGTTTTAATGTAATCAAAGCGACACCATTCAAAGCCAAGAAGATGCTAGCAGGCTTTAGATAATGCCACGAGTTGGCACAAGTGCATAGGAAAAAGGGAAGCACCCATAAAGAAACAACAGAAGAGTGGGCATGTTCAGTGTCTATCCAGAATGCTGCCCCAGAAAACACAAAACCATCTGAGTGTGTAGGACTGGAAAAACAAGGGACTGGGGTCATTGTGAGACCCTGGGCAACTGTAGTCCACACTGCAACACCCTTTTGCCCTCCTCTCTTGAATATCTTAAACTCATAGACTCAGCCAAGATGTTCCATATAAAAACAAAATATGCATTTGATAGATAAGCACATGTAGTTAATACATTTACAGCTGGTCATCAGGCGGCCTTGTATGTACCATTTCTGTTTCACTGTAGCCTGATATCGAGAAAGCACAGAACATGCGTCACTTCAGATATGGCTGGGTGGACAAATTACTTTTGCGCTTGAGTAGCAAATAAGCTTCACCTTCCGGGAACGGGGGGGGGGGGGAGATTCATTTATTCATCCTAATGGGGAATGCTGAAAGTCTTAAGCCGCATGATGAAGCAGAATGAAGGTACAAGGAGCAATTGGTGGGGTTCTCTTTGTTACCCAGTCAAGTCTCTCCTGACCCTGAGAGGGTATTCATGTTATGTGAAATATTTAAGGAGTGGTTTTGCCATGGCTATTTCCCATGAGATTCCATATTTAACCAGGGAATCAAACGCACGTCTCCTGAGCCCTAGTCCGTAATTCTCCTCACAACATCGCTCAAAGAGCTGGGGGAGTCCCTTACACACACTCACATCATTGGTCTGTGCAGCAAAGCCCTGCATAGGCAGACCAAACTGGAGGAGGCACTAACTTCAGAATTATGTCAAAAAAGACATAGGGGAATTGGAAAAGGTGCAAAGGAGAGTGATTAAAATGATTACTGGGCTGGGGGAACCTCCCTTATGAGGAAAGGCTAAAACATTTGGGGCTCTTTAGTCTGGAAAAAAAGCGCCTGAGGGGGGATATGATTGAGACGTACAAAATAATGCAGGGCATGAGTAAAGGGGATACAGGGACGCTCTTCTCCCTCTCACAAAATACCAGAACTAGGGGACATGCACTCAAACTGAGGGCTGGAAGAGTGAAAACAGACAAAAGAAAATATTTTTCACCCAGCGTGTTGTTAGTCTGTGGAACTCCCTGTCACAGGATGTGGTGATGGCATCTGGCCTGGATTCCTTCAAAAGGGGATTGGACAGATTCCTGGAGGAAAAGTCCATCACAGGTTACAAACCATGATGGAGATGTGTCATCTCCAGGCTTAAGACCAGGGTACTTCAAGGGCCAGATGCAGGGGAGTGGTATCAGGGGACAGATATCTAGTCTCATGTGTGGTGGGGCCACTGTAAGATACAGGAAGCTGGACTAGATGGGCCGTTGGCCTGATCCAGCATGGCTCTTATGTTCTTATATCTAGTTCACTCCCAGATGCATTTGGTGGGGCCACTGTGTGAGATACAGGAAGCTGGACTAGATGGGCCTTTGGCCTGATCCAGCAGGGCTCTTCTTATGTTCTTATGTAAAGACCCTTCCCGAGGTGTTGCTTTGAAGTAAATACCTGGCTACTAATCTGATCCTGTCCTTCTAAAATGCCATACAGACAGTGCAGAGACTGATATTGGGATGAGATTAGGGGGAAGATATACATATAAAAGAATACACAAAACATATAATTCATTTTACATGCGTTTATGCACTCATCAATTAAATGTTCTGTGCCCAAGGCATTAACTGGTGGCAACTTTCCAAAAGCATGGCTTCAAATTAGCATTCCTGGACAAGGATCTTCCATGGCTCAAGTTTTAATGATTTGCCCTAATCTGGCTCTAAAGTGAATATTTTCCGGTTGCAATCTTTCTTAGCCAGTTCATTCCTGCTGTTCTGCATCGCATAACCTTCCACATTAAAGGGACCCTCAGTCAGCATGCAAGTAATCAAATGAACAAAACAATGCCCGCCATTCTAGGAGCCATAAACAAGGAACTTTGCAGTCAGATGATTCATAAATTAGTTGGTGATGATAGCTGCAGAAACCATACCCACAGTGAACCAAAGCCAAAATGAATGAGAAGCCTGCTTTTTAATGGGCACCAGTCTACCCTCACCCGTTTTATTTGCGCAAGTGCTCTTATTTCAAAGAGGAAACACATGAGCAGGAAAATCATGTGATGGAGCTCTTGCAGACTGCAAGGGATACAGCAGTGTGTTCACAAAATTGTAGAATTATTGAGTTCGAAGGAGCCTGTAAGACCATTAAGTCCAATTTCCTGTTCAGTGCATGTATCAAAATCAAAGGATACCTGACAGATGGTTGTCCAATTTTTTTCTTGAATGCCTCCAGTGTTGGAGTGCTCACCACCTCCCAAAGTTATTGGTTCCATTGTCGTACTGCTCTAACAGGTAGGTTTTTCTTGATATTCAGCCAAAAGCTAATACCTATAGATTGAGTTCGCATTACGTATCCTGCATTCTGAGCTGATCAAGAACTGATCCTGCCCCTGCTCTGTACAAATGCCTTTCAAGTATTTGAAACGTGTTATCCCCTCTTCCCTCTATTTTTCAAGACTAAAACATGCCCAGTAGAAAAGCATAAACTCCGGTGCGGACCTTTGTATTAAACTGCTGTGCTACACGGACTAGGGTCTTCTAGGGGAATGTTGTTGTTCAGTCGTTCAGTCATGTCTAACTCTTCATGACCCCATGGACCAGAGCTCGCCAGGCCTTCCTGTCTTCCACTGCCTCCCGGAGTTTGGTCAAATCCATATTGGTTGCATCGATGACACCGTCCAACCATCTCTTTCTCTGCCATCCTCTTTTCCTTTTGCCTTCCATCTTTCCCAACATCAGGGACGTTTCCAAGAAGTCCTCTCTCCTCATGAGGTAGCCAAAGTACTGGAGCCTCAACTTCAAAATCTGTCCTTCCAGTGAACATCCGGGGTTGATTTCTTTCAGGATGGATAGGTTTGCTCTCCTTGCAGTCCAGGGGACTCTCAAGACTCTCCTCCAGCACCATAGCTCAAAAGCATCAATTCTGCGGCGATCAGCCTTCTTTATAGTCCAGCTCTCACTTCCATATATCACTACTGGAAAAACTGGGATTTTAAAAAAGAGAGAGAACAATATCATGGAAAGGAGAAGTTGGAAAATACCCCCACAGACTGGACAAGCAATGAGGTGTGGTGTGGCACCATTTTTCCTAAAAACTATTCCCCTAGAAAGGGGAAGAAATTGAGGAAATTACGGAGTTTATTTTCTTGGGCAACTTGATCACTACAGATGGCGACTGCAGCAACGAAATAAAAAGACGCCTTGCTTCTTGGGAGGAAAGCAATGGCAAACCTAGATAGCATTGGTCAGGATAGTCAACGCTATAGTTTTGCTTTCACATGAGTTTAGCACTATAGCACCTGTTAAGGGGTGGTGGCTATTAGGGCAACATCATATTTAAAAAGTTAATTTCCCCCCTTATGTTCATATAGGTCAGTGTTGGCGAACCTATGGCACGGGTGCCAAAGTTGGCACTCGGAGCCCTTCCTGTGGGCACCCAACATCGCCCCTTCACAGCCACCTGTATTCAGGTTAAATTGCTGTATTGGCACTTTGTGAAAAATTAGTGGGTTTTGATTTGCAGTGTCTCTAAAAGGTTTGCCATTACTGATATAGGTATTTTGCAATATGGGGCATTCCCCATCCACCTTCCTTCCGCATGGGCATAATTCTGCTCCACAGTCAACATCCTATTTTTCTTACTGGTTTATTATCAACAATTTGGCACTTGACTTTGTTTATCCTCACAAGTCTATCTCCCATGGGCTGGGGAGAAACAGGAGAGAAGGGAGATGTAATCCAACACCCTTTAGTTATGCTGTTTGTATAAATATTTTAAGAGTCGCTGCAGCACATGCACAGTTCACACCCAGTTGTCAGATCGCTGATGCAGCGCAAGCCCTTTAGGGGATTTAAAAAACCCCACAGAAACAAGCTATGTCTGCATGCATGTATCTATATCCAGATGCTAGATTGGAAAAGGAGCGTGGGCTTACTGATTGCCCTCATGGACAACAGGAATCTGATGGAGCTTTTAACCGTGCAGAATTCTTATCTTACGTTCCGCCTACATACAGTATGTAGGACTATAAAGAAGACTGATCGCCGTAGAATTGATGCTTTTGAGCTGTGGTGCTGGAGGGGAGTCTTGAGAGTCCCCTGGACTGCAAGGAGATCAAACCTATCCATCCTGAAAGAAATCAACCCCAAATGTTCACTGGAAGGACAGATTTTGAAGCTGAGGCTCCAGTACTTTGGCCACCTCATGAGGAGAGAGGACTCCTTGGAAAAGTCCCTGATGTTGGGAAAGATTGAAGGCAAAAGGAAAAGAGGACAGCAGAGAATGAGATGGTTGGACGGTGTTATCGATGCAACCAATATGGATTTGACCAAACTCTGGGAGGCAGTGGAAGATAGGAAGGCCTGGCGAGCTCTGGTCCATGGGGTCACGAAGAGTCGGACACGACTGAACGACTGAGCAACAACAACAAACATATGTTTGCCAATTTGCACTTGGAAAATGTACTTCCTTGGATCAGCTTCTCCAGCCGGTGTGTCGAGAGACAGCTTTCTTCCAAACATGAAAAAAACAAACCATAATTTTCCAATTTCTGGTGGAAACACGCCCTATGTCACAGGAACACCCATTGCCTTAACTGAATTGCTTCTAAGGAAACTGGGCCTTGGGCCCTGTGAACCTTGTCACTCCATGGATGAGGAACGCACAGGGCCTTAACCCCCAACATCAAGCGCATGTCCATTCACATTATCCTCCTGGCCAAGGGGAAGGCATATTTACAGCTGCCGCTGCTATCCCATGCCCCTCCCTCTTCCAATCTGCTGCTAGACATCGTCTGTCGGGGCCATTAGCGTTAAGTACTGTCTGGAAAAGGTTTTTGGGAAAGCATGGGTTAGGAGAGGAGAAGGCTGTGGTTCACTTCAAAAGCCCAGAGGGCAATGAGCGGACCAGATGATGTCAAAGCAATGGTGGGGGGGGTTCAAAGAGATTGCACAGCGGTAGCAGCTGACTCTCCGCACTAGAGCCTTCTCTGTAGAAGCAAGACAGCTTGTGTCAAGGTTTGAATGCCACACCACTGATAACTTTGGGCACAAGCTGAGCTCTGTGGGTTACATATCATCGTACACAAAATCCATCTGCAGATTTGTTGGTCATGCAGACAGCCCTGGGTTTCCTCTTTGTTTAACTATGAATTAACATCCCTCTATCCCAGTTGTGGTGGTTTTAAATTTCAATTATTTTCCTTTCTTCGGTATTTCCATCCCGAGGAGCAGAGCCGAACAGTGGCTTTGTACAGAGCCAAAATGCTGGTCCATCTGATTCAGTAGTCACGCTGTATCAGGAGAATCTCAGTAAAGAACACTAAAGCAAAAGCAAAGAAAAGTGTTCTGCTTATAGACCGCCCCATGCCACTTCAAGTAGTCTCTGGGCAGTTTACAGTTTAATTACAGCATGCAGGCTACACATTGCCCCCTCCCCCACCTAGCTGGGTACTCATTTTACCAACCTTGGAAGGATGGAAGGCTGAGTCAACCATGAGCCTGCTACCTGGGATTGAACCCCAGGCCGTGAGCACTGTTTTACCCGCAGTACAGGCATTTAACCACTGTGCCACGGGGCTCTTTAGGGTTATGCAACACTTAATACAACCCTAACAGCTACACAACACATAATATGCCAATTTATTAATGGAAATTGCTCCTGGAGAGGTCTCCTTCCCCTCGATACACAATACCCAAAGTCAAGTAAAATATTTTGCTTGAATCCTATACACCCCCATTCACAGACAAATTAACTAAATAGCAGCCTGTTCAATTTTCCAGACAGACAAAATCTACTTCCAGTTACAGTTGCCCCATTTGCCTATAGGTAGGGCCAGCTTTGCTCCATCCTCAATATTCTTTAGACTCAGGTCAGATATACAGCAACTGCAAAATAAACACCCAAAACGTTGCTTTCAGTGGCTACAAGAATGGGAGGTATTTTTCTTGGCATTCTTTGTTGACTTATCGGAATCTCCGCAGACATTCCTCATGGGATCAGATTTTCACTGTGGCCAAGTATTTGTCCCCACTTTGTTTACCAGTTTCGTGACCCCTTCCCCAGGACCCCGTTGAACCTTTTCCCCTGCTTCGCCCCATGAATATTTGACGCGCATTACAAAACTTCATCCCCACCTGCATGCATTATTGAAAGCAAAATCCTTGCTCATTAATGCATCAAGGGCAGGCAGTTCATTGCATTAGAAAATGACCTTTCTGCTGAACTTGCTGAACCACACACACTCCCTTTAGCCATTAACACATCAGATATACCAAAGACAGTAAGATGTGAGCAAAAGCGACTTGTGGAAAAAATATGTCCTCTTGCTGTCTTAAGTACACAAACACCATCTCCTTCATGTGGTATCAGTCACAAGTATTAATTCCCTGTAATGTTACAATGAGAGGCAATACCAGAGCCCAATGAAGTTACGTTTCAGAAGTAATGTGATGAGGAACATCTTCCAGCAACTCTTTAAAATTATTTTTCAAAGTACATCTTAAGGCATTTTTGAAAAGTCATTTTCCAGTTTATCAATAACATGCCCAGTGATTTGTGGAAGTTGTTCCTTTAAGACAGCGATTCTCAATCAGGGGTTGGGGCATTCTCAAAGGTGGGGGAGAATGCTGGAAGCGGGGCAGATACTGAAAAGAATTCTTCACACATCACATTATAAGGTTTCTTATGTGATTTACACAATCCTGATTTGGCCTATATTTCTTCCATATTGTATTTATGGCCGTGCCCGGCCATCCCCTGCAAAAAAAGGTTGAGCATGGCTGCTTTAATGGATGCAAAGGGAACATCCACTCAAATTGAGGGTTGGGAGAGTGAGAACAGATAAAAGAAAATACTGTACTTTTTTACCCAGCCTGTTGTTAGTCTGTGGAGCTCCCTGCCACAGGATGTGGTGATGGCATCTGGCCTGGATGCCTTCAAAAGGGGATTGGACAGATACCTAGAGGAAAAGTCCATCACAGGTTACAAACCACGATGGAGATGTGTAATCTCCAGGCTTAAACCCGGGGTACTTCAAGGACCAGATGCAGGGGAGTGTTATCAGGAGACAGATATCTAGTCTCGTGCGCTCCCAGACGCATCTGGTGGGGCCACTGTGAGATACAGGAAGCTGGACTCGATGGGCCTTTGGCCTGATCCAGCATGGCTTGTCTTATGTTCTTATATTTTTACATGTGAGGTTGCTTTTTCTCCATTTCCCCAAAGTCCTGGGATTTTCTGCTTCCCAGTGAGAAGACTTCTTTTTCCTCTGAAAAAGGTGATTTCCGTTGCACAGCAAGACAGAAATTGTATGAGTGCTGGTACACGGACTGCCCATTGTGTTTTGCATTTCATCAACAGGCCTTACAAGTTTAATTTGGCATCAACATTACTGGATGCAAACTATGGCTATTTATCCCAAATTAAATGTATTTGTCTTTTGGGTGCCACAAGACAGTTTGGCCTTGCTTCATCATAACCAGGCAAAGCTCCATTCACACATGCAATGCTTAGCAATCCCATGCCTTTTAACTGGGCTGCCTATCAAGTAATCCTTGTTTGTACAACAAGTAAGCCTGTGATTTGCAGTACCACAAAGGGAACAACAACCCTTAATAGGAAAATCCCAGCACTGACAAAAAAGGGGAGTTTCTCGGAAGGAAACATGATTCCTTAGAACTATTATGCGTCACAAGGGAGGAGATCCCAGATGTTGTTGGCAGAGGTACAGCAGGCCTTCCTACTGAGCCCTAAACTGCAGTTCTCTCCCACACATAAGGAGTGCATCTCTACATTTCTCTTATTATACATGGGCTTGAATGTCATGCATTGCCTGGTGCTAGTCCTACCATGAGGCAGAGAGTGTCTGTGAAGATTCTCAGTCATCCAGGTGAGTTTTATCTGGAAGTTGAATCATGGCAACAGAAGTCCATTTGCCATGACTCAACTTCCAGAAAAGGCAGAAAGAGACGGTAGGTATATGCTGCAGAGATATAGGCCAAGTTCAGAAGTCAGCAATGAGGCATTTGAATTCCTGGTTTCTTCAGACAGAGCAAGGAAATGAGTTTGCCCGAGATTCTGTAGAAATGTTGCTAGCAGTTGGGAAAAGTTACTTTTTTGAATATAACTCAACACCAACCCATCAGCTTGACTGAGAGGCAACCCCTTGGATTTAGCTAGGGCAAACCTGAGGTTTTGAAATCCAACACGCCTGCACACAAACTGCATTGGTAAAATCTCTCTTCTCTCTTTCTCCCCCTCTTACATATGCACACAGATCATTGGAGGAGGACCTCTGTTACTGTCAGGGTTTTCCCATCCACATCCCAGCGACTGTTAACATTTCGCCAGATGGCTCTTGTGAGGATTGTGTGGTCATCAGCTCTCTGCAACACAGCAAGATGGAAACATTTCAAGTCCTGGTTACCTCATTTGCTGGAGTGTTTTCTGTAGGAAAAGCGCAAACACTCTTGAACGAGATGATGAGGTGGCAAAGAGACTAGGATAAGGGTGTGGGGGAACTTGGGAGCCCACAGCCAAGCCTTCCAGGAAAGAAAAGGGAGAAGGAACAGAGCTGTTTTGAGACAACGCCTCCTTACAATCCCCAAAAAACTAATCAGGTTTGGAGAAAAGCAGAGAGAGGAAAAGATGATGTTGCAATACACTTTAACACATTGATGTCAGATACTGAAATCATGTCTGGGACTGATGCTGTGCCATCCCTCATGGACCAAGAAATCAATAATGGTGGTGATGATGATGAAGATAATATAAAATAATGTATGCCTTAGAGAAGCATACATTAAAATAAAATAAAAAATAACTCTTTTCAGATAAGCTTCAAATACTTACTTGTCAGATGTTCCATACTTCTCATATACAGTATATCTAAATATATTATACTAATGAACTCATCTTTAAGAGCTTAGAAAAGTTTTTACAGGAACTCCTAGTATTCTCTCTCTGATGGAAAGGATTTTTCCAGAGCTTGAAAGTACCCAAACACAACAAACAGAGTTACCTACAACTAATTAGTTTTGGGTAACAAGTCATGCAGTTACAAAGCTATTTTTACATGTAACAAGCAACACCTTGTTGGTTTCAAATGCTGCTTTTAAAGGGCAACATAGGCCATTTTAGAGACATTTTGGCAGCATTTATGCCACACCTATCCCAAGAGGCAAGGCAAGCCGTTACTTGTTTTAAACTTATATTTTTTAAATTGGTGTCACTGTGGCATAGTGAATAGAGTAACAGGACCAGAACTCAGGAGAACTAGGTTCAAGTCATCACTCACGTGTGATGGAAACCCTGATGGGGATTGGCAATGGTAAAACTACAGTGGACCCTTGTATAACAAACAGCTTGTATAACAAAAAATTGTACAACATAAAAAATTCCGGAGATAGGGGAAATTTGCTTAACATAATCGCCTATGGGGAGAATCCGTACAACATAAAAATAGGATTACTCCGTTTTCAATGCATTCCTATGGGAATTTGTATAAAGGAAAATTTGCTTAACATAATTTCATTTGGAATGAATTAATTCCTTTATACAAGGTACCACTGTACTTCTCAAATATCTCACTGTGAGAGATTTGTTGGTGGAGATACCTCTGGTGGGCCAGGAGAAAGCTCAGCCTGCCTTGTTCAGGAAAAGAATACAGAGTGAACTCAGGGCTAAAGACTCCGCCACACAGTGGCAGTGCCTACAGAATGAATTGGGGCTAGTGAAGGCAACGCGCTCCAAAGATGGATTGTTGTCTGTGTGGTCAGCTGCTGATCCCCCCTACCAGGTTTCCAGAAATCCCGTTGCTTCTGCGCAAGTTGGTGTTGACACCATGGATCTGGGAATGCACGAACGGCCAACCGCTCACTTGAGAAGAGCCAATAGGGCTCACGTTCACTTACTTTGAAACCCCTGTTTGGATTACAAGTTAGACACCACTTGAGGGCACTATTTAATAAACATTAAAAAGTGCAGTATTATAATTGGCCACTAGGGGGAGGAGGAGGGAGTGTTTGCCTGGATTTTTCTGGCCCAAGAGTAATAAGGAGCAATGCCCCAAATTATTTTATTTTATTTATTTATTTATTTATTATTAAGCCTATATGCCACCCGTCTTTCTGAAGGAACTCCGGGCGGTTTACAACAGGAAAAGAGTATAAACAATACCAAACTGTCAAAAACAGTTTTAACAACAAGAGACAATTTTAAAACAAACAAACAAACAAAAAACAGCTGGTAAATAGCAGATGGCAGGACAAGGGGGGGGGAAATTAGTCACCGAACGCCTCTCGGAAAAGTAATGTTTTTAGTGCCTTCCGAAAGGCTGGCAGGGACTCTGCAAGGCGCACTTCGCTGGGGAGGTGGTTCCACAGGGTAGGGCCAGCCACAGAGAAGGCTCGTGTATGGGTAGATGTTGTAGGCACAGAACAACAACAAAACAGTCATCCAAGAAATCATGAGAAACGTGTCAACTTCCCTTTATAATAGGACTGAGCAATCTCCAGAGGTACAAGAGTTGCAGGCATCCATCTCTGGACCTTGAAAAACCATACCTGCAAGGATCTGCCATAGTCCTATAGAAGTGATGGAGAACCTTTTAGAGACCGAGTGCCCAAACTGTGATTCAAAACACACTAATTTTTCGCAAAGTGTCAATACAGCCATTTAACCTGAATACAGGTGGATGTGAAAGGGGCAATGTTGCGTGCCCACATAAAGGGCTCAGAGTGCCACATTTGGTACCCGTGCCATAGGTTCGCCAACACTGTCCTATAGGATAAGATCAATGTTCTGTCAAATGCAGAAATGTTACATGGCCATGCTGGTAAGAGGGGTCTGAGGGTCTTTCCCTTGCTCTGGGCAAATGTGAAGAAAACCAAACAAACCCCGTTTTGGTTTTCTTTTGAAAAGTTCTCCCAAACTCGGCTAGAAAGTGCATGCATCATAAGAAGGTAGCTGTTTCTCCCTAACACAAAAGCTATGTTTTCAGCGTAACTGGATGTTATATATATTTTGCTAGCAGTTTTCCAGTTCTGAGAAAGAGCAGCCTTCTGTCTCTTGGTCACATCAAACCAGAACAATCTTGATACCAGGGAGCTCTTGGATGGGGGGGGGGGGAACAAACTCCCCTGATGGAAGAAAGGAAGAATCCTGTTGCTATCTCATGAGCCCCCAGAATGTTGCAAAACCTGCTGATAAGCAAGAAGGTTTAAAACCAGGGTATTTCAAGTGCCAGATGCAGGGGAGTGGTATCAAGAGACAGAGATCTAGTCTTGTGTGCTCCTGGACACATTTGGTGAGGCCACTGTGAGATACAGGAAGCTGGACTAAATGGGCCTTTGGCCTCATCCAGCACGGCTCTTCTTATGTTCTTACGTTCTTATGTTCTTATGCCCTCAAAAGGGGATTGGACAGATTCCTGGAGAAGTCCATCACAGGTTACAAACCTTGATGGAGATGTGTAATCTCCAGGCTTAAAACAAGGGTACATCAAGGACCAGATGCAGGGGAGTGGTATCAAGAGACAGAGATCTAGTCTCGTGCGCTCCTGGGCACATTTGGTGGGGCCACTGGGGGATACAGGAAGCTGGACTAGATGGGCCTTTGGCCTGATCCAGCAGGGCTCTTCTTATGTTCTTATTTCTTAAGAAGAAACTCAAAACTTGCACAACCAGATATGATTTAAGGAGGCAAGCACGCCTGACATATGAGCTAATTATTTAGCTTGGCTGCAAAGCAGGTCCAGCGATAACGGCCTTTGAGAGCAAAACACTTTCTTAAGTCCAGAGAATAAATATTTTATGTGGACCTCACAAGAATTAGTTTCATAGAACCATAGAATCATGAAGTTGGGAGGGTCATCTGAGGCCATCAAGTCCAACCCCCTGGTCAAGGCAGGGATCCAAGTCAAGGCAGATCTGACAAATGGTTCTATCTGTACTTAAAAAGATAGTACATGTGTGCTGTTCCTTGGACAGAGCTGGGATGGTTTTTGCCATGATGATCCGTCATCTACCTACCAGGATAGGAAAGCAGGTATCAAGGGAAGCTGAAACAAGCAGCTAACACCCAGCAAGAGGCAAGAACGGGTGTCATACTCACTTCCTTGCCAATAGCCAAAGAAGGAAAGGCTGATGTGGGTGGGACATTTATCGAGACTGTAAGCCAAGAATGCTTTGTAAATATATAGTGTCCATGCTAGCGGAGCAGTTCTGCGCACTTCAGTCCAGGCATGTACGTTAACAGGCAGGAATACAAATCACAGGATATCTGACTTTGTCAGACTGTGAGTCTCAGACTCTTTAGCCACTGGCCATGGTAAATGGCAGATTCTGGGAGCTGTACTGCAAAAAAGTAACTTTTCTGAGCTGTAGTTTGATGCCATTAAGCCTGAAGCAGAAACACATGCCTTCAGAGACCTCTTTTGTCACATTGCCACTTTCTGCACTTTTTTCAGCTCCACAATATCATTCTTTTTGGGTGCGGTGACCAGAACAGTGCATTATTATTCCAGATGTGATTGCACGTAGCCTTGTATAAGGCCAGCCTTAATATTACCAGTTTTATTTTCAACTCTTTTTCTTCCAGCTCTGTAATTCTGTAAAGCGGTGCAAGGACACATCCCTAGGGAACCGTCTGGACCCAGCACACAAGCTTTAGGCAGCTTGGATGAGGGCAGTTTTCCTTAGTATCACAGAATAATAGAATATTGAAGTTGGAAGGGGCCTACACAGCCATCACATCCAACCCCACCACTCCATGCAGGAATACAAATCAAAGAATATATACCAGGTACTTGTCCAAATTTCTCTTGAATGCCTCCAGTGTTGGTACTAGAGATGGGCACGAAACGAACAATTTTTCGTTTCTGTTTTCGTTTTTTCGTTTTGTTATGCAACGAAATGACAAACGAATTTTGTCTCCAAAATGAAACGAAACGAACAGAAACACCGGAAATTTTGTCGTGCGTTTCATTTTCATTACAGCAATACAGTGAATTGCTTTAAAAAATCACAAAAATCACAAAAAATTGAAATAAATGGTAATGAAATGGTAATGAAATGAACGAAAACAAAAATGATTTTTTTGCAAAAATTCACGAAAAATGGAAACGAACCGAAACGGACCCCTAAACGACAAACGACAAATGAAATGCCATTTTTTTTATTTGTGCCCACCTCTAGTTGGTACACTCGCTACCCCATGAGCCTGCTACCTGGGATTGAACCCCAGGTTGTGAGCACAATTTTACCTGCAGTACAGGCATTTAACCACTGCGCCACCAAGCTCTCATAAATTTTCTGGCTCTCATTGTTTGGGTATTATGGACGCCACACACCTCAAAAACTTCTGTGGGCATAGGTATTTGCATACTAAAAATACATCAACATTCCAGTTAGGTCAGAAAATACTCCAGTTGAGAAAGACAGAACGAGAGGAAAGCATTTTTCCAAAGTTGGTGACAATGCCATGCGGTTTGGAAACGACAGTTTTTACAAAGCTGAAATTCTCAGGGCACTGAACAGACAATGCATTTGGCACAAGAAGATATAGCAAACCACGTATAGTATTTTTCTGTGTATAAGACTTCATTTTGGTCTAACATTGTTAGACTAAAATTGAGTGTTGTCTTATACATGGAGGTAAGCTGAACCATGTGAAACTGTAATTTTGGGTTGAAAAAGTGGGGGTTGTCTTATACAAGAGGGCATCTCATAGGCAGAAAAATATGGTAAATCCCTGAAAATGGCACAGCATCCTGAGTTCCATATAGCAGCCGTGATATCTTAGCAGCCCAGAGTCACCTCCCGAGGCAGGATAACTGGAGCACTCAACTTTCTTGGAATTGAGAGAGCCAGTAACATCATCATGAACAAATCTTGTCTGGCAGACAGATACAGTCCGGATGAACTAATATTAATGCTTTCTGAGTCCTCACCTCCCCGAGAAACCTTAAAGCACTTCACAAAAACAGAAGCCAAAGATCTGAAAAATTGACATCTAGAAACAGTTCTGCCTAAACGAATCCTCATCATGGCGAACACAGAGCTGAGACACTAATCTCACACTGCTTGATGCAAAGACTGAGATTTATAAGAGCAGGTGGGGTGTGGATTTATAAGGGAGGATCACGTCAGAGATGCTTAACCCTTCCTGCATTCATCATCTCTCCTTCTGAATATACTCACCCGGATGTCCTTACTGCCATCAGTAATGTCTTGAACAACACCAATTAGTTACTGAAAGATTATGTCCTAGAACAGTGATGGCGAACCTTTTAGAGACCGAGTGCCAATACAGCAATTCAACCTGAATATAGGTGGCTATGAAGGGGTGATGTCGGGTGCCCACAGAAAGGGCTCCGAGTGCCATAGGCTTGCCATCACTGTCCTAGAACCTACCTAGAGATGTAACATTTCCAGAAATTTTGAGGCCACAGATTTTTTTTTAGAAAAATCTGGAAAAAATTAAAGAGAAGAGTTTTTCCTTTTGTTTTTTCCAAATGGTTCCAAACATTTTACATCCACCATTGAATTCAAAAGATGACATTTACCTTAAATCCTTATTAATGGAAATACAGCTCTCCTGCCCTGCAACAACGCACCACAGGTAGCAAAACATGATTGTACTGCTCAAAATAACGCATAAGAGATATACAATATACATTACATTAGAAGAACACCATGACCTAATCAGGGCACAACTCCTAGGCTCCCCATAATGACTTGTGTCCCTCTCCCCCCAAAAAGGCGGTGTCTCATTGCAGAGAGACTTCAGGGTGAGACCACTGGAACTGTCTGAAGGAACTAAGTAAAGCTATATGTAAAATTCAAAGAAAGATGGGAATGGGGCAGAGGAAAGGGTCTCATGATGAGCAAATCTGATCTACACAAATGTATGTATGCATGTGTATGTATGTGTATATGTCTATGAAGATTCTCAGTCACCCAGGTGAGTTTATATGGAAGTTGAGTCATGGCAACTGGACTTCATTTCTTGAGAGATAATGTTTCGCTGCTCAATCAAGCAGCTTTGTCAATCTGAGGAGGGTTCCAGATATGTTTATCTAAGTTTCCTATCCTGCCTTTATCTCTGTAAATGGACTCAAGGCTGCTTCCAGACATCACACCATCAGAAAAATAAAAACCACATTATTGAAAAAATTAAACCTACTGATTATTAAAAGGCAGAATTTAAACAATGTTGAAACAAGTCACAAGCACACATAAAATAACACTTCTCCCCATAAAATCCCTACCTCGGCAGCAGCTTACACTTCTGTAATGAAGCTATTTGCCTGCAAGGAGAAGCGCACCAGGGACCGGCCCAGCTTGGTCTCAAGTGGAAGGGAGTACCACAGCCTGGCAGAAGTCACTGGAATGTCCGTCTCTCATGTCAATATGAAACATGTCTGGAACTAAGAGAAAAAGCTTTCTGAAGATCTTAAAATCTAGGATGGGTGATACGGAGAAATGTGGCCCCTCAAATAGACTAGACCAGTGATGGCGAACCTTTTAGAGAACAAAGGCTCCAACTGCAATTCAAAACCCACTAATTTTTCATGAAGTGCCAATAAAGCAATTTAACCTGAATTGCCACCTTTGACACCCGTCCGATAGGTTTGCAAACACTGGACTAGACTCAAGCCATTTAAAGCTCTCAAGCTTAAAATCAGCACTTGAATAGTGTCTCTAGAACTGGAGAGGTAGGCATTAAGCTGTTCTCCTTCTTAGGGGCCCAGCCACTGCAAATTTGCTTGCATATTGGTGTCTCTCGGGGCTTCAACAGCCACGGATGTACAACTCACAGAATCCTCCATCTAGCTTGGTGGGTATTATGGGCATTGTAGCACAAGAGGTGCCTGAACCTTCCTTAACTCCTATCTTTGCTATATTCTGCAGAGGACGTCTACACCTGCCACTACTTCGCTGCTCTAGCTTCTTTCTACGTCCATCTTCTGCATTCGAGTCCTCCAGTTCCAGATTTCCTCTTTTGAAATATTTGTTGCCCTCTCTCAAAACCATCCAGATCGAATGTTGCCTGCTACATGCTTTCAGAAAGAAAAATGTGTACATGCTGACATTTAAAATGCCTGCCAGCCTAGTAATTGCCTGTTGAGTTGAAAATGACACCGGTTTAGCTTGTAAACACCACAAAACCTCACAAGTCATAAACATGACTGGCATTTATATGGGAATCAAATGTGTGGCACTGACAGTCATTCCAGCAAACATTGGTTTACTAGAAGGGTGGTCCCCAACCCTGGGTCCTCAGATATTTCTGGCCTACTGCTGTGCTAAACAGCATTCCTGGGAGTTGTAGTCCAAGAACATCCAAGGTTAGGGACTGCTGTTCTAGACAATATTTCATAGACTCATAGAGTTGGAAGAGACCTCAAGGGCCATCTAGTCCAACCCCCTGCCATGCAGGAACCCCCACCATAGTGCTCCTGACAGATAGCCATTCAGTCTCTGCTTAAAAGCCTCCAAAGAAGGAGACTCCACCACCCTCTGTGGCAGCATATTCCACTGCCGAACAGCTTTAACTGTCATGAAGTTCTCCCTAATGTTTAAATTGAATCTCTTTTCCTGTAGTTTGAGACCATTGTTCCATGTCCTAGTCTCTGAAGCCATGGAAAACAAACCAGTCCCTTCTTCAGTATGACATCCTTTCAAATATTTAAACATAGCTATCATATCCGCTCTCAGCCTTCTTTTTGTAAGACTAAACATTCCTTGCTCCCTAAGCCGCTCCTCATAAGACATTTCTAGACCCTCAATCGTCTTGGTCGCCCTCCTCTGGACCCTCTCAAGATTGTCAACATCCTTTTTAAATTGAGGTGCACAGAACTGGACACAGTACTCCAGGTGGGGTCTGACCAGAGCAGAATAGAATGGTACTATCACTTCCCTTGATCTAGACCCTATGCTCAGTGCATCAAAAACAATGTGAGAATGTCCCAATTATCTTTTTTTTGGTGGGGGGGATATACAAAACATGCCCCCAATGTACAATCAACAATATCTCACAAGTAGACAGTGCAGCCAAATGGCAGCCATTAAAAAACAAAGACCAAAATATAATTAAAAATAAGATTTTCCAAAGATGGGAAACCTAATAAAAAGGGGGTAATACAGGAGTCAACTTTTTACTGAAAAGCAGGTTTTCAGGGATAAATCCGCTTTGTCAGGCTAAGCACACCTTCATGGATAGTGCACAAAAATTTGCTACTTATTTAATTTGTAGTGGTCTAATAAAAGATATCACCCATTCTTGTATCTGGGTAATGGTAGGGAGCACACGAATTATTCCCCATCCCTTTTATCGAGGAAACTTTTGAGCTCACCAACAGTTAATTAAACTGTAGACTGTTTTCTACTTATTTTCCTCTTTTTTCAAAACTATTACAAACACGAAACCCTCATCTACATAAAAAAGGATGATAAATTTGCTGTTATGACACAAATTATTGGAAGCTGAAGGCCAAGGAAATTGAATGAGGATCAATTCACCCCTCCTGTTGCCCAGGAAAAAGGTGATACAAGAATAGGATTTTCAGTGTTTTTAAAGTACGATTTAGAGATGGATATACATTAGGATTGTGGTATTTATTTATTTATTTGTTTATTAAATTTATATACCACTACATCTAGCTACACGACTACTCTGGGTGGTTCTAAGGTAGAGAAAGTTCTGTGCCCTGACTAAAATGCCTAGCATTGCAGGAAACAAGGAAATACATTAGTCATGTAATTTCTATAGGGCTGATAACAACTTTGAAGATTTTTGAGATTTTTATCCTCTGACAGGTAAATGGTATACATAGAACAGGAGAGTTCATCTCTCCACCACCACGACTGTGAAGTTTCAGTTCAATTCTGCCACCTGCAACTGCTTATTAATACTTTCAATTTTTTAAAAACAAAAATCCTTTAGGAGAACCCAGTTCTAAATCTCTTGACGTGGTAAATCTGTCAAGAAAAAATGTTGGAAATCTTGCATGCCCCAAAACAATGTTTCCTATAAATCCACAGGAAAAAGATTAGGCTACAATATGTACCTTAAACATTAGTTAGTGTTAGGGATGGGCACGAAACAGAAAATAATGTTTTGTTGTTTCATTTTGTTTCATGCTCACCCCCATTTCATTTTGTTTCGTTTCTTACAAAAAAAAAATTAAAATTTCATACGAAATGAAATTGCTCCCCTGGGTCCCAGAAGCTCCAAATTTGGTGCCCGGGACTCTGGGACCATTTTTAAAGGGCTCCTGCTGAGCTGTCAATGTCTGGAGCCCTTTAAACCTGGCCCCCTGGTACCAACTGGGCCGGGTTTAAGGGCTCCAGCCATTGACAGCTCGGCAGGAGCCCAAAATCGATGTAATGAAATGGTTCGTTTCTATGGAAAAATGACCGTTTTGTTTTGTTGATAACAAAATGCGGCTTCCTTGTTTCATTTCGTTACATAATGAAATGATGAAACAGCATTTCATTTTTTGTTTCTTGCCCATCCCTAGTTAGCATGTTTTAAAACAATGGATTCTTATTCTGTATGCATTTTCTCTTCACAAATGGTGATCCAAACAAAACCCTTCCATCACTCAAGTTATAGGGTTTTTTTTGTACGCAATATCACAAAGTGCTGAAGACCAACATCCTTCTAGGCTCTTCATGAAATTATCTGATGTCATCCCTTTTATCTGAATCAACCTCCTAATGAGGCACAGAGGGGTTAGGTTGATTTAGGGTGATCACTGATGATGACAGCTAAAACTGAACAGTGGACTGATTTTCCCTGTGCAGTAGACAGACATGGCTTGCGTCCAGTTGGTAGGGAATAGCTCCTGCTTTTCCAGAGGCCACTTGAAAAGACAGAAAGCAAGGAAGATAGAAACACAGCTTTTTATCCACAGATAGAAAGAGACAGGAGGTTAATACATCAAACATGAGCCATTTTACATGAGCCATGAAGCCTCTTCCACCCGAACCACACGAAGAGGAAAAGCACTAATTAATTCAGCTTGTCAGGCTTCTCCACTCAACCAGAGGCCTCATTGATAGAAATCCCGGATGTCTGCTCACTAGGCTACAATTCGGACATCAACCACCAGCTAGTGCTTTTGCTGGATGTTATCAGGAAAACTATGCTTTATCAGCCAAGTAGCGCCTGAGTCCAAAACAAGTCAATGTTCACAAAAATGTTGTATGTGTCAAACAGGCTGCCAAGGGGTGGGGGGAGATGCCCTTTTTTGAGGAGAGATGCCTACATCTGAAGGCCGTGGAGCCACAATCTCATGTACAGTCAAAGGTTGGGATCACAATGACAATTTGAATCTATTTTGGTTTTGTGTGAGGAGGAGCAAGAGAAAGACACAAGAGCGAGTGGTGCGCCGTCTGATTTGGGAAAGGAGAAAAGAAAAGAGAACGAAAATGAATACAAAGGCTGTTACTTCACGTCCCTTTCATCGTGGTTTGCGGTCTCACTTGGTACCAGTATGAAGTAATCTTACCGCAAGTCCATTACATGACAACAGAAGTTCATTCCGACCACGACCCCTGAACTGCAATTTAAGTGGGATGAGCTATTCCCCTCCCTGGCCTTGGGAATCTGCTCGCCTCACTTCTCATTCCGAGACGAGAGCCCATGAAGTAAGCCTTGTCGCGGAACAAGTGCCGGTTGTAGCTTGTTGTCATCTAGTGGCAGGAGTGCGAAGTGACATTCACCAGTAAATTCCCTATGGAGTTAGCAATGCAGTGCTAAGATTTTAAAACACAAATGCCTCAAAGTTTGCTCCGTAACACATTGAAGGCAAGGCTTTGGAGAATCGAAACATCAAAAAATGGAAGGTCGGACCAGGAGAAAAAGATAACGAAGGCATAGAATTTCACATCTCATCACGGAATGAGGACGTGCGGTAACAGTCATTCCAGTATCATCAATCATGCCCGTGGGTACACGAGAACAGGGACAGAAGTGGGAGAAGACCATGTGACCGTGACCAACATCAACACGCAACGAACTTCCTCCCAGAACGAGAATGGATGTGAAGTAACGGCCAAAGTAATAGAGAAGGAAATAGAGCAGTAGGGGAAGAGAAGAAGGAGAACGCAGAAGTGTTAGAGGAAATATTTTGGGTCAGTGATAGTGATGCCGAAGGGGGAAGCGTACGGGGCAGGTGTCCGTTAGGAGAGAGTAAAAGACCGTTGATGAAGGACGTTGGGACAGAAACGGTGGGAAGACGAGAGAGTGAGGAGGGTCGAGAGTGGAGAGCGGGGGAACAGTGGTCTTGGTCTGTGGATGTGAGGCTGATAAGATGGCCGGGAAACACGGAGCGCATGAGGGAGAGGTGGAGACCTCCTATGAGGGAGAATCCAGTGGCTCAATGGGATCACCACCCTTGCTGTGGCAGCCAATGCTTCGGGCAGGGATCTCATCACTACCAGTAGATTCTCATGAAGAGAATATTCAACAAGTTATGGTAGAAAGCCCAGTTAATAATCCGTTTGTGTTAAATATAAATGTTGAAGATGTAGAACACGCGGAGTCATCAAAACCCGTTGTAAGAAAAAGAGACACTTATGAAGTTGTTAATAAATCTTTATTGGAAAATGGAGCAATTGGAATGGACAATATGCATTTTCTCTTGGAACCAAGGTATCACCATCCCGAATTCTCACATTTTGACTTCTCAAAATTCACGTTCTAGTCAAGTGCTATTGAAACTGGGTGGGTGGGGGCGTGCTCACATGCACTGAATGGAAATTGATTTATTTCTACTGATTTAAACTAGTTTTGCTGCCTTCCCTGCTGAAATTCATTCATTTGAATTGCTTTTAGAAGTGAGGTATCGTATTTTAAAAAAGATTAGCCAGCCAGTTGAGGGGAGAGGAAGCTTTGCAGGTCATTACATAAATCCATTTCAGCTTTGTGATAGGTGAAATAAAATCTAAATCTATTAAAATGATGCTTAAATGTGGTTCTTATTGCTAGTGCGACCACAGCTTAAGCTTTGAGTTTCCATAGCCATATTGGGACTCAGATCATGGTTCTCCTAAACCTGTCACTTTATCCACTATAACACACTGAGTATATTAGGTATAAAACTAGAAAAAAATAAAATACCTATATCATTGTATTCTAAATATCTTTAAAAATCCACAGTAACTAAAAAATGCTGCTTGTTGGACCAATGCCTTAATAATATCTGGATAGTTCAGTGGTTTAGGTATCTAGCTGCAGATCCAAAAGTTGGGCTTTTTGATGTAGGGGATGAATTTGACAGGGGAGAGAGTTGATGATGAGTGGCGAAATTCTCGTTTCCGTTTTCAGTTATCGTTATCATTACGTAACGGGTAACGTTAACGAGAATTACTCCGCTCCAGCTCATACCTGACCCGAAAAAAAGGAAAATTGGCTCGTGTTTATCGTTGTGGTTCATGGCATCGCGGGCTTGCGCGATGCTATTGCCAACAGCAGTACAGAAAAAAAGTTTTTAAAAGTTTAAAAAAAACAACCCGATTCCCGGCCAAAAAGCAGGCGAAAATATGCCTGCCTGAGGACACCTACCAGAGGGGTGGTTTCTGGACCCCCCCTGTCCTGTCCTGGGCTGCTTGCACCGAGGTGGGGGGGGGTCAGTCATCCTCGTCATCTCCATGTGCCATGCGGTGGGGGGGGATCCAAAATGGCGACCACAACATTTATTTTGAAATCGTGGTCCAAAAATGATTGGACAAAAACGATTTTCACAACAGAAACATGTGAAAATTAGGTATTTTAAATGCCTGAATTTTTATAGTAGTAGCAGTGGGTTTTTCTTGCAATAAAACGTCTCCATTGATTTTATTTTATTTTTATTTTTATTTTTATTTTTTTACACCTGAACAATGATGGGCTGGCCATGGGATGGGACCATGCAATTTTTTTGAGCCATTCCACCAATCACATGGCCAGGTTTTGACTGAGACTTCTGGATGTGCCAGAGGGCATAAAAAGCCCACTAACACTAACCCTAACCCTAACCCATACGCCAGTACACTGTCCTTCTTAGTGGGTCAGAGAGGCACCCAGAGGTGCAGCCCACTAACCCACCCTAACCCTAACCGTAACCCTAAGCCTAGTCCTTACCTAACCCCAACCCTAAGCATAACCTGTACGCCAGTACACTTCCCTTCTTAGTGGGTCAGAGGAACCCAGAGAGGTGCCTCCCAGAGCCCACTACCCCCTAACCCTAACCCTAACCTGTACGCCAGTACGTTTCCCTTCTTAGTGGGTCAGAGTAGAGGCACCCAGAAAGGTGCCTCCCAGAGCCCACTTATCCTAACCCCAACCCTAACTCTAACCTGTACGCCAGTACACTTCCCTTCTTAGTGGGTCAGAGGCACCCAGAGGTGCAGCCCAGAGCCCACGAACCCTAACCCTAACCCTAACCCTAACCATAACGACAAACGGAAATGACAAATTATTGAAAATTATTGCGACAAACGGAAACGACCCGAAACGGACCCGTTCCGACAAACAACAACTTGAAACGTCATTTTTTCTGGTCGTGCCCATCTCTAATCTATAGTTCTAAGATTTTTATTCTTATTATCATTCTCACTCATTTGATACTCATTTATGCACTTGATACTAAAAAAATCAGGTGTCTGCTTCTCAAAAGTAGTCACACTGCATTCCAATACACCGGCGCTTTCTAACTTTGTATCTTAACACGCCAAATTTCTTTACTGCTTTGATTGTAAGCAAAAGTGGTTTCTCTGGCCTCAGAATCAGACGTTGATTTAGGACATATGCAGTAACTTCCAGAATAAATCTAATTTTTGAATTTCAAAATAAACATATTCAAAAATAAACATCAATTAATCACTCTGCTTGTGCCAAAATGTTCATGTAATCCACATAGCCACATAGCCTTTAAAACTGTAAACTGCCCAGATACTACTTGAAGTGGTATGGAGTGGTATATAAGCAGAACACTTTGCTTTGGTTTTGCTTTGAAAGCGCATCACCTGCAGTTATTGTCACTTCAAAAGTCCATTATTATTGGTACCTGAAAGCACCTGTTTCCCTCTACACCTCGTCACCATTGTCACACAACCCTGTATGCTGTGCATACAGTATTACAACTTTGGCCCATTATGTGCCATTTCTCTGAAGAACCGGATTGTGATCCAATTTTTAAGAACGCCACAACACTTCATGCTTGTTTTGTTTTGTTACCGCAACTTGTACAAGTAACTCCTTACTTTTTCAGCTCTGCAAACAGGAGGCCCTGCAAGAGTGGTTGCTAAGCAACCACTGCTTTTCCCCATCAAGTTTCTTCAGGGCCTAGAGATCTTTTCTAGGAATACACCATGATGTTTGCAGCCAAAACAAACAAGGAGGTGGTGGATGATGACCTTCCCATCAGTGTTCATTTTTAAAAATAAACTTTGTACACAGGAGACAAAATAAAATATTTGAGTCTTGGTTGCCGAAGGGAAAACTGTTCCATTAAAACTATCTTAGAACCTTGACGACTTTTATGCTGCCAGCCCACTATAACACATGACCATTCATCCAAACCGTTCCTAAAGCTAAAATTATTCTGGAATTAAATTTCAGAAGACTAAGGAAGTTTCACGGGAAAAAAAAGCTTTCCACCACCCCAACCCTCCACAATAATGCTTCTTCTAGATTCCCACCAAGTTAATGCAATTGTTACTACAGCAACTGCACACTATTTGCTAGACCATAATAGAGTATTTTTGTGAACATATTTAATATTCATTAATCTATCCCTTCCCACAAATTCCTGGGAAGTCAGAGCTAGTAATGTTACCACTAGGTAACCAGTGGGCAGCTTCCTTTTATAATATTTAGGCACAGACAAGAAACGTCACCTTCAGTTGCTCAGGAATTAGTACAAAAGAAGAAAAAGAGTATGTGTGCATAAAAATGGACTTGATGCAGGGATTTGAAAACATTTGCCACCAGATGCTGATAAACTACAGTTTCCATTATCCCTCACACAAGGAAAATTGGGAAGGACTGATGCGGGATTGAATTTAAAAACATCTGGAATGCCACAATTTCCTCAGCAGTGAGCTAATGGGAAACCTATTCCTAGCAGTAAATGCAAGAGAAAGTGATGCAAGGAGAAATGAAGAATGAAGGATGGAGTCTAATAAATGCCTTGGGTTCCCCTCCCCTTGTTTATTTATTTATTTATTTAAACCACCACCTTGGTTTCAGAAAGATTAATTCTATGGTACTTTCCATTTGTAGCAGATGTCTGCTATGGGAGTGTCCTGATTAGAAACTTTCAGTTCCCCAGTCAGGAGTTTCAATTCTTGGTTATCTTTTCTCATAGAAAGTTCACTGAAGTCAGAATGAGATCAACAGAAGTAGAGAAACACTCCATGTAGATGAATAATGTGTTTCATGGCTGAGTGGGGATTTCAACTCAGATCTTTTGAGTCTCAGTCCACCATGCTGGGTATTCAGAATACAGGGTATACAGTTGAGAACAGGGGGCGTTTCCATGAGAGTTATTTAATACACACACACTTTGCATTCGATCGTGGGGAACTAATATACCCATCTGTCTCTAATGAAACTGGAAATGATGCCCCGGCTTTAAACCTTTCTTTCCCCAACTACCACTCTGATCCATATAGAAAACCAGAGAAAGAATTTTAGGCTTTGTATATATCCAGTCTGTGTAGCTTCATGGTGTCTAAAACCATGAAGTCCAAAGCCTGAATCATTTTCTCTTGTAAAACATTAAATCGAATTCAGTGCAATTTACTTCTCATTAGACATGCAAAAGATTGAACTGAGAAGGCATTTGTTTTATATATGTATTTAAAATATTTCTACCCTGCCCTCCTCCTCAAATGACACAAGGTGGCTTACAATATTAAAACAAGCAATGTTAAAAGCTAAAAACCAATAAATCATTGCAATGTTGAAAAAGAATTAAGCAGACATAAGAGCAAAACTGTGAGGTAAAAACAGTCGTAAAGACACATAAAAGCAATAAGAACATAAGAGATCCATTATAAGACACCCCTCTTAGGCAGCTGGACTCAGATTACTGAGGTACATTGTTGTGTGCTATCACATCAGAAATGACAGAAATGATCCTAATGGGGTTTTCAAGATAAATCAGATATTTAAGATTTTACCAGTTCTACCCCCTCCCCACTGAGTTTCCACAGCTGAGTCAGGATTCAAACCAAATCTCCAAGTTCATCAGTCTACCCATTATGCTACATGTGGTACCTTACTGGGGAATGTAACTAAAAGTCCTCCTGCTACTGTGTTGTCATTTGACTGACAACAGCTCCCTTGGGTCTCACATAAAACAATTTCCTATCTTACTACCTGGTCCTTTTACACTCAAAATGCCAGGGAGTTAATCTAGGGGCTTTTGCCTATAAACCATCTACAGTATTGTTCTTCCAAGCTATGGCTCCTCTTCTTTATATTTTATACCTGCCATCCAACCCATATTTACTGAAAAGTAATTCTGGCTGTGCTCAGCGGGCCTAATCCTACCTAAATGCACACAGGGATTGCAGGCCTAACCTATAACATGTGTTCTAAGGCTTATTCTGCTTTTTCTTCTTAGGCGGTTACTTCACGTCCATTTTGTCTCTGTAAGTGTTGCGCTTCGGACTGGTACAAAAAAATCTTACTTCACGTCCATCGCGCAACAGCTGAAATTTGTCTCGACCATGCCTCCGGAGCGGGATCAGGCATGACAATACTGTACCTAGCACTGGGTTGGGGTATTCTCTTGTCATGGTTTGTTCCTGGTTCCTGTTCCAAGACAAGGGACTGTGTGGTAACAACTGTCATACAACAACCAGAGTCCACTTAGTGGTCAGCGGCTAAAGCAGCATTCAACATTAGTTTCCCTATGGGAAACACCATGCAGCGCAAATGTTTATTAAAGAAGATACTGAAAATTCTGTAGCATTGACGTGTAAATCCCGTAAGACCAGTAAATCAAAATATCAAAAAAGTTTTATTTATGATATTTTTAAAAAGGGCTAAGAAAGCGAGACAAATTCAGAATTTGTCAAGGAACAAGACCGTGAAGTAACAGTTGTCACGAGACAAGTTATCATGACCATGAGAAAATGGAAACAGGGACTAAGCAGGGACAAAACCATGTGACCACGACCAACACTGTCACAGTACAAAACTAGTCGCGGAACAAGGAAGGATGTGAAGTAATCTCAGCATCTCCTGTGTGGTTGGCGAGCAAAATGTTGGTTTCTCTGCTATCCTACTGCTCAGTTTTCACAGATTCATCTAATTCAGTGGTTCTCAATCTGTAGGTCCCCAGATGTTCCTGGACTGCAACTCCCAGAAATCCTGGCCAGCTCAGCTAGTGCTGAAGACTTCCGGGAGTTGCAGTCCAGGAACATCTGGGGACCCACAGGTTGAGAACCACTGATCTAATTGAACCACAAGGAGGCAAAGCCTTGTAAATAGCTGTGCTTTGAAGTCAAATGTTTAAGAATGTGTAACAAAGATTTATTAAGCCACTGTGTGAAAAACAGTTTTGATTCTATCTGAGAAATGTCTTAAGTGTTTGGCTTCAGCAGTTATAAACGTATAACAACAACAATAACAAACGCCACTTTGCATGGTTATAACAGGAAACTGTAGTTTTTAATGTTGCATGAGAGGCAAAATCCTATTGGGTTTACAGCAGTGTAAATTCAAAAGTATTTGATGTGTGCAATCAATTCAGCAGTCTGTTAAGTACGTATCTGGACACAGCCAGAGGATGCATTCTGATGTGTTGGCATGTAACAGGGTACCAAACAACTGTGCAGACATTTTTGGAAAATGTTTGCACAATTTTTCTTAAGCACGTAGTATTTCACAACAGGATTCTGGCCATATCCACACCTGTGGCTTGATCTGGTTGAACTGCTAAACTAGGACATCTTACTGAACATGAATATTTTTGAATACTTGCTTCTCTTACTCACAGACTCAAGGAGAAGGAACTACCAAGTTCTTCTTTCCTGGGAGACAATGAGATATTTTCCATCAAGATGGGGGATGGGGTGCAAATGATACAAAACACATAATAATAATTAGAGATGGGCACGAAACGAACAATTTTTTGTTTCTGTTTTTGTTTTTTCGTTTCGTTAGCTAACGAAACGAGAAACGAATTTTGTCTTTAAAATGAAATGAAACAAACAGAAACACCAGAAATTTTGTCGTGCGTTTCGTTTCCGTTACTGCAATATGAGTGAATTGCTTAAAATCCTAAAAAAAATCACAAAAAAATGAAATAAATGGTAACGAAATGGTAACGAAACGAACAAAAACGAAAATGAATTTTTTGCAAAAATTCACGAAAAATGGAAACGAACCGAAACTGACCCTCCAAACGACAAATGACAAACGAAATGCCATTTTTTTATTCGTGCCCATCTCTAATAATAATACCTTTATTGTCAATGTACAACATGTGCACAGTGAAACTGGCTGAGTCTCCCTTGCACAACCCCACCACCATCCCACCACCATCCCACTAGCAACCACTCAGTCTTATTGCACCCTATGTACTTGACACAGAATGCGCCAGCCCACAGGTCAGTTCTTCTATACTTGTCCTGGGATTATTTCCCATTCAGCAGTCTGACAGCCCATGGATAAAAACTGTTCTTCAGTCTGTTGGTGCAGCAGGCTATACTACGATATCTTCTGCAAGGTAAAGAGGTACTGACTGGGGTGTGAATCGTCCTTAAGAATTTTTCCAACCCTCCTGAGGCAACGATCCCTAGCGATGTTGTCCAGTGCACTTAGGGGACAGCCCGTGATATATTGAGCTGTGCTTACCACCCTCTGTAGTGTCTTCCTGTCAGCAGCTGTCAATCCAGCATACCAAACGGTAATGCAATATGTGAGGATGCTTTCAATTGTGGACTGGTAAAAGAAGATCATCAGTTGTTGTTTCACTTTGTTCTTACGCAAGACCCTGAGGAAATGCAGTCTCTGCTGGGCCTTCCTGACTACTTTGGTTGTATTGATTCCCCAGGAGAGGTCTTCACTGAGGTAAACTGCCAGGAATTTAAAGGAAGAAACTCTCTCCACACAGCCCCCCTGGATGTACAATGGGGCTGGTTCCTCTCTCTTCCTCCGGAAGACCACAATATGGACTTCTAAAACTGAAGAGCATTGGATAATTTTTTGTATCCTTTGTATTCACTGGCCATTCCTTCTGAACTTGTCATATGTTTTGCTTCAAAAAGTGAATAAAAACTTTCTGTACAGAGACCTTTTGCACATGTTGTGGGGCTGTTATCATGTGCCTTCAAGACAGAACCGACTTAAAGTGGCCCTAACAGGGCATCTGAGGTAAGTGAGATATTAAAAAGAGTGGTTTTAACACTTCTACTCCCCCAGTGAGTTTCCATGATTCAGTAAGGATCCGAACGCAGGCCTCTTAAATCCTTGTATGTCACTCTATCCACTACTACACACTAGGTATCCTATGCTGTGAGGACTTTGACAAAAATGAAATCCACACTCATTGTGTTGTCTCTCTGCTGGAAGAGTGAAATCTCCCAGGGGTTCACTAACCTTCAGCCATTCATTTGGACAGGACAAAACAGGCTGTCTCTTCAAGACGAATGGTATAGCTAGAGTTCGCCCACCTTCCTACTCTGTCACACTCTTTTGGATCCGAGTGGAAGCTTCTGTTTTTGTTTAAATGCTATTTGCTCATTTAAAACATTCACATCCTGTCTTCTCTCTAAAGAGCCCAATATTGTTGCTATAAATAAAGATGCAGCCATGGGTTATCAGTTCCAACAGCTCTTGCAGTTTAACACTGAACAGCAATGGGAATATCTATTTAAAATATCCCATAAAGGCAAACCTGAAACTGAGTTTTCCCGTAACTGTATAAAGCTTATGAAAAGTGGTTTGAAAAGTAAGGTTCTAAATCCACTTTCCCAAGTTCACTGAAGCTTCCTAACTCTTTTTCAAGAAAGAAGAATACAGTAGGACCCCAGTATCCAATGGGTATTGGTTCCAGATCTTTCCGTGGATAATGGAAACCGTGGATAAGAGAGAATGCCTGTCCACCCACTCCCAAACTGCTGTGTCCTGACAGTAGCTTGCTTTATGACTGCTGTTTTGAGACAGTAGCTTGCTTTATGGGTGCTGTTTGTGACAGTAGCTTGCTTTCCAGCTGCTCTTTGTGACGATAACTTGCTTTGTGGCTGCTGAATTATTTAATTTTTTCCCTCTGCCAACTGTGGATAACTGAATCAGTGGATAATGAATGAATCAGTAGATACAGGGGTCCTACTGTACTTGACAAGATGTAAAGCAGAACTTGGGAAAGTTACCTTTCCCCCCACAACTAGTGGACTGAAAATTGCCAGCCCACATGGCCATGGGCTGCGCTCACTGGTGCATTTTAGGAACTACTCCAACCTCTGACTAAAACCATCTTCAAAGATTATGTTGAAATGCAGCCTCAGATTCTCTCTCGTCTTTAAACACAAAACTGATTCTGTTTCAGAAATGAAGAATGGAGATGTGTAATCTCCAGGCTTAAAACCGTGGTACTTCAAGGGCCAAATGCAGGGGAGTGGTATCAACAAATGATCTGTTTTTCTTTGGATCCCAGTTCATTTTTCGGCATGGAAGAGCCCCACGATGGAAATGCCCTTGAGAACAGACTCAAGGCAACAGCCTGCCAATTAAGCTTTTTTTATATATATTTAGGCAACACGTTCCTCCCTCCAAGACTTACAAGAATCATTTTCTTGGACACAAGAGTATTAAAAATGCTGCAGAGCATTTGCAGCCTTTCTTGTTAATTTTTCTTCCTTCTACCAATCTCCCCAATGAATTGGCAACTTTGCAATTGTTTTACCCTTCTCACTACAAACAAGGAAAGAACAACAAACATGCTTGCTACTCATTAGAATGAGTTGTAAGAGGCAGATTCATAACAGGAAATATTCTTATGCTGAGTACTACAGAAAGCTTGGGAAAGTTACTTTTTCAATAACCACCTTCCAAAGAGGCAAAGTCCAAAATACTTTTCTGGATTCTTCAGAGAACAGTGGCAAAAAAAGGTATCACTGACGGTTACTTCATGTCCTTCATTGTTCTGTAATTAGTTTTGTACCGTGACAGCGTTGGTCACGATCACATGGTTTTGTCCCTGTTTCAGTGTTCCCATGGTCGTGATCACTTGTCTCGTGACAAGTGTTTCCTCACGGTCTTGTACTGTGACAAACACTGAATTTGTCCAGCTTCCTTTTTCCTTTTGGGGGGCTTAAAATTCTTTTTAAATATTTCACTTCTGAAAAGTCAAAATAAAAAAACACCCGGACACAGTTTCCTGAGAGAAACAAATGTTTTGTTGCGTGACAGTCGTTACTGCACGGTGTCATGTCTCAGAACACAAAGTGGGAACAAAGAGTGACAAAGGAAAACCCTACCGTAGCACAGGTACAGTACTGTCGCGCTTACCACCCGTTCCGGGGGTGTGGTCAAGACAAATTTCAGTAATTGCTCGACAGACGTGAAGTAACATTTTTTTGTACCACTCCAAAGCACAACACTAACAGAGACAAAATGGACGTGAAGTAACTGCCTCTGTTAACTTTATGTCACTCAAGTCAACCCAGCAACAAAAGTCTTATTAACAGGGTGCAAAAGGCAACCAGGGACAACTTCTTTGGCCATATCTGACCCAGAGTTAGGGTGTGGACTGTGAATAATGAGGGTGGCTTTGCTGATGATAGCAGACTATTTACTTTTAATGTTGATAAGAAAGAAATTAAAATAGATACTGGTCTTGTATAGTGTATACCACAACCAAGAAATCAGAAGATTAAGACTTGAGAGTGTAGCAACAAAGGAACTAGAAAAGATCATCAAATGGAAGGATGTTTCACTGGAAATCAAGAACAAGATCATTTGCACTATGGAATGTCTGTGAAGATTCTCAGTCATCCAGGTAGGGTTATCTGGAAGTTGAGTCATGACTAGTAGACTTCTTTTCTTGAGCAATTGAAACGTTTTGCTACTCATCCTACTCATGAATGAGACTGACAAAGCTGACTGGATGAGTAGTAAAACGTTTTGATCACTCAAGAAAATAAGTCCAGTTGCCATGACTCAACATCCAGACACACTACAGAAGTTAGACAGTAAAGAAAGCTGACATGTGGGAAGGCTATTTGTTTTATCAGGCATGTCCAAACTCCGGCCCTCCAGATGTTTTAGACCACAACTCCCATAGTCCTTAGCCCTTGGCAATCTAAGCTTAGAATTCTGGGAGTTGTGGTCCAAAACTTCAGAAGGGCCAAAGTTTGGACATGCCTGGTTGATGTAAATTTCCCAGAATCATGCATCTGCACTAATGGGCTGGTATATAAATTAAAGTAATAACCAAATAAATAATAATGATTTGGAATATTGTATGTGGAATATCATGTATTACATTTTATGGAGGAATATTCAAAGCAAAAAGTAAAACCTGAAATCAGCATGTTGCAAGGAACTTATAATATCTGGAGATCACAAAAATAATACAAGGGGGCCGTTTTAGAATAGAGGAAAAGGTTGAAAGAAGAATGATTTGTTCAGCAGCAGAGGATATATGATTCTTGAAGAAGGTTGTTTTAACTAAAAGGAGCAAGCAGCTGTCTGGATATCTCAGTGAGTGGAGTCTGAGCTTAGAAGTTTAATTTCTCATTGTGCCTCCTGGGAGAAAAATCAGCCTGTGTAGCCTTGGGCAAGTTGTGGAGAGTGCCACCAGAAGGGAACAACAAACCCTTGCTGTTATCTAGGAAAACCTGGAAAGGATCACCATAAGTGCAAAGGGACTTGGCAGCACATACAGTAATTAATTACAGAAGGTGATGGCAAAGACTCAACTCCATCTGTGAACCCAATGATGATCCTGAGCTAAGTTGGCGTGTAGTATGGGTGGCTACAGGGACATTTGGTAGAGGCTGTTAACTCTAGGATTCTGGGCCATACATGTCAATCCATTCCAGGTTTTAGTCCAAACTTTTTTAAAGCTGTCCAATATGCTGAAGCTATTTGGTATAAAGGTTTCAGCACCTTGGAAAGCTTAGATGAAGTCTGGACTAAAACCCAGCACAAATCCACCACTCTTTCAACAAACAAATCACTGAACAGACTGTGACTGAGATCAGTTCTCTTGCTACAATGGAACCGTAAGAAACTACTGTACGGGGGGGGTGTCTCAATTTCTCTATTTATAGAAGCCCAAGGAATATTAGGGGGCATCCCTTCCCCAAGAACCCTCACTCCAATAAAGAGTAAGCATATTCGGTTGTAAATAACAATAATATAGTAGCAGATGAAATGGAGAATGGAAGATGGTATGCTTTGGTTGCTTTTGTAAAAAATAATAATAGAAAAGCAGAGGGAGAAATGATATATTAACAATATGGCTTTTATCTATTCTGTGCAGCTAGACTTCAGCAAACAAACACGAGTTGGCTCCCTGCACCATCACTCAGTTTGGAAATTATATCAGATCTTCCTCCCCTACCAGAGTTTGTTTTGCTCTCTGCAGAAATGAGCTTGCTGCCAGCCAATACGTGCATGTGAAAATCATCTCTCTAGATCCTCTTTTCCAACAAGCCAGTGGAAAACACAAAGGAGCAACAACCCAAACATCCTGAAAGGAAGAGGAAACGCTTCCTGCCTGTTCTTTCTGTCTTTGGGATAAAACTGTCTCCTATAGGACGGGAAGGATGTTTCCAGGCAGAGGGGACCTGTATGTGAAAGATTTTATTTTTAATGCTGTGCAGGAAGGGTGCCACAATCAGGCACCTGAAGGCAGAAAACTTTAAGCTGTTTCATTCTTCTCTGGAAGATTTGTAACAGCCTTCAACAAAGATGAGCTGTCACTATTTGCATTTGCAATGACAAGAAATGCAATCCATTTTGGAACTGCAAAACTGGAAGGGACCTGATGGATCATAGAGCCCAGGACCTGCCAAGGAGGCACAACTCCCCATCTCCCAAAACACACAGCCAATTTACAATAGTAAATGCGTCCGTCACGTTCTTAACTCATGGCTATTCAAAGCTGAGATTTATGGTGATGAGTCACATGCAACTAATAGGATTCTGACCATAACTTCATACACCTGTCGTCTATTGGCCTTCTTTTACCTTTTGCTACCACTCCAAACTAAAGGTTCACATTATTTATTTATTTATTTATTTTATTGGGTTTTTATACTGCCCATCTGGCAGCGATCATCATTATATTGCAATCATTCCTCATTTGGGGTTTGCGTCAATCTCTTGAACATTTTGGGTCGCACTTTCTGTATATCTTTCCCACTTTCAATTGATCTCCCCCTTTCTATATAGCTAACTTTTTATGGTTTGTTTTTCAGCCAACACCATCAGCTAAGCCTAATAGTTTCTCTTGCTTTCAAAATTCATACATATCTCCATTCTAAAATCAAAATAGATATATCTGGGTAACCTGCTTTAGTGTAAGTGCTTCAGAAATCAAGACCATACCGTACAAGCAGATAACCGAGAAACGGTTTGTATCTGACGCCATTGGTCTGTTTTATATTTTCATTGCTTCCCTTCATCCACTACAACTGATTTTCATTGGCAAATTATTACAAGCGTTATATGTTAAAGTTTTAATGAGGCGAGAGGCGGGGTGCTTTTAGCTATCAGAGGAGCATTTTATCTATATATTCTCTTTAGGGTCGGCCATATAGTAAAACATTTCCTACATGAAGGGGCTGGCAGGCTACCTTCCAAAAACCAATTAGCTAATTGACTACAAGCATTCCCCAAGGACACAGAGGGACTTCAATGAAATATCTACCCAAGGAAACAACAAGATTTTCACTTTTTATGCCCCCCCTTCTCTCTCTCTCTCTCTCTCTCTCACACACACACACACACACACAGAGAGGGAGAGAGAGAGAGAGAGAGAGAGAGAGAGATTTAATTTGGCAAGTTCCCCTCATATATTAAACTGTGCATCTACTGTTTATCTGCTGGTTGAATGGACTTCAATTCTGCCAGCAATTAAGGGGAAATGAAAAGGAAAAGGAGGGAAATCTTTGTTTTCAAGGGAAGTGTATTGGGGTAGAGAAGCGCTAAAGCTGAAATTATCACCCTAGAAACCATTTAGCAGGTGAAAAACACAGTGATGGAGGAAAACAACTTCCAAACTGGGTCTGCCGCTATACATTTATACGGCTGTTAAGTATGACCCTTTTACCCTGACGCTCAACAGGCAAGGAAAGCAAAGCAAAGTGTGTTGATTATAGACTGCCTCATAGTGCTTAAAGCACTCTTTGGGTGAAGCAATTACGCAGGTTACACACTGTCGCCGCCACCACCCACAAGCTGGGTACTCATTTTACCAACCTCAGAAGGATGGAAGGCTGAATGAACCTTGAGCCTGCTACCTCGAATTGTGAGCACAGTTATAGCTGCAGTACAGCAGTTTAAACACTGCGCCACAAGGATAAATAAATAATGTTTGTAGCCCCACTTCTGTCCCCACAGATGAGGAAATGTGAGGTAAACCTCACACTCGGAACACAAACTGGAGGGTTTCGGCTAGCAGTTTTAAAGGCTTCTCTTTTAGTATCAAGGTAGATCTCAGTTTTAATCCACTTGTCAAGGCTTGCCATAAAGGATGCTGGGACCTGTGTTTGGTATATGCTTTTTGAGATGCTGGAACTGATGAAGCTGTTTGGATGAGCAGCGAAACGTTTCTATCTCTCAAAAAAGAAGTCCAGTAGCCATAACTCAACTTCCAGATAAACTCACCTGGATGACTGAGAATCTTCACAGACTTTTAAGATGCTGTGAGAAATCAAATTAAAATTTTAAAACAAGCAAAAATTTGTTTTAAGTCAATCTGATTTTAAAAAATCTTTGATTTTATCCGTTTGCCTGTAATCATCTGACATTTCACTCATGTTATCAACTGTTAGATTTAACGTTGCCTTCTAGTGCTGTAAGGCACCCCTGAATTCCCTGTTTCTCAAACCGAACATGTCTTAATTGTAATGGACTATACAGTATATCGTCTCTCCTTCCTATAAGCCCCCTTGGATCCTTTTCCAAGGAGAGAGGCGGGCTAAAAATCCTCAAAAATAAATAAAAATAAATAAAACACCCTGGACCCTTCTCAGCAATGCATTCCTCAGTGATCCCTGCAAAGAGGAAATGTTGCTTAAGGCAGTTTAAGCCTGCCGCATATAGCTAGTTGCCAAATCCTCCCAGTTAGACCCACCTGTGAACATTTTTACACCTCTTCCAAAACCAGGCCGGTGCTTCCTTCCTTTGCAAGGGTTAAGCACATTAATGAAAGCAAATCTGCTCCGACAAGCTCTTATCCACCATCTCCTATTTCCGTATGGAGGGGGGAGCAAGGCAGGAGGTTGCTTGGAAACTAAATTACTCCTCATTCTTAGAAAGCTGCTGCTGAGGTCGCGGCCTCGGATTCCGCCAAGGTTGGTGTGAACTCGAAGCTGCAAGACGTGCTTAGGTCTAGCAAGGAGACAAAAGACGGTTACTTCACGTCCTTCCTCCAGCCGAGGTGAACTTGCCTCCGTGTTGAAATCGGTTTTAGTCACGTGACCTAATGCCGGTTCTGCCCCTGTTTCTCTGTACTGACGGGCATGCTGATTGAAACTGGCAGTACTTTAATCGCACGCCCTCGATCCTTACCTGGCGGTAAGGAACCAACACAAACCAGGGTGAACTGTTCGAGGAAGAATCTTGGTCGATAAGCGGGGGAAATGGATTCATAAGAAGGAGTTATAATTCCTGTTGTTCGATACATCGAAATACCGATGTTCCTCCCCCCTTCTCAACAACAACAAAAAAGTAATCACACTAAGTATTTTCTCAATGCGGGTTAAGAGGAACCGCACGTCCCCTGGGGGGCGGATCAAGAATTGGTTTGGAAATATTCCCGAGCTCCAGGACGGGAATCTCTCACCCTGCTTGGAGCGCAGTTCAGGGGGCGTGGTTGGGGTGAACTTGGATTGACCCCACAAGGGCGTGAGGTTTCGTTCCTTCGAACTCGGATTGACCCCACAAGGACGTGAGGTTCGAACCGGTCTCCAGCGTGGCCGCGAACTGCAGCGAGAGGGACGTGAAGTATCAGCCAAAGAGAAAGGAAATTCTTCTTCCTTCACTTGAGCTAGAAGGTCAAGCAATCCTAAAGCAGCACATTGTCAGTCCAACTGGAAGTGCAGCATGTAGTATCTAAGTCCCACACGGATTGGGTTTCGGTCCATTTTAAAATTCTGCTCTCTGTACAAAATTGCCCATTCACTGAGATGCAGTGGGGAGGCTTCTTCTTTTTCTTTAGCTTTTATCCACTAGACAGATCCACTGTTTTGATGCAACTTTTTTTGGAAGTTTGGCCAGCCTATCACAGGGCTTGTCACTTAGCCTCATTGGCATCCTTCAGTCTCGAAAGACTATGGTATCATGCCTGGAGTAGAGATCCTAAAAACAACACCTAGTGTGACTAAACAGATCAATTTGGGAATGGCAGTCTCTACCGCACTGGGGACAGATGTATTCTCTTTCTTGCCTGGTCTTCGAGTTTCGTTCTTTCCGTGCCTGCCTCTTTTCCTCTGCCTGTTGGACAAATGCCTCGTCAAATTTATGTAGACCATGCTGTACCTCTTGCCTCCAAACAGTGCGATCGGAGGTCAGGGTTTCCCAACTGTTGAGGTCCATTCCCAAGGCCTTCAGGTCCCTCTTACAGATATCCTTATACCACAGCTGTGGTCTCCCTCTTGGGCGCTTTCCCTGCACTAGTTCTCCGTATAGAAGATCTTTTGGGATCCGGCCGTCATCCATTCTCACAACGTGTCCAAGCCAGCGTAGGCGTCGCTGTTTCAATAAAGTGTACATGCTAGGGATTCCAGCTCGATTCAGGACTATGCTATTTGCAATTTTGTTGTGCCAGGTAATGTTGAATATTCGCCTAAGACAGCGCATATGGAAGGTATTAAGCTTTCACTTAGCCTACAGCACCTGGTATTCCCAGACAGTCACCATTCCAAGTATTTACCAGGCCTGACCCTGCTTAGCTTCTGAGATTTGATGAGATCAGGCTTCAGGGCAGTATGGCTGCTGCGGCTATATTATTATTACAGTGGTACCTTGTATAAAGGAATTAATTTGTTCCAAATGAGATTCTGTTAAGCAAATTTTCCTTTATATAAATTTCCCATAGGAATGCACTGAAAATGGAGTAATCCCTAATCGCGACCATTCTTATGTTGTACAGATTCACTCCATAGGCAATTCTGGTAGGTAAGCAAATTTCCTCTATCTCTGGAAATTTTTATGTTGTACAGATTTTATGTTCTACAAACCGTTCGTTATATGAGGGTCCACTGTATGATGATGATGATGATGATGATGATGATGATGTTTGTCCCGCTTGGTGGTGGGGTCCACTAGACAGATCCATTGTTTTGATGCAACTTTTGGGGGGAAGTTTGCCCAGCCTGTCACAGGACCTGTCACCTAGCCTACAGCACCTGGTGTTCCCAGGTGGCCATCCATCCAACTAATAACCAGGCCCAACCCTGCTCTGCATTAAAAATGATGATTTGCTGGTGCACCGTTAACAAGTATGCAGGATGTGGCCTTCTCAGATTTGGCATCCGATTCTTGCAGCTCCCTCTGATGGGAGGTGTATCCAAGAAAGGGGTCCTCAAAGTTTTCAAACAGCAAGCCAGTCCTCCCCCCCCCCCCAGACACCACTGGGAGCCGGACTGGAGTCCCAAAAAAGGCCAACATGGGAAAAGGGGGGAGGGGCAAGTGGGCGGGGTCCCCCCCAGCGATTGGCCCATGATTGACACGTCTCCAGGGCTCCAGCAATGGCTCCTGCTCCAGATCACCGTTCTGAGGTGCCGCCACTGGGATCTCTCTGGTGCGCTTCCTCCTCCAACTCCTGCAGCAGAAGGTGAATGGGGGGGGTCTGCAATTGGTCCCACGGGCCAGATTCAGGACCCTGGGGGGCCATATCTGGCCCCTGGGCCATAGTTAGAGGACCCCTGATCTAAAGGATGAATTCAGCTACTAAGAATCAAACTAATTCTGACTTGTTTCTTGTTGTCTGCATCTCTCCAACCCAAGGTCCACTGACAGCTATGCTTAAACCTAGCAGAAGGCTGAAAAATATGAATATGCCTTACACTTCCAGGGGAGCAGTATATGGCTTGAATATTTCAACCACCTACTAGGTTGTAAGCCACGCTACCTGAGAATTCTGGGACATGTCTTCCAAAAAAAAAAAGAAAACATGTTGCTAAAGTGGGCCTTCAACAAAGCAGTGTGCTGACCCAGAAGAACAATGGATCAGACCCAGAGCTGATGGAAGAACCTGGTCATTCCTTACATGGCTGGAGTGTCTGAGAAGCTTAAAAGGATTTTTGGCAAACACCAAATCCTTGTTTACTTCAAATCCACAAACACACTAAGGCACAGACTTGGCCAACCAAAGGACCCGACACCAAAACACAAAAGGAGCAATATAGTATACGCAGTCCACTGCAGCGAGGAGTGTGCAGACCTCTACACTGGAGAAACGAAACAGCCATTAAACAGGAGGATGGCCCAACATAGGAGGGGCAACAGCTCAGGATCAGAATTAGCAGTACACCTCCATTTGAAGGACAAAGGGCACTCTTTCAAAGATGAGGATGTACACATATTAGACAAAGAAGAGAGGTGGTTTGAGAGAGGGGCCAGGGAAGCCATTCTTGTGAGTATTGAAAACCCCTCTCTCAAAAGACGTAGGGGGCTCAGGCACAGTCTATCTGCTACTTATCAGGCTGTGCTTTCCAAAGTACCGAGACAAATCAAAAAGCCTTCACACCTCCACACCAAGGCCACAGCTAATGTCCCATACTTTATGGCTTTCAGCACCTTAGGCCATTGTTCACCTAATGGCCATTGAGACTATTGTCCCCCTAACAAGCCTTTCATTGTTAATCTTGTAAGCCTATTTCAGACCAGGGTGGCATGAGGTCAAAGTGAACTAGAAAATGGAAGACTCACAACTAGCTTTCTTCAGACTGCCGAAGCTGTTTGTGATGAGCAGCGAAACATTTCAACGTCCCAGGAAAAGAAATCCAGTTGCCATGACTCAACTTCTGGATAAACTCACCTGGATGACTGAGAATCTTCACAGACATAAGGCCCCTAAAGGATCACAAGATGAATATGAGCCAACAGTGTGGTGCTGCTACACGAAAAGTGAATGCTATTTTAGGCCTCATTAACAGAAGTGTAGTCCCCAAATCTCTCAAGGTGCCCGTTCCCATCTATTCAGCATCGTTTTGACTTCATCTTGAGAACTGTGTCTAGTGCTGAACACCACACCATGAAAACAAATTGGAAAAAGTTTAGAAGAAGGCAACAAGGATGATCAGCAGGCTGGAAGCCAAGCCCTATGATGAAAGACTGAAAAACCTGAGCATGTCTAGTGAAGACTGGGGAGGGGAAAGATGGTAGTGCTTTTCACATAACTGAAAGGCAGTCTGTTCTCAATCATCCCAGAGCACAGGACATGCAATAATGGGGTTAAGTTACACAAAACCAGATTTTGGTCAAGTATCAGGAAAACATCTTAACTGTTAGAGCAGTAGGACAATGGAACCAATGACCTCAAGAGGTGGTGAGCGCTCCAGCACTGGAGGGACTCGTGAAAGATGCAATCCACCACCTGTCAGATATCCTTTAATATGTATTCCAGCCTTAGAACTATATAATCATAGAGTTGGAAGAGACCTCAAGGGCCATCTAGTCCAGTGGTTTTCAACCTGTGGGTCACCAGATGTCCATGGACTGAAACTCCCAGAAATCCCTTCCAGCACAGCGAGTGGCGGAGGTTTCTGGGAGCTGCAGTCCAGGAACATCTGGAGACTCACAGGTTGAGAACCATGGATCTAGTCCAACCCCCTGCCGTGCAGGAACCCCCATCACAGGACTCCCGACAGATGGCCATCCAGCCTCTGATGCAATGGAGTTATAGGCCTCTTCCAACTTCATGATGCTTTGATTCTATGATGAGCATGTTTTCCATATTGCCTCTCTGATATATTCTGCATGCAGATGTGAGAAAGGCTTTACAATGTATAGGGCAGCCAAGGACTGCATGTCTGGGTCATCTTGTTCATCTCTGCCTCCCCCCCCCCATACCCTCCATCGCTCTGGTTTTCCAGCCATATGGTAGCACCTGTAACTCAACATTTCCAGACAGGGTGTTGCCAAGCACACACATGCATGAAGATAATGGCCAATCCAGGCGTCTTGTGGAACAAAGGAATAAAAGATGGAGTGGCCAGATGGTTCAAGGATCTCGTCTTAATGCTGCAGCATGCTTCCAGAAGCTGCCAACCACCATCCTTTTCCTCTCATTAATGTCGTTATTCTTATTTATGTAGTATTTAGTTGGCTGTTTCTGTAGCAGCAGAAAGGGTGACACTTCAGCCTTTCCATCCTTTCATTCCTCAAATGTCAAGCCAGACACTTCTAGCAAGGCATCTGGTTTCCTAAAATTGTGTTAGAATGATAGGTGTTAAGTGAAGATAATTCACATTAACGACGGGCGCATGTTATAGGATAGCGGCAGCATGCATGTCTGAACACAGGAAGTACCAAATTTCAACCACAGGTATTTCCACCTGGAAGAATTAGGAAGTGGAGGACAGGAAGACCCTGGTCTGAAATCGTAGTGAGCAGCTGCCACTTTGAGTGGAAAGGAGATGGAGAGTTATTATTATTATTTATTATTACTGTATTTTGAATATCTTTACCCCACCTTTCTCTTTGGAAAAGGACCCAAGGTGGCTTGGGTTTTTGAAATGAAATAAAATTATTTTTTTAAAAAGGCCACCTTGGCCCACATAATAATAATACCTTTATTATTGTATGAGCCAAATTCAAGGTTTTGGTTTTAACCTATGGATCTATATAATCGTGATAAATTTATGATCATTATCCCTGGAAATAAAGGACAAATAATAAAAAGGCAGTGCTGGACAGAGTATCGCTAGATTACTTAGGGGAAAAGAACATTTTAAAAAGAAGAAATTCTTTTTAAATACAGAATTCCAAGCCTGTATTGCCAATGACAAAGGACTGTGGGAGTTGTGGTCCAAAACACCTGGAGGGCTTTCGTTTGGCCACCACTGACTTAAAGGAAAAAGCTTAACGGAATCACCTATGGGGCGAATCTGTACAACAGAAAAACGATCGTCATTAGGGATTAATCCATTTTATTTATTTATTTATTTATTATTGAATTTATATCCCGCCCATCTTCCCAACGGGAACTCTGGGCGGCGAACATGGCAGAACAAATCAGGAAATACACACAATTGGGTACAATACAACACAATAAAGAAACATAATCAGCAGATCAACATAAATTAATAAGAAGCAAATTAAAAGAACAGCAGCAGGGGCGCACCCTTTAATTCAAACCTCACCGCTGCTATGTCAGATTCGACCTAATTATCGATGGCGGAAAAAAAAAAGGCTAAGCTAGGTCACCAAAGGCCTCGCGGAATAGAATGCATTCCTATGGGAAATTTGTGCAAAGGAAAATTTTCTTTACAGAATTTCATTTGGAACGAATCAATTCCTTTATACAAGGTACCACTGTATTTTTTAACGTTTTGGACGCCTCAATTTACAGAAAGGAAAGATACCAATACTGCAGTCAAGACGCTTCCACATAATTGCCTGTGCCACATACAAAATACTTTATGACCTTAATCTCGGTCTTGCAGACACACAAATTCTACAGCATTGCTTTCCAAGCTGATGGATGTGAAGAAAGTCCACAAGGACAATGAGGGGCTGCGAGATTTTTTTAAACCCCAAACATACGGTATTTCTCAGCACCGATACATTTCCCTCATACATACTGTTACTGGCATTCAGCATTTTTCAGGGAAGTTGGAGGATTATTTGTGCAGATTATAAATTTAAAATGTTTTAAAAACCCATGCATATGTATACTTTTTAGGTTGAAGTTGTGGGTTGTATATGGTGTTAAAGGAGCAGTGTGGAGGCTGTTGGATTTCTGAGAAATCAAACATTGGGTAGGATGCAGAATCGGTCGGGAGCCTGTTGTGTATTGATCTGTACTTGCTTATGTTGAAGTAACTGCCTTCCTGTTCCAAAGGGAACAGGCCTATTGGTTTCTGTTCCTGTTTCAAAGGGAACAGGCCTATTGGTTTATTCAAGTTGCTGTATTTGGATCCTCAATCCTATTGGTCTCTGCCAAAAGGCAGCTGTGTGATTGGTTGTAACTGTTCCCTCCAAAATGTATCTTTTCCTAGCCAGTCCTGGCTCCTATAAATGTATCTCCCTCTCCCCAGTCCCCAGTCTTGTTCTCTCCCTGAATAAAGAGCTGTTACACTAGAAGCTGTCTCCAGCCTGCTATGTCTAAGAGCTGAAATCACTGCTGAAATCACTAAACCCCACGTCACAACAGAGCCAATCTTCTACAGCAGCAGTTTGTGACCTTGGGTCACTAGATGTTCTTGGACTACAAGTCCCAGAAATCCTGAGCAGCATAGCTAGTGGAGAAGACAGCTCCCAGAAATCCTGAGCAGCATAACTAGTGGAGAAGGATTCTGGGAGTTGTAGTCCAAGAACATCTGGGGACCCCAAAGTTAGAAAGCACTGCTCTATAGGAACTTTGCTCTCAAAACCATGACCAGAATGCAAAAATGGTGCTTCCTCTCTTCTCTTCTGAATCCGCAGCAATTTAAAAGGCCAGCTAATTTGCTTTTCTCCACCACACGCCAGTTGACAGCCCTCAGTGTTCCCCACCTAGAAACCTAAACACCTTGCACCTGTTACAAGCAAACAGCCCTGCCAGGAAATGAAAGTGGCAACTCTGGCTCTACGGAAACTATTTTCGGCATGGTCCGACGAGATAAACCGTGTCTAAAAATTAGAAAGCAAGCAGGCCACTGTTTAATGGCAGAGCACATGCTGGGCATGAAGGTTGGGAAGGAAGTCACAGCAGTTCAGAAAGGCATGGAAGGAGAGCAACAGGCTGGCCACTTGTCGCCAGAGGCTGGGCTCAGCAGATCCTCCTGGTATGGCTGCCAGGCACTGGACAACAGGATTACTAATTAACCGATGCACTATTCTGGGGAGTTTACAGCAATAATTAATATAAGATAGACTAGGAGGATCTGGTGAGTCAGGTCGATGACATTCAGAAGATACACTCTCTGACACATAAATATGGTCCCATGTTGCCATGAGCTGTATACGTGTGAGCATCAAAATATTGAACCAGGATTCACTGTAGTCTCCAGTTCAATCTCAAGGGAAGCCCAAAGTACCGAGAACTGGGAGATGGCCAACATCTTGAGTAAACCCTTGTCATTAGGTAGGCATGGAGACAGGAGATACATCTTAAGGAAAAGCCGAGAGAAAAGAAGTCTGAGGGGTGATGCAATAGCCCTTTTCAAGTAATTGAAGGGCCATCATATAGAGGAGGGGCAGGATCTCTTCTCAGTCACCCCAGAGTGCAGAACACGCAACAATGGGCTCAAGTTATGAGAACCCAGCTTTCGGATGAAAATCGGGGACGGACGGACTCCCAACTCTTAGAGCAGTACGTCGCTGGAACCAATTACTACATGAGATGGTGAGTGTTCCAACTCTGGAGGCATTCAAGAGAAATTTGGACAACCACCTGACAGGTATCCTTTGATTTGCATCCCTGCATAGAGGGGCAGGTTGGATTTAATAGCCTTATAGGTCCCTTCCAACTTCACTATTTTATGATTCTGTGATTCCTCTTAACATCCTGGCTTCAACCACCACCAGCATTATTGTCTTTTCCAGAAAACCTTTCCTTCAAATGAAGTGCCCAAACTAAGATGGGCCCAGTTTTAGCATTTTTGCTTTCCGTGGAAGATAGAAGCATTCGAGAGGTGGATGCACAGACACATTCTGAAGATACCTCAGACAGAGTCACTAATATGGCCATATTACTGCATATGACATTCTCAATACCACAAAGAGAAGAGAATTACAGTATTTTGGTCATATAATGTGTAATAACAAATACCATCTGCCGCAGGTTGTCCTTCAAAAAAAATATATAGATGGGAAGCATGGCCCAGGGCATAGAAGAACATTCTAGCTGAAGAATAGCTTTGGACAAAAACTAGATCATGCTACCGATTGCCAACATTCACTGGGCCTTTTCACACGACCCCTAAGATCCGCTGGCCACTTAAATTAGGACCAGAGATCTTGGGCATTCGTTGCTCTTCCTGCGTCCCCACCCCTCCACACTTCCTTGCTTCTGCCTGCGTGAGGGGAGGGAGAAAAAAAGAGAGGAAAAAATATAGGCTCACCAAGCCGCTTGGTCGTCGCCCTGATTCCTTCTCTTAAAGGGGCGGGAGGCAAAAAAACCAAACAGAAGCGAGGAGAGCCTGGCACTCACAAGACTACATCTGGATCTGGGGATTTTCACCCTCCAAGAGCAGGTACATGAAAAGTGCGCTGGGACGCGCTTAGGTGGGCGTGGTCGCACTTAATTTCCTGCAAACTCCGGAGCTGATGGGGAAACAATTGTAAGCTCCGGAGCTGGCAGCCATTTGCGGCGGAGTTTAGGGGTCGTGTACAAATACCCAATGAGGACATGGCACTTGAAGAAGGAAGTTTAGGTTTGATTTGCGCTAGGATCCACTTGTCTGTTTTTCTGGAAGCCCAGGGTATCCACAAAGCTCTCTTCCAGATCCAGATCCTAAATCAGTGTTGGTGAACCTATGGGACGGGTGCCAAAGGTGGCCCTCAGAGCCCTTTCTGTGGACACCCGAGATCGCCCCTTCACAGCCACCTGTATTCAGGTTAAATGGCTGTATTGGCGCTTTGCGGAAAATTAGTGGGTTTTGAATCCCAGTTTGGGCACTCGGTCTCTAAAAGGTTCACCGCCACTGTCCTAAATGAATCCATTCCCCTCCTCTCATCAGCTTTCTTTACTGCCTTCACGCCTCAGTCAGAGACCATATAGAGAATGCTTGTTCATTTCCGACGGATAAAAAGAGGGGTGGGGGTGGGGAAGGAATGCCTTAGCCATGACCCAATCGTGGTGATGACAGAAAGTTCTTTCTAAATGGAAATCTTCCTGTTACTAAAACTAGGAATTAGCAAGCTTCAGCTGAAAGCATATCCTATGTGATAAAGCCATGGAGAGCATCAAGGCATCCATTTCAATGGAGAGCGGACCCTCATTTCCGTGACTAAATGCAGTCAGCTCATGACTCGCAACCTCCTGGCACGGCCATGTATACATCAGGAAATCTAGGGGCCCCCAATTATGTGAGATGAGGGAAGTAAATAACCAGGCGGAAGAAGAACTGAAAGACAAACGGCAACGCACAACACGGCACCGAAAGGCGACAAAAGGCGGCAAGAAGAATTAGAAAACCTCCTTTCATGAAGAGTGTATCATCTTCAGACTTCATAATTAGCGATGCTACCAGAGCTCGTAAGCACCTGCTTCAGAGTATGAATTAACAGAGCTCGTTAACACTTGGATCTCTTACAAATCAAGAATCGTTTCCCCTCGTACCGTCTCCAGCTGAGAAGGCAAAACAAGATTCTGCATATGATACGATTACTCAGTATACAAGCTGCTTAGGAAAACTTGCCCGTGTAGACATTTGGTTAAATGACTGCACAAAAGTGGTTTTCTTTTAAATTATGGAAGCTCTTTCTTACTAGAATACAACCTTCTGCAGGTTAATATAGAGATTTGCAACAGTGATGTCCAACAAACAAAAACGTAAATGCAGGGTGCATTATACTACAGAGTTATCCATAACAATCACTCTCTACAGCAGAGGTAGGGTAGAGAACCTTCAGCCCTCCAGATGTTGTGGACCAAAACTCCCACAGTCCTTTATCATTGGCACTATAGGCTCCAGATTCTGGGAGCTGTGGTCCAAAGCATCTGGAGGGCTGATGGTTTCCCGTCCTTGCTCTAGACCCGCAGGCATGTCCAAACTTCGGCCCTCCTGATGTTTTGGACCACAACTCCCAGAATTCTAAGCTTAGACTGCCAATGACAAAGGACTGTGGGAGTTTGGACATGCCTGAGCAATCTTGGATTCCCAATGTTCTTGGACTGCAACTCCCAGAAGCCTTCAACACTGGCCAGGATTTCTGGGGGCTGTAGTCCAAGAACATCAGAGGACCCAAAGTTGGGCAACAGTGCTCTAGAAAACCTATGCACTTGTTTGCCAAAACTCCTTCCAGAGTCTGAACACCAGCAATGCGTGTTTACAGATAATAAAAAATAATTGTGAGCAGTCAAGTTGATTCTGACTTACAGTGACCTTCCTTAGGTTTTCGAGGTATCCATTAAGAAGCACCCTGGGACCATATAGCTTGGCTGAGGTCACCCAGAGTGATTTTAGCTCAGTGGCTTAAATCTCTGGCTGCAGAACCAGAGGTTGGGAATTTAATTCCCTACTGGGTCTCCTTGAGATAGGCTGGACTCAGTAATTCACAAGCTCCTTTCCAGCTCTGCTGTTCAAAGGTTATTAAAATATTATATTATAAATGAAATATGTAGGTCATCTCTGCCTTCACATGCCATGGTGAACCGAAACCATAGCTTTAACACCTTGCGTAACAAATCTTTCTAATGCCAGGATGCTTATCCTGCCTCCTCCCTGCACATTTCTGAGCAGTCTTAATATAATACAATTGTCATCATTTCATTTTGTTCTGCTCAACTCCCATAAACTGGCATCAATATACATGCAAGATTGTGGCTGGAATGTTATTTGTTCCTGCCTTCATTCATAGGTCACCTTTCTCCAGGTGAATGGACCCAAGGCGGTTCATAAAGTTGAGACGGGTAAAAGATGATGACAAAAACAAAAAGCACAATAAATTGCTGATTAAAAAGCAACAATTAAACTATGACACCATTAGGTCTCTTGAAAAACAACCCTGACAGTTGCTTTGTGTTTGGGTGAAAAGCAGTTAATTGATGCAACAAGGAGCCAGCTGCTGAGATTTTCCCTTGCATGGTGTCACTTTGTGGATGGTAGTGAGCACAAGAGGGTATCCTTTAGACCAGTGGTGGCCAATCTTTAGCACTCCAGATGTTTTGGACCACAACTCCCAGAATTCCAGGCCTGTATTGCCAATGACAAAGGACTGTGGGAGATGTGGTCCAAAACATCTGAAGGGCCAAAGTTTGGTCACCACTCCTGCAGACCATCTTGACTAGACCATCTAGACCAGTGGTGCCAAACCTTTGGCTCTGACCACAACTCCCACAGTCCTTTGTCTTTGGCAATACAGGCTTGGAATTCTGGGAGTTGTGGTCCAAACATCTGGAGTCTGAAGGTTCACCACCACTGATAGGAAGAGCCATAAGAACATAAGAAGAGCCATGCTGGATCAGGCCAAAGGCACATCTAGTCCAACTTACTGTATCTCACAGTGGTCCCACAAAAAGCATCTGAGAGCGCATGAGACTAGATATCTGTCTCCTGATACCACTCCCCTGCATCTGGCCCTTGAAGTACCCCCGTTTTAAGCCTGGAGATTAGACATCTCCATCATGGTTTGTAACCTGTGATGGACTTTTCTTCCAGGAATCTGTCCAATCCCCTTTTGAAGGCATCCAGGCCAGATGCCATCACCACATCCTGTGGCAGGGAGTTCCACAGACCAACAAAGTGCTGGGCGAAAAAATATTTTCTTTTGTCTGTTTTTACTCTCCCAGCCCTAGACCAGTGATGGCGAACCTTTTAGAGACTGAGTGCCCAAACTGCAATTTTTGCAAAGTGCCAATACAGTAATTTAACCTGTATACAGGTGGCTGTGAAGGGGCAATGTCAGGTGCCCACAGAAAGGGCTCCGAGTGCCAGCTTTGGCACCCGTGCCATAGGTTCGCCATCACTAACCTAGACCACTGATGTACTTAACACTCAGGCTCCCCTTTCTTATGTAACGCTTCACATTCTTTTTTCCTGTTGGCATTGCAGGCATTATTTTGTGCAGCAATAGTGGGCCATTTCCCAAGAATTTTGGATATACGATTGAACTGCTACAATGGCAAAAGTTGTGGACAAAAAATTATACGATTACAACATCTGCAGCATACAAAGAAAAACTTTTAAAAATGTTTTATCAATGGCATGTTACATGGTTAAACTATCTAGAATGTACTGCAACATACAAAACAGAACATAGAATTTAGGCCAGAATAATAACAGTGGCTAGACTTATTTGGGCCCCATTTTGGAAAAGCGACTTATATATATCAGAGCAAGAAATGATAATAAATAAAATACGTGACTGCGCAGAAATGGACAGACTAACCTACAGACTAAAAGAGAAAGAGGACTGTAAGTTTTTTGAATCCTGGAGCGCTTTCTATAAATGGTTACATATAAGAAATAGGATAGAGGAAGAGGAGATATAATTCTGTATTGTTATATGTGTGTGTGTGTGGTGTCATTACAGCCGTGACCAACTCTTTATGACCTCATGTCCATGGAGTTTTCTTGGCAGGAATACTACAGTGGCTTGCCAGTTCCTACTCCAGGTGCCTACAGCACCTGGTATTCCCTGGTGGTCTCCCATCCAAGTACTAACCAGAGCCGACCCTGCTTAGCTTCCGAAATCAGGTGAGATCGGATGCGTTTAGGGCATCTAGGCATTGTTATATAGATGGCTAGAAAATATTAACATTCCTTGTACTGTATGCAAATATAAATATTGCTAATATACACCTCCTTTTTAGATGGAAAGAAAAATATATTTAAAAAATGTTATGCAAAGCAAAAAATAATAATATTGGGCCATTTCTTGCCTTCTTTAACCATGGATACAGATGCACAATATCCCTAATTCATAAACCAGAGAAGGGTTTTTTTTTTTGGAATTGAATAGTTATTAAAAGTTATTCCCATCTCTCTGAAGAACTGGGCGATGGTTGCCAACGTTTATGACAAATAAAAATCATTCCTTTTAAAGGTGCCACAGAACTCTTGACTGCTTATGGGACCTGGGGTGCATGTGTGGTTAAGAGTGCAACAGCAGCAGGCAAGGCAGTACAAAGGGGACAGCCCTGTACCCTCTGAGCTGACATCAGTACACTTGGCTCGGCCACACAGAGATCCAGAGAGAGACGTGTGGTTTTATTCAAACTAGATTACCAAAATTGCATTAAGCATCCTTGTGGACATGCTTAATTGGGATTGAGTAGCCTTATTCTTGCTTGGTACCAAGGCCCTAACTGCCTTGAGCAGGATTTGGAGAAAGCAAATAGATTAAATCACTCTTAATCCAAATTGCTTTATTCATTCCACCTCCCACCCCCCTGTAGATCTGGCATGCCAGCCCACGCTCCACTGTGCTGTTCCACCATTCTCTTATTATCCAAATTGATTCCTTCCTCTGCAAGGGCCATTTCCTAAAGGCCAAAAAAAAAAAAAAAAGCCCTATCAACAACAGCTTTCCTAAAGTTTACATCCATCACGAACCTTGTGAGACAAAACAGAAACACACAAGAGAGAGAGGGAGTATTCAAGATGAAAACACTGGGAGAAGAATCATCCTTTATGTTCCTGGAAGTTTCGAGCCCCAGCAAAGAAACTGCCTGGCTTTTTTCCCCATCTTGCCAAGGACCTTACATCTAAGAAATAACTCCTGGCAAATTCAGCTTTTGCCATGTTATCACCCAGTGATGGCGAACCTTTTAGAGACCGAGTGCCCAAACTGCGATTCAAAGCCCACTAGTTTTTCGCAAAGTACCAATACGGCAATTTAACCTGAATTCAGGTAGCTATGAAGGGGTGATGTTGGATGCCAAACAGAAAGGACTCCGAGTGCCACCTTTGGCACATTAAAAACATAAGAAGAGCCATGCCCATCTAGTCCAGCTTCCTGTATCTTACAGTGGCCCCACCAGATGTGACTGGGAGCGCACAAAACTAGATAGCTGTCTCCTGATACCACTCCCCTGCATCTGGCCCTTGAAGTACCCCAGCCTGGAGATTACACATCTCCATCATGGTTTGTCACCTGTGATGGACTTTTCCTCCAGGAATCTGTCCAATCCCCTTTTGAAGGCATCCAGGCCAGATGCCATCACCACATCCTGAGGCAGGGAGTTCCACAGACTAACAACATGTTGGATAAAAAAATTCTCTTTTCTCTGTTCTCACTCTCCCAACCCTCAGTTTGGGTGGATTTCCCCTAGTTCCAGTAATTTGTGAGAGGGAGAAGAGCATCCCTCTATCCACTTTACTCATGCCCTGCATTATTTTGTATGTCTCAATCATATTCCCCCTCAGACGCCTTTTTTCCAGACTAAAGAGCCCCAAATGTTTTAGCCTTTCCTCATAAGGAAGGTTCCCCCAGCCCAGTAATCATTGTAGTTGCTCTCTTATGCAACTTTTTCAGTTCCACTATGTCTTTTTTGAGATGTGGTGACCATCTCGTACCATAGGTTCACCAACACTGCCCTATGAGGAAAGACTTGTATAGCCTTGAAGGAGGGAAAGGACTGAGGGGAGACAGAATTGTTGTGTCATTACAGTCATGACCGTCTCTTCGTGACTCCATGTCCATGGAGTATTTCTTGGCAGGAATACTGGTGTGGCTTGCCAGTTCCTACTCCAGGCGCCTACAGCACCTGGTATTCCCTGGTGGTCTCCCATCCAAGTACTAGCCAAGGCCGACCCTGCTTAGCTTTCGAGACCAGGTGAGATCGGATGTGCTCAGGGCATCTCCAAAACTGCCTTATGAGGAAAGACTTGTATTACCTTGGGGGGGGGGGGAGAGAGACTGAGGGGAGACAGAATAGCACTTTTCAAATACTTCCTCACACAGAGGAAGGGCAGGGTCTGTTCACCCTCATCCCAGAGCACGGAATAATGGCCTCAAGCTTCAAGAAGTATGAGAATGGAACCAACTGCCTCAAGAGGTGGTGAGCACTCCAACGCTGGAGGCCGTCAAGAGAAAACTGGACAACCACCTGTCAGATCTTTGTATTCCTGCATGGAGCAGGGGGTTTATTTATTTATTTATTTATTTATTTATTTATTTATTTATTTATTTATTTATTTATTTATTTATTGAACTTTTATACTGCCATCTAGCAAATAGCGACTCTGGGTGGTTTATAAACCAAATAAATAATATCCCAAATGAATAAGCAATTTTAGAAACATAATGACATTAAACATTAAACCATGTGTATTTTATATGAATCTATGGGTTCACATAGACTTTGTGTTTATGACTACTACTTATAACCGTGTTGCTTTAATGTAATGCTGTCTATTAATGCTGTAAAATGTCCCTCAATTCCTTGTTCTCAAATACTTGAACATGTCTTAATTGTACTGGAGTGTATATTATCCCTCATTACTGTAAGCCAACCTGGGTCCTTTTCCAAGGAGAAAAGTGGGGTTAAAATGCTCTAAAATAAATAAATAAATAAATAAATAAATAATAAGTTAACAGACACTGAAGCAATACTGATGGCCTTAGAAGTCCCTTGTTCCACCTCTATGATTCTATGCAAATATTCTAGCAGAAATTCTGTTCAGTTGCATATTGCCTTGCTGTCCTCCAGATGTTGCATTTTCCTGCCTGTGCATGATTTTAAAAGTATAGTAGTGAGGATTGAGGAACAATAAATCTGAAGGAAGCTGCTGTTGTGGGTGGCAGACTCCAGAATCCCTATGCCAGCCTTGTCACAGAAGAACCCATCACCTAATTTTGACAAAACAACAACAACAAAAACACCACACTGGCATTGTTGAACTGACCTATTTTGGAATAAGGAAATTACATTTTCTCTGCTGGTTCTCACAGAAATATAGAAATGGGGGGGGGGTCCTCTTTTGGGCCTTTGTTCCTTTGAGATGCCCTCAGATGCATCCAGCAGAGGAAGGGAGATTGAAAGAGAATGGATTGTAGGCTGAAAAGCCAACGGCCTGCCATGAAAAAGGCAGTAATTTAGGTCAGGCTGGCAGGCGATCAATGGGCCCTGCTATGATGATGAGAAGCTCTGTGTTATGTAAAACACAAGCCTGTGAAGAAAACTCAAACACACTCCTTCCTGCATTCAACAAGTGGCCGGAAATGGTCTGTTACTTGCCAATTATTATCCTTTGCTCTGGGTGTACTAGTTTGCACACGTGTACCAAATTCAGTAGAAACAAGGAACTGTGAAGGTGAAAGGCTATTGAGTCCAACCCCCTGCTACAGGCAGGAAAACAAATCTAAGGATATCTACCAGGTGGTTGCCCAAATTTCTCTTGAACGCCTTCAGCAAAGTGCTCACCACCTCCTGAGCTTCGCTTCTGTTATTGTACTGCTCTAACAGTTAAGAAATATTTCATGATATTCAGCCTAAATTTGGCTTCTTGTGCCATGAGCCCATCACTACATATCCTGCATTAGGAGATGAACGAGAACAGATCCTGCCCCTCTTCTGTGTGAGGCCAATTCCATGCTAGGGATTATCAAAAAGGAGATTGAAAATAAAACAGCCAACATTATAATGCCCTTGTACAAAATGACAGTAAGGCCGCACCTGGAGTATTGGGTACAATTCTGGTCACAGCATCTCAAAAAAGACATAGTGGAACTGGAAAAGGTGCAGAAGACAGCGACTAAAATGATTACTTGGCTGGGGCATCTCCCTTATGAGGAAAGGCTAAAACATTTGGGGCTCTTTAGTCTGGAAAAAAGGCGCCTGAGGGGGATATGATTGAGACATACAAAATAATGCAGGGCATGAGTAAAGTGGATAGAGGGACACTCTTCTCTCTCACACAAAATACCAAAACTAGGGGACATCCACTCAAACTGTGGGTTGGGAGAGTGAGAACAGACAAAAGAAAATATGTTTTTACCCAGCGCGTTGTTAGTCTGTGGAACTCCCTGCCACAGGATGTGGAGATGCCATCTGGCCTGGATGCCTTCAAAAGGGGATTGGACAGATTCCTGGAGAAAAAAGTCCCTCAGTGGTTACAAACCATGATGGAGATGTGTAAACTCCAAGCTTCAAAAACAGGGTACTTCAAAGGCCAGACACAGGGGAGTGGTATCAGGAGACAGATATCTAGTCTCGTGGGCTCCCAGATGCATTTGGTGGGGCCATTGTATGAGATACAGGAAGCTGGGCTAGATGGGCCTTTGGCCTGATCCAGCATGGCTCTTCTTATGTCCTTATATTCTTATGACTTCAAGTATTTGAAAACTGCTATCATCTTTCCCCTCAGTCTTCTTTTCTCAAGGTTAAACATGTCCAGGTTTTTTCAGTCTTTCCTCGCAGGGCTTGGTTTCCTGCCCTCTGATCATACTTCGTTTCCCTCCTCCGAACTTACTTCAGTTTGTCAGCATCCTTCCTGAAGTACAGTGTTCAGAACAGGACACAGTACTTGAGATGAGGCCTAAGCTGTGTTGAATATTTAACAATATCCTCATCAACATTCATAATGAAAGGTAAGAAGGCCTGGATGGTCTCTCACACACATCTATCACCATGTATTACATCAACAAACAGGGAGATACCTTTCTTATTGCATTGACATTATGTTCTCAATATTAGTTTCCCTCACTCATAACTTTACATGGAATTTTACTGTCTTTTTAACTGTGCACATTGGTAGCTTTAATGTAATGTCTTTTGATGCTGTAGAATGCTGTAGTTCTCAATACTTGAATATGTCTTAATTGTACTGGACTGTATATTATCCCTCATTACTGTAAGCCGCCTTGGGTCTTTTTCAAGGAGAAAGGCAGGGTAAAAATACCCTAAAATAAATAAATAAATAAATCTATCACATCTATCACTGGCCACAAGGCATATTTCTTGGCCATTCATATTTTTAGCTACCTGAATATCATGCTGAGTCAACCCTGCTCCATGAAGCTCTTTTAGCATACCAGAAAGCTCCTAGTAAGGCTGGAATAAAAGCTTAACAAATAAATAAATTAAATAGAACAGAACAGAGAAGAAAAAAGAATTGCTGGGAAGCTCCTGCCAGTCCAAGCAGCCAGTATTGAGCTATATAGACCATTTTTTTGACTTGGTATAAGGTAGGCTCTTAAATTTCTCTCTGCATATGACTATTAATGCCATTACTATTCCTTTCAGTGCTGCTGCTATTTAGTTCCATACTGCTTTGGGGGCTCCAACAGAGCCCCCAAAGACTACAGATTAATAACATAATTAAAAAATAACCATCCTGTATGCATCTTATTGATTTGGCTAAGATTCTCTTGAGTGCAGAACAATTTCCCCCCACATTTGCTCTGCATTTCTAAGAGAAACACTGCTGAAGAGCCACCGGGAGGAAGGATGTTACGTGCTGGGAAAAGAAAATATATTCCATACATACATCGTGATGATGAATTCAAGGTTTCAGGGCTATTACTGAGGATCCCTCGAGCCTCCTATTTTTAAAGCTGCATTAAAAAAAGAAGATTATCGCTTGCCTCACAGCGAAGACAGGACAGTTCTGCAGCTTCTTCATTCCAATTTTGTTTCTGTGTAACAAGCATTCTTGGCTGGCCTGTGTCACTAGTAAGGCGGTTACTTACTTCACATCCTTCCTTGTCCCGCAACTAGTTTTGTACCGCGACAGCGTTGGTCGCGATCACGTGGTTTTGTCCCTGTTTCAGTATTCCCATGATCATGATAACTTGTCTCATAACAAGTGTTACCTCATGGTCTTGTACCATGACAAGCACTGAATTTGTCTAGCTTCCTTTTTCCTTTTTGGGGGGACTTAAAAAGTTATTTTTCGATATTTCACTTCTGAAAAGTCAAACAAACAAACAAACCCGGACACAGTTTTCTGAGAGAAATGAATGTTTTGTGGCGTGACAGTCGTTATTGCACGGTGTCTTCTCTCGGAACAGAAAGTGGGAACAAAGGGTGACAAGGGAAAACCCAACCCCAGCACCACGTACAGGATTGTCGTGCTTAGCACCCGTTCTGGGGGTGTGGTCGAGACAAATATTAGCAGTTGTGTGACGGATGTGAAGTAACATTTTTTTTTTACCGCTCCTAAGTGCAACACTAACAGAGACAAAATGGACATGAAGTAACCGCCCAAGATTCACCAAACTCTTTGGGAAGGTCCCCCCCCCCCCAATGGCCACAGACTTGGCAGTCGACAAGGGCTTGGCAAGGATCGTCAAATGCAGCTCTCTCTCCACTGGTTGAACACATAACAATGGACTCAAGGCCACATAATAATGGGCTCAAGCTACAAGAAGACAGATTTTGGCTGAATATATCAGGAAACACTTCTCAACTGTTAGAGAAGTACGACAATGGTACCAATACTCCGGGAGGTGGCAAGTGCTCCAAGGCTGGAGGCATTCAAGAGAAAACTGGACAACCATCTTTCAGATCTGCTTTCATTTAGGGCACTTTTACATGACCCCTAAAATCCGAGGCAAAGGGCTGCCAGATCTGGTGCTTAAAAATGTTTTCCCACCAGCTCTGGACTTAAAAAAAAATTAAGTACGACCAAGCCTATCTAAGTGCGTCCCAGTGCACTTTTCAAGTACCTGGCCTCCAGGAGGTAAAAAAATCTTCCAATGCGGATTGTAAAGCTGTGAATGCTGGGCTCCCTCGCCTTCTGATTGTTTTTTTGTCACTGCCGCCCCTTTAAGAGACAGGAATCCTTAGGGCTGCTTGGGGCTGCTTCAACCAGCAGACGGAGGTGAGCCTGCATGTTTTCCCTCCCTTTTCTCTCCCTCCCCTCATGCAGACAGGAACAATGGAGTGCGGAGGGGTGGAAACACAGGAAGAGGGACAAGCCCCCACGATCTCTGGTCCAAATTTAAGTTGCCACCGGATTTTAGAGGTTGTGTAAAAGCGCCTTTAGAGTCCTGCAATAAGCAGGGGGTTGAACTTAATGGCCTTATAGGCCGCTTCCAACTCAATTATCCCATGAGTCTATGAACCAACACTCCCAACTACTAGCACTGTAAATCTACGCCGCTTTTCTTTCCACTGCTGATAGCAAAACACTGCAAACAAGAGATTCCCAAAAAAAGCATTATGTATTTCATCCCTACATTGGCACTTCTTTCCAAAAGAATTCATGGAAGTGGTTTTGCTGTAAAAGGAGACCCAAACTTTTATTTTGCACAGAAAACAAACCACGTTAAAAAAATGCAAGTTTTGCATACACCATATGAAGTGGGCTTTTGGGGAGGGGGCAGAAAATGCAATTTTGTGCTCAAATTTTAATTTTGCTGATTTATTTGTGTTGCTGTCGAAAGTGGAAAGTGCTGGCCTTTCTATTCTTATGGCGGAGTGAAAGGCTGCAGAGCAGTTGACCTATTTTTTTCAACAGAGAAGTGATTACAGAGTTTTCTCTATATTGAAAATGCAGAGGACGCTTTTACACGACCTCTAAAATCCGCTGGCAACTAAAATTCAGACCAGAGATTGTGGGGTTTTGTTCTGCTTCCTGTGTTCCCACCCTTCCGCACTCCATAGCTCCTGTCTGCAGTGAGGCGAGGGAGAAAAAAGGGATCAAAAATGCAGGCTCACCTTCATCTGCCGTGGGAGCCTCGTAGGGATTCCTGTCCGTTAAAGGGGCGGCGGGGACAGCAAAAACAAACAGAAGGCGAGGAGAGCCCGGCATCCACAGCTTTACAATCCGCATCGGAATTTTTTTTACCTCCGGAGACCAGGTACTTGTAAAATGCGCTGGGGTGCGCTTAGGTGGGCGTGGGCGTACTTTTTTTTTTAAAGTCTGCAGCTGGTGGGAAAACAATTTTAAGCTCCGCATCTGGGAGCCCTTTCCATCGGATTTTAGGGGTCGTGTAAAAGCAGCCAGAGTTGAGACACCCTTTTCCATGGAAGATGAGAAAACCAGTGAGTATTCATCACATCAAATAGTGAGGCATGCAGTAAACAGCAGTCAAAGACCGTCCGGAGAGGGTGCTTAGTCCAGGGCTGCAGGACTGTTTCGAGAGAACCAACTGGGATATTTTTGACTACCTAGATCTGGAGGAGCACACAGTGGCAGCTCTGTGCTATATCAAACATTGCACAGACACTGTTACTGTGAATAAATGCGTCAGGATTTCTCCCAATCAGAAACCCTGGATGAACAGAGAGGTTCAGTGCCTGCTGAGGGAGAGAAATAGGGCTTTCAGGATGGGCGATGTGGAGCTTTACAGCCCTGCAAGAGCCAACTTGAAGAGAGGCATTTGACGGGCCAAGATCGATTATAGGCGGAGGATTGAGGACGTCAGTAAAAGTGTTCTGCTTATATACCACCCCATAGCACTTTAAGTAGTCCCTGGGCCGTTTAGAATTTTTTAATTACAGTGTGCAGGCCACACATTGCCCCCCCCAGCAAGCTGGGTACTCATTTTACCGACCTCGGAAGGATGGAAGGCTGAGTGAACCTTGAGCCTGCTACCTGGGATTGAACCCCAGGTCGTGAGCACAGTTTCACCTGCAGTACAGGCATTTAACCACTGCGCCACGAGGCTCGTCTAGTAATGACACGAGAACGGTGTGGCAGGGGATCCAGCATATGACCAACCACAGACCGAACCTTGCTGCTGTTGATGGGGACCCTTCCCTGGCAGAGGAGCTTAACCGCTTCGTTGCCCGCTTTGAGGTGGAGCCACCAGAAACGGCTGCATTACAGTCACCAGCCCACACTGGCCCCTCACTCACTTTGGAGGAGGATGAGGTAAGGCGTGTACTGAGGGCGGTGAATCCGAGGAAGGCTGCTGGACCTGATGGCATCACTGGGCGGGTGTTGAAGGACTGTGCTGACCAGCTGGCGGGGGTCTTCACTAAGATCTTTAACCAGTCCTTCCACAGAAACCCCTTCCAGCACAGTGAGTGGTGGAGGCTTCTGGGAGTTGCAGTCCAAGAACATCTGGGGGCCCACAGGTTGAGAACCACTGGACTAGTCTATCGTTCCACCCTGCCTGAAGTCCTCCACTATTCTCCCTCTGCCCCCAAAACCAATAATCAGCAGCCTTATCGACTACAGACCAGCTGCACTCACTCCAATCATTACAAAGTGTTTTGAGAAACTGGTACATAGTCACATCCTCTCCTGTCTTCCATCGACATTTGACAACTACCAGTTTGAATACAGGGCAAACAGATCCACAAAGGATGCCATCACTACCACTCTCCATATTGCTCTGCCCCATCTGGAGCAGCCAGGCAGTTATGTGAGGCTGTTGTTTGTGGATATCAGCTCTGCCTTTAATACTATCCTTCCCCACCAACTGATGCCCAAACTAGAGGCACTTGGACTTTCTAATTCCAATTGCCTCTGGGTCTTGGACTTTCTGTCAGACTGCTCTCAGAGGGTTAGAGTAGCGTCCCACATGTCCACAGCCCTTAGCCTCAACACCGTCTCCCCACAGGGTTGTGTGTAGAGTTCCCTGCTCGACACCCCCTATACGTATGACTGCACCTCTACCCACCCCAGCAACAAAATCATCAAGTTTGCTTATGACACCACTGTGGTGGAGCTCATTTCCAGAGGGGACGAGTCCACCTATCGGGATGAGGTGGAGCGGGTGGAGACAATAATCTGGCCATTAACACCACCAAGACCAAGGAACTGGTGGTGAATTACAGGAGAAAAAAGCATACATTCAGGCCCTGTATATTGGTGGGGACTGTGTGGAGAGGGTGGGTGAAATCAAGTTCCTGGACGTTACCATCAAGCAAGGCCTGACCTGGAGCGCTAACACCACTGCTCTGGTGAAGAAGGCCCAGCAGAGGATATACTTCCCCAGACTCTTTAAACAAACAAACAATCTGAGCGAGAAACTGTTGGTGTCCTTCTACCGATGCTCCATATCTGGGTATGAAATTTTATATCTCATCTCATATTATATCACACACCTCATTCTGCTGCTATGTCTTGAAGAAGTGCACATGTGCACGAAACATCACATTAAAATATGAAAGTTAGTCTTTAAGGTGCCACATGTTTGTGTCTTTTGTTTTGTTTTGTTTTGTTTTGCTTCTCTTTGATTTTTGCCTGAAATTCTTACATACTGTGTCTGTGGTTGGTTCTCCAGTTGCACAGCCACAGATATGAAAGAGCTCCACAGCGTCAGAACCACAGCCCAGAAGATCATCGGTCACCCTCTCCCATCTCTGGAAGAGCTATACAATTCCCTTTGCCTTAAAAAGGCAAATAACATCTTACGGGATTCATCTCATCCTGGACATAGTCTGTTTGCACTACTGCCTTCAGGCAAGAGAAACAGAGTGACAAAAGCAAGAACAAACAGATTAAAAAAACAGTTTCTATCCAAGAGCCATAACCATCTTCTTAAATGCTGTGACCAAATAGTGTGACCTTGGGGAGTTTCATGGTTGTGATGGATATGTATGAGTGACTTCAATTCTCTTTACCTTTTAAATGCTTTTTATCTTTTTAATTGCACTGGGAATAGTATTCAGTTTCATTGTAGTATGTACAATGACAATAAAGTATCTATCTATCTATCTATCTATCTATCTATCTATCTATCTATCTATCTATCTATCTATCTATCTATCTATCTATCTATCTATCTATCTATCTATCTATCTATCTATCTATCTGCCAGAGCCCTAATCAGAGCTGGGGAACATTAAACCCCAGAGGTTGATCAATTATAATTCCCACCATGCTTCCCCAGGTTAGCTAGAGATGCCGATTTCCCATTTCCTGGCTGAGAGAAAGTGGTTTGGTTCATGCAGTAATGGAAGGAACAACACAATCACATCACACAGAATGGTCACAGAGGTTCTTCGTGAGAAGTATGTGCCTATGATTAAAAGTCAGAATTTATATTCCAAGGTCAAGTGTTGGATCAGACTTTCCCTGTGGCACTAGACACGAAACATTCAGCATAGGAACATAAGAAGAGCCATGCTGGATCAGGCCAAGGGCCCATCTAGTCCAGTTTCTGGAGCACAAGAGACTAGATATCTGTCTCCTGATACCACTGCCCTGCATCTGGCCTTTGAAGAACCCTATTTTTAAGCCTGGAGATTACACACCCCCATCATGGCTTGTAACCTGTGATGGACTTTTCCTCCAGGAATCTGTCCAATCCCTTTCTGAAGGCATCCAGGCCAGATGCCTTCCTCACCTCTTGTGGCAGGGAGTTCCACAGACTAACAACACGCTAGGTTAAAAAAAATCATTTTGTCTGTTCTCACTCTCCCAGTCCTCAATTTGAGTGGATGTCCCCTAGTGGATAATCTCCACCCCTTTTTTTCTTTTAATTATCCAGAAACCCGCATATATCCCATCTTTGCCTCTCACCATCTCTTTGCCCTCTTTTGGGGAAACAGAAATAAAAAGTTTATAACTTGAAATTAAAAGTAACACACCCACACAAACACAATAAAATGGTTTAAAATGTTAAAAACAAACATTTATTTTCCTCGAGAAGTCTTCAATGCTAGTTGTTATGCCTACTGCACACATTCATTTAAGCTGGCCAGTTTTTGTTGCTGTTGTTGTGCCTTTGGCTTCCTTTCTTTACAAAAACCTTCATTTTTTGCGATGCTCTTCGAATGTGTTCAGCTCCTTCCCCTGCCATTGAAAATCAGACAGGCGCTCTTGATTATTATGGTCCATACCTTACAGCCTGCCAGGAGAGCAGCAAGTCTCCCCATTATAGTAATACAAGATCACACTGCTTGTGCAAGTGCTGTTTTGCAAGAAGTGGGTGAGGTTGTTGTTTTTTCCTGTAAGAAACATCATTTGTTCATAGGCAATAACTGCACAATCAGAGCAAATCCAGGTTAATCCATTAGCAGGACTTTCACTAGAAGCTCAGTAACCAACGTTTCTTGGTTCAGAATAAACCCAAAAAGTGGGATACAAATATTTTAAACTAATTAATTAATTAATTGGTCAGAAGTTCAATTCCCCACTGTGTCTTCTTGACAGGGTCTGGATTTGATTACCTATGGAGTCCCTTCCACCGTCAATTCTAAAATGATGAGGGGGATTAAATGTACATGAGCATTAATCCTTCAACTAACCCGCTCAATAAATGGCATACATGCTTTGGTTTTAAATGGCTTCATTAGGCCTCCGAGACAGCTTGCTGCATGAAGAGGTGCTAGCCAATCAGTGCCTTCAGGGAGAACCAGGCGGGTGAGATCTTTTCGCATATCTCACATTAAGCTAAAAACGACCCTTTCTACTCTGCCAAAAAGGAGCATAAAATCTGCATACATCTATGTAAACATGCAAGCGCACCTCTAGGAACAATTATGACTGGTAAGGTTAGAATACATCAACTAGAGATGGACAAGAAATGAACAATTTTTCGTTTCCGTTTTTGTTTTTTCATTTCGTTACGCAACGAAATGACAAACAAATTTTGTCTGCAAAATGAAACGAAACGAACAGAAACACTGGAAATTTTGTCGTGCGTTTTGTTTCCGTTACTGCAATACAGTGAACTGCTTTAAATGCTAAAAAAATCACAAAAAATTGAAATAAATGGTAATGAAACGGTAACGAAATGAATGGAAATGAAAACAATTTTTTGTGCCCATCTCTAATAACAATTCCTCACAGAGGGGCACCAGTCGCTGTCCAGGTTTTAAGCTTAAAGGCCCTACTCTTCTCCTTTCTCAGGGATGAAAAATGGCCACCATGTGGTGGATGAGGAAAATCCAAAGCTAAGGTTTGGCAATTATTACAAAGGCTAGCTTCTGAACCCTACAGGATTCTTCATCAGGGTAGAGAACCTATTATAATTAGTTCAACCGCACCTACTCTGTGGCTGGCCCCTCGCTCTGGAACCAACTTCCGAGTGAGTTGCGCCTTGCACAGTCCCTGCCCACCTTCAAAAAAGCACTTAAAACCTTGCTTTTTCAGGAGGCATTTGGTGACCTTTAAATCTTTAATTTTTTTACATTCATTTTTTGATGCCACTTGCAGATGATTTTGTTTTTTACCTATTTTTTTCTCCTTTAAATTTTTTCCTGATTCTTTGATGTATTGTGGTATTGTATTTTAATTGGTTGCTTCAATCCATGTTCTTAACAGCCCGGAGTTCCCTGGGAAGATGGGAGGTATATAAATAAATAAATAAATAAATAAATAAATCTTGGCAAAGGTCTAAAGTCACAGGCTCTGAAGTTAACCAACGGCCCAAGGTTGCAGACTTGAGGAATTAGTCTGTAGGATGATGGGATCAAGCTTTGGGTCTGAGGAGGGGCAGGATCTGTTCTTGAACGACCCATAGTACAAGACGTGTAACAATGGGCTCACAATACAGGAAGCCAGATTTCAGTTGACTATCAGGAAAGACTTCTTAACTGTTAGAACAGTACAATGATGGAACCAGTTACCTTGAGAAGTTATAAATGCTCCAGTGCTGGAGGCATTCAAGAGAGATTTGGACTAGGGATGGGCATTTCGTTTCGCAACCAGTAGGTTGCGAAACGAACCATGTGAGCCTAGGTGGTCCTCGGAACTGGCTGATACACGCAGATCCAATTGCTTTACCTTTCTCTGTCTCACGCAGGGTTAAAATCCAGCGAGGAAGCATGCTGCAACATCATCTGTGCTAGATCTGTGATGCTGGCCAATCAGGAGCTGTACAGGGACAAGCATCATCCTGCCTCCCTCTCTGATTGGCCAGCAGGATGAAGTAGGAACTACTTCTTTAATCTGGTCTATCCTCAGTGGTTTCTTTGTGGCATCTTTGGTTGATACTTCACGTCCCTCTCACTGCAGTTCGTGGCCTCGCTGGAGACCGGTTCGAAGGAACATAACCTCACGTCCTTGTGGGGTCAATCCGAGTTCACCCCGACCACACCCTCTGAACTGCGCTCCAAGCGGGGTGAGAGATTCCCGTCCTGGAGCTCGGGAATCTTTTCAATCCACTTCTCAATCCGTGTTGAAAACCGATTTCAACACGGAGGCAAGTTCACCTCGGCTTGAGGAAGAACGTGAAGTAACCACCTTTGATAGCAAAACAAAACCCAGCCACCCTAAATAACATTTGTTTGCTACCAAGGACCAAAATGACTGTGGTTTTTTTTTAGAAAACCGCCCTACACAATGTTAAAATCAAGAGGAAAAGCTAACGACCATAGACAGGATGATATAAAGAGGCAGAGGGAGAGAAAGTGCAGGTCCAAGAACAGTTTTAGGTAAAAATGTTCCAGGCTCAGTATGGTGCCAGTTCTATTTACAGTTGAATTTTCTCCATGTGTACCTTGAAGAAGTGTTTGTTTTTAAGCAGCTCCCCAAGAGCAGAATAAAAAAGGATGACCCCACAACATGAGCTTTTCAAGGCAAAGAACCCTTCCCATTTCTTCTTGTACACACACACACACACACACACAAGGTGGAGTGGCCACTGAATATCTTTTTCAACACAATTAGTCAATCAGTGTCCTTGATGACATTTGAAGTGAGGCAGTCTAAACCCAGGTCTCTCTTCCAATACCCAGATGCTACTACACAACATCTACCATTCAAGCTGAGCACCTCACAATGTCTAATGGCAGAGCCGGCTCTGAGGTAAATAATGCTTGTCTCAAGAGTAGGAAAACTGCCATTATCAAACATGATCATGCCCTATCTGTCTTCACATTATGACCCCGCCGAGAGTTTATCAGAGTTATTGGCCAGGGAATTGTAGATTATTTTTTTTTTAAAAAAAGCAACTCTGTCAGAAGTACCAGGAAACACCTCCTGTGAAATTAGATTACCTAAAGCAGCCTCTATGTGAACTCCACGTTTGTACACTAAAAATATTTTTACTTCCCCTTTCTCCTTAAAAAGGACCCGAGGAGGCTTACAAGACCACCAATGCTCATCATGAAATGTGGGGCTGATTTTACTGAAACCAATGAATGAATGTGGAGCTATTCTGGTCTACCTCCATCCATTCCTCTCTTCACATGCTGCTTTTTGCTCACGGAAAATCATGTTCATTTTTAGCTCTGGACTCATTACTCATGGTAGGTCATACTCAATGCCAAAAATAAAAGGATTTACTTTTCTTTCAAGGCCTCCTGCCCTATAAAATCATTTAAGGGCAAGTTAAGTGCAGAGAATGGAGGGCACACAAGGAAGTCTGTCTTTTCGACAAGCTGCTACAGAAGAGGCCAGCTGGTATCTACATTTAGAAACACCATTATCGCTCCAACATCCAGTTTCACCTGAAAAAAACTCTTGTGACAATTTCTATTCATAGCTCATGAAATGTCACAATTACAGAGAGGTTTACCAGGTTAAACAGGGGCTAAGTGTCCAATGCTTTATAAAGTCAGCAATACAGTGGATCTACACCAAAAATGGGAACATTTATTTATTAATTTATTTATTTTTACTACAACTCTCAGGATTCTCCAGACAGAATGTCTAAATTGCCCTATTGGCCCAGTTCTAAAATGTAACTCCTTCAAGCCGTCTGTAAGAATTTCTTCGCAGAGTGGCGCCTGTTTAATAAGACAAGCTTACGGCTCTAAATTAGAAGGAACCACTCCAGACACCCATGGCATGGTTAAAGTTAAAACGTGCATTTATGGTGCTAAGAAATCCACTCTGGATAAAACAGGATAACACCCGGACTTGTGTACAGATGACACTGCAGCTGGCTTCTATGGGTGCAGGTCTATTTATTTATTATTTAAACTTTTTCTATCCTGCCTTTCTCCCTGTAAGGACCAAAGGTGTGCTAAAGGGAAGTCTTTCATTGCAAACAAAAAAAATAAAATACGGTCCCACTTTGTCCCACCGATGAAGCTGTTTGGATGAACAGCGAAACGTTTCTATCTCTCAAAAAAGAAGTCCAGTAGCCATGACTCAACTCCCAGATAAACGCACCTGGATGACTGAGAATCTTCACAGACGTTTTGTCCCACCTTGTTTTCTCCCCCCCCCTCCCACCCCAGAAGATGGCTTTTGATCTTCCTACTTCCAGGTAGTCCTTCCTTTGCTGATCTGATGTCTCTGCCACAGATGGAGAAGATTTTGAGATGAACTCTGGGATTGTGGTATTCAGCATTGTGGTCCTCTACAAGTAAAGTGTCTAGGATGATAGTTCCCTATAACCTATCATCCTAGACACTTCCCTAAACCACTCGTCATGGTGTCTGGGGAAACAAGGGGGGAGTCAAACTTCAAGAACTTTTGAAGCATCACTGTGGTAGCATATCTGGGCAGAGAACAGTCCAGTATCAAAGCATCTCACCTGTGGCCCAGGTGGACTCAGGCTATAACCCAAGCCACAACAACAGTTCCCAACAATGCAGAATGTGGCGGCTAGACTGGCGGTGGGTGCTTGTAGATTCGAGCACATCACCCCAGTTCTGGCTCGCCTGCATTGGCTACCCGTTGTCCTCCGGATAAGGTTCAAGGTCCTGGTTTTGATTTTCAAAACCCTCTACGGCTTGGGACCAGAGTACCTGTCAGAGCGTATCTCCCAGAGGTCAACTAGGGTCAGGCCCACAAGAATGGCGCAGGTGTGCTCACTGAGGGTGGCCACACGCAGGGAGGCACGAAAATCGCTCAGATGTAACCGTGCCTTCTCTGTGGTGGGCCCCACGCTTTGGAATCATCTCCCTAGTGAGCTGTGCCTAGCACAGTCTCTGCCTGCCTTTAAAAAGGCCTTGAAAACCTACCTTTTTAAAGAGGCATATGGCGACATTTTTATGTAATTTTTTTTCTTCTTTTTCCCCCCGCCCACACCATCTTTTGTGGAGGGCATTGTCCCTCCTTATCTTCTTTAGTACCTCTCCCCTTTGTATTTTTTTTGTCTTGGTAGTAGCGTTTTAATTGTAAACCGCCCAGAATTCCATTCGGAAGATGGGCAGTCTAGAAATATAACAAACAAACAAATAAATAAATAAATAACTGAAAAAAGTCTCAACGTTTCTTTTGCCATATGAGCACCCATGGGTTTTTCTGCTGCCAAAACAACCTTTATAAACCTCTTCCGTTCTTGCGTGAAGGAACAAGGCTGGAATGCGTTCCTGAACATTTGTGATTTCAATGTAATTGACATTTACATATCTTCCTCCCCCCCACCCCCCAAATCTATTTTGAGTAGCTTTTTATAATATCTTGGATCTATAGAAAAGCATGAGTTCTGGGTTTTGCAGCTGATTACGCCTCTACTCTCTGCTCGTACCTCTTGTTGCTTCAACACCTTCGTAGCTTCTCTGGTGCACATCGTATCTCATTTGACTTTCCAATGGGAAGAGCACAAGATGATACCCAAATGAAGAGGCTCATTGTTTCATGGCTCCAGGGCCAGGGATGTGATGTCAGAATACTGAGGAGCAAGGCAGGCTGTGTAACATTCCATCACCTCATCTTCTTCAGGGTTGCATGTTCTTACTCAGTATCTGTTGGATATGGTTGTAAAGAATCCACAGACCAGAATTTGGTTGGGAAGCAGGTCGGACCATTGTAGTATATAGAGCAAGCCTGCACAACGTGGCGACCGTGGGCGACCAGTAGCCCACAGGGCCATTAGAGGTAGCCCACCAGGTCCCCGCTAGCCTCCCGATCCACCGCCAGCAGTGGCGTGTTTGTGTGTGGGTGTGGGGGGGATTTTGGCCCATCTGGGCATTAGGTCCGGAATTGGTCCCTTCCGTTCCACTGCCGTGCCCCACCCCCCTGGCTCGGCTCCTCCGTAGGAGTCTCTGCCTTCCTAATCTGGGGCACTGGTAAAGTGAGGAGCCGTGGCCGGGACCAGCGCTTCTTCCTTGAGTTGTTGGACAGGTGGCGCATGTGCATGCCATGCATGGTTCTGCAACTAAACTGCAGGGATGCTTGGCAGTTTAAAGTAGACCACGGGCTGTTCAAAGTTGGATAGCCCTGAGATAAAGGATAGGGTGATGGTCTAGGACTCAGGAGGCCAATGGAAACTCACTGCAGATATGGCACTTAAATATCACACTTACCACGAAAACCCAATTAGGGTTGGAGATGGGCACGAAACGAAAAAATTTTCGTTTTCATTTTTGTTTTTTTCGTTTCGTTATGCAACGAAACGACAAACGAATTTTGTCTCTAAAATGAAACGAAACGAACAGAAACACCGGAAATTTTGTCGTGCGTTTCGTTTTCATTACGGCAATATGAGTGATCTGTTTTAAATGCTAAAATATTCACAAAAATTGAAATAAATGGTAACGAAATGGTAACGAAACAAACGAAAACGAAAACGAATTTTTTGCAAAAATTCCCAAAAAACGGAAACGAAACGAAACGGACCCCCTAAACGACAAACGACAAACAAAACACCATTTTGGGGTCGTGCCCATCTCTAATTAGGGTCATTAAAAGTTGGTTGTGACATGGGGGCAGGCCTCTGAACAACAATTAATGAGTCATCTCCCAAGGTCCTATCATTAAGAGTTCCACTCAGTTCTCCCAGCCTCCCTCCCACCTCTGTGGGAGAGCGTACCACTTCATGGCAGCCTTCACAGGCAGGGCCGGAATAAGACCCTTAGAGGCCCTAAGCACGTAAAAGATTTTGCTGCCCTCCTATATATATATGTAATCCAAAATATAAACAATAATAAATCATATGTTAAAATTTTATTTATCAAAATTAAAAAAAAACTTAGTCAGATGGAAAACAATGTTTATTTTGTATACTTCCACTTTATTTATAATTGGGGAAAAAAATTTCTCCTACTTTTTAAAATTGCAATTTAACATTGCAAAGTCTTTGATCAGATCCTCAAAACTAATCTTGTGTAACACATCTGCTTCGAAACTTAATAGAGATAAGACATCCAGCCTGCCTTGTTCCATTGCATCCATCCTGCCTTGTCCAGATGATCAAATCATGCCTGAACAGTCTCTGGAGGCAATTTCATAACCCTTGGTGGAGGTCTACACTCTCTGAGTGCTCTCGTTATTATTGTATATGTATGTAATTTTTTCATTTAATGCGGGGGCCTTTTTACTGATCCTGGTTCAGCTGCACCATTTGCAGTACTGCACCATATGGCCCATGGTAAATTCGGCTATGGAAAATTTCTGTGGTTCCCCCTCTTCCCTTGATGCCCCTAAGCAACGTGCTTATTGTGCTTAATGGTTAATCCATTCCTGTTCACAAGGGTGGGGTTGAAGGGACGGATGTGCACTGCGGCGTTGCCATCTTTCCCTCAGAGGGCGAGAGGATCCCGAGAGGGCAGCTGCCCAGCAGCGACCCTGCCATGTCAGTTGTGGAGGGCCAGAGAGCTGACATCTCCAGTCGGTACGGGGAGGGGCCGGCCGGGATGTGTGACAGGCTGGAATTTGCAAACAGGCCGCATTTGGCCCACAGGCAAGACTTTGGACATGCTTGTCTTAGGGTATTTGTACACGACCCCTAAACTCCACCGCAAATGGCTGCCAGCTCCGAAGCTTACAATTGTTTCCCCACCAGCTCCGGAGTTTGCAGGAAATTAAGTGCGACCACGCCCACCTAAGCGCGTCCCAGCGCACTTTTCATGTACCTGCTCTGATCCGGATGTAATCTGGTGAGTGCCGGGCTCTCCTCGCTTCTGTTTGTTTGTTTTTGCCTCCCGCCCCTTTGGACGATAACAGGGTGGCTTCCTCTCTTTTTTTCTCCCTCCCCTCACGCAGGCAGGAGCAAGGAAGTGTGGAGGGGTGGGGACACAGGAAGAGCAATGAACCCCCAAGATCTCTGGTCCGAATTTAAGTGGCCAGCGGATCTTAGGGGTCGTGTGAAAAGGCCCTTAGATCTGCCCCATTTGGCTGCTGGGTGCTCGCTCGCTGGTGGGATCTGCCCTCCTCAATGGCCTCCGGCTGGTGGACTTGGACGCAGAGGTAGCGGCTTCAGCAGAGGGGGGGGGGACAGAACAGAGCATGCCAGGCAGGGAGGCCAAAAAGGGGGCTTCCACGACTAACATCGCTCTGCATTGCTGCCACAGGGAGATCTCCTGGCGGCAGCCTCTGCAAGAGCCCCCAGGCTCATGGCTCCTTTCTTCCCTTGCCCAGCCAACCTCCCAGTTTTCCAAGCCCAAGAAATGCACAGGGAAAGTCATGGGGCTTGCTAAAGACAGCCCAGGCTGAATGTAGCAGGGAATGGAGGCGAGGAAGAGGAACCGGTTCGCCCGTGCATTCTCTGATTCCTCTTCCTCGCCTCCATCCCCTGCCGCAGGCAGCCTGGGCTCCCTTTGGCAAGCCCCATGACTTTCCCTGTGCATTTCCTGGGCTTGGAAAAGTGGGAGGTACTTGTTTTCTTTATAGTTAGCTGAGTTGAAAGTTCTTTAGTAAACCATTACGGTTTCTTTAGACCTCTCCTATATTTTCTTCTTGTTGGAACAGTTTTAAATTGTGCCTTTAATATCTCACTTTTAAGGAACTCCCATCCATCTTGGACTCCCTTCTCTTTCAGTGTGTCAGTCCATGGAATCACAGCCAATAATTCCCTAAGTTTACAAAAATTGGCTTTCTTAAAGTCCAGGATTCTTGTCTGACTATGCTTAGCTTCACCTTCCAACTGTATAACAAATTCCAAGAGGGCAAGAGGGCAAGAGGGCAAGAGAAGGAGCCATGAACTGGGGCTCAGTGCCTTCAGCCTCCACTGCCATTGCTCGCCCCTCGCTGCCGTGTCGGGACCGCTAAAGGTGAATCTACTGATGAGCATTAGGAAAATAACTGGCAGAACATTCTAGGCTTATTCACATTCCTTTTTCCCTTTGTTTCATTTCCCTGTGAGGAAAGGCTGAAAGAAGGAGGCATGCTTATCCTTGAGAAAAGAAGGCAGAGGGGATACATGACAGCACTTTTCATATCCATGGAAGGCTGTCCTACAGAAGAGGGGCAGGACCTGTTCTCGATCATCCCAAGAGCTCAGGACACATAATGAGCTCCAGCTACAGGAAACCAGATTTAGGCTAAATACCAGGAAAAATGTCTTAACTGTTAGAACAGTACGACAATGGAATCAATGAACTTAGACGTGGAGAGTGCTCCAATGTTGGAAGCCTTCAAAAGAACATTGGGTAACCATCCGTCAGGTCTTCGACTTGTATTCCTGTTAGACTCGCTGCCCTTCTGTGGAACTCCCTGCCACAGGATATGGTGATGGCATCTGGTCTGGATGCCTTCAAAGGGGTATTGGACTGTGACCGACTCTTCGTGACCCCATGTCCATGGAGTTTTCTTGGCAGGAATACTGGAGTGGCTTGCCAGTTCCTACTCCAGGTGAACTACAGCACCTGGTATTCCCTGGTGGTCTCCCATCCAAGTACTAACCAGGGATGACCAGGGGCGTATCTGGGGAGGGGGGCGCAAAGGGTACATCTGCCCCGAGAGCAGCGATCTGGGGGTGCTTGGAGGGGGGGGGAGGAAGCCCTGTGCCATACCGCCAGCAGCCCTCAGGCTTGGCGACAGGACCCACACCGTTGCAGCCTCCTCCTCCGCCATGAGCAGCAAAGCAAGCAAGCAGGCACGCAGGCGTGCGAGTACAGTGGCTGCCTCCTCCTCCTCCTCCTCCTTCTCCTCCTTGCCTTGCTCTGGGCCATCACGGGAGAGGAAAGGCATATGTGTGCTACCGCACATGCACACACACACACACACACACACACACACACACACACACACACACACACACACAAAGGCCTGCCTGCCCCACACCTGCAGGATTGCCCCCTCCCCCCCCCGCTGGGTAGATGCAATGGGGTTGAGGAGGGCCGGAGGGGCGCAAAACCAATGTTGTCCCCAGGCACCCCAAAACCTTGCTACGCTGCTGGGGTCGACCCTGCTTAATCAGGTGAAATCGGATGTGTTCAGGGCATCTCCCACACTGCCCTATGAGGATAGCCCTGGGGGGGGGGGAGGGGAGACTGAGGGAGACTGAATAGCACTTTTCAAATACTTCCTCTTGTTTACGAAGTCTCTGCCCTGGAGAACAGCCATACTTTCAGTATCCTTACAAGGCTCTGCACTCGCCCAAGGACGAGTCCAAAGCCTCCTCTCTTTATTTTGACGCTTGCAAAGAACAGTTATAAAAGCAGCTGCCTGGTTCTCTCTTTATGGCTTCCAGTTACTCTTTGATCTCGCCGTTTCACCCCTTCGATTCACCCTGCCTGCCTGCCCTCCCCACCAAAGTAACAATGGCACTCTGAGAGCCCTTGCTCTCTTCAAAGGGTTCAATGGGCATTAAATAATTAACGCTAATGACAAAAGCACTCCAAAAAAATGAAGCAAGGAAAAAAACACAGTGAGGAACAGCTTCCCTAGGGTTGTAGGAGGGAAGATGTTTTATTTTAAAAGTATGCGTGTGAGAGAAAAAGTGATGGAGAGAAAGGATCAAGAGCATAGGAGTGAAAGAAAATATTTTTTTTTTACCCAGCGTGTTGTAAGTCTGTGGAACTCCCTGCCACAGGAGGTGGTGATGGCATCTGGCCTGGATGCCTTCAAAAGGGGATTGGACAGATTCCTGGAGGAAAAGTCCATCACAGGTTACAAACCATGATGGAGATGTGTCATCTCCAGGCTTAAAACTGGGGTACTTCAAGGGCCAGATGCAGGGGAGTGGTATCAGGAGACAGATATCTAGTCTCATGCGCTCCCAAACGCATCTGGTGGGGCCACTGTAAGATACAGGAAGCTGGACTAGATGGGCCCTTGGCCTGATTCAGCAGGGCTCTTATGTTCTTATGTTCTTAAATGCACAAAGACTAATTAACTTGCTCTGCTAGACAGTGTGGAACTCAATTCTATCTGCGGCTCGGATCTGGAAAAGCTACTATTGAACGACCTATAATAATAACATTAAACTGCTTAGTTGGAAGGGCCCAGCCCCCTCCCAAGGGGGCACAGTGGGGAATTGAACCCCCAAACTCTGGCTTCCCAGCCACATGCCTAAGCCACTCGGATGAACTCTCCCAGAATATCCCAGACAGCATGTTGCCTGAGGGATTCTGGGATTGCATTTTTTTTAAAAGCAATAAAACTGTGGCTTGACGATTCATACACACACCGGGAAATACTATGTCACCAATAAATCTACTTCTTCGGATCCGTTTCTTTGCATAAGAAAAATTGCGGATTCTCTTTCACCACCTCTCAACCTTACCACACGTGGTTTCTCTATAGATGTTCCAAATGCTTTAAGGCGATGGTTTGCCACCTTGGGTAACCCAGGTGTTCTTGGACTGCAGCTCCCAGAAACCCCAACCAATGCAGCCAGTGGTGAAGACTTCTGGGAACTGCAGTCCACAAAGGGTGGTGGGGTCTCCTTCTTTGGAGGTTTTTAAGCAGAGGCTGGGTGGCCATCTGTTGGAAATATTGTGATGGGGGTTTCTACATGGCAGGGGGTTGGACTAGATGGCCCTTGAGGTCTCTTCCAACTCTATGATTCTATGATTGTAACACCTGAGTTTATCCACCCTTGTTACAATTGTGGAAAGGTCAACATGGAGCTTCCTGTTGGACCCACAACTTTAGGGGTTTTTTGCAGTTGAAAAATCACCAGAGGAAGGTGTGTCATACCCCCTCATGTTCCTCTACAAATCCCCTCCTTCTGGAATATCTCTTTATAATGTACTGTTTCCCCCTCTCAAGTCTGTATAGCCTAGCGAGGGAGGAGCAGGATTTACAAGTGGTAAGTGGCAGATACATGAAGGAGTAAAAATCAAAGAAAAACAAAACAAAAGACACAAACATGTGGCACCTTAAAGAGTAACTTTCATATTTTAATGTAACGTTTCGTGGACACGTCCACTTCTTCAGACATATAGCAGCCGAATGAGGTGTGCAATACAATATGTAACGGAATATACTTTTCATGCCAAATATTCAATGGCTGTTGTATTTGCATGCAAGCCCTGTTGTAAATTCTGTAGAGTCTCCTACAGAAGGAGAAATGCATCCAAAAACATCTAAACAGCCAAACTACCCACTCACAAACACACAGTCTCTACTGCAAATGTGTAAGCCTGGAACCCATATTTTCCATGTAACATCTGGATAAGCGCCGATAACAATCCATCTGACAGTAGATAAGCATCAATATAACTTGAACTTGAACTCCAGAGTTTGAGAGAGAGAGAGAGAGAGAGAGCAAGACTTGTTACTGGAAATTTTGTTTTTATATTGTATCACTCATTTTATATTGTTATGCTTGAGATCAATTGTGCTTTCATGTTTTCTTTTCACCACCCAGAATAAGTGGGTTGCGACTCTGGGGCAGTATATAAATTGCACCAAGAGATAAATGTTCTGGCGCTTCTTCCACAACTGGGAATGACTTGCAAAATGCACTTGTTCCCAGCAGTTTAGCACTACTCTCGCAACTGTGCTCCTGGGTGTAACATATTTCACGGCCGTCTCCTAACGTGTAACTATGACAAATGCACCACCCACCCACCGTCTCTCAAACCTGCACAAAAGCTGTAGCAAATGTTTGCATTAGAGAACATTGTGAATCCATGGCAAGCAACCTGTTTTAATTTGTCTCAAGTTAATTCAGCACAGATTCTGATGCATACTGGAAATATTTATTTATTTATTTATTTATTTATTTATTTATTTATTTATTTATTTATTTATACAACTTATATGCCACCCACTAGCCAAAGGTCTCTGAGCAGCTTACAATCGAAAAATTAAAACAGTTAAAACATAGAATATCAATAAATAATTAAAACAATAATAAAAAACCTTACACTAAAATCATTACACTAAAATTGCCATCAGAGGACCCACAATCTATATTGTGTCAATTAAAAAACTTCTGGATCAGGAAGGTTTTTACCTGGCGCCGAAATGTCATCCATGTTGGCACCAGGCGGATCTCACTTGGGAGGGCATTCCATAGCAGCTTGGGGGCAGCTGTCAAGAAGGCCCTGTGTCTGCAAGCCACCCCTCTTACCTCCTTGAGGGATGGCTCTTTCAAAAGGCACCCCCTGGCTCGATCTTAATTACCGGGTAGGTTCATATGGAAGGAGGCGGTCCTTCAGGTACCTAGGTCCCACCTAAGCCATTTAGGGCTTTATATGTCTACACCTCTACACCCTTGGCTCTCAACTAGAGATGGGCACGAAGCTCAGTTCAGAGGTTCACGCTGGTTCGTTACATGTGTTCCCTCCCCCCCACCTCTACAGCCAATGACTCATTCACCAGACGCCATCTGCTCCTCTCTTCCCCCTCCTGTCTGTTCAACCAGTTCCCGGCAGGAGCACGGGTTTGCCTCTCCTATCCCCTTGTCTGAGTGGGTGATCAGCCAAGGAGGCGGGGCAAGGAAGCCCGTTCTCCTGCTAGAGATTGGCCAAACAGTCAAAGAAGAGGAGACGAGGAGTACACACCAGCTGGCGAATGGGGGGTCCAGCCAGGGAGGTGGGGGATGAGAAGGCACAACACCTATGATGCTGTGCTTACAAACTGACACTAACCATTGAAGTGAGGTTCATGCCCATCTCTATTCTGAACCTTTGGCCTTCTGGACATGCAGGGCATCTGGCAACAGCGAGACACGTCGTAGTTACAATTTGTTTGTTGTAAAGTGGGTAGAGGGAAGCTCTTCTCCCTCTCACAAAACACCAGAACTAGCGGACATACACTCAAATTGAGGGCTGGGAGAGTAAGAACAGACAAAAGAAAATATTTTTTCACCCAGTGCGTTGTTAGTCTGTGGAACTCCCTGCCACAGGATGTGGTGATGGCATCTGGCCTGGAAGTCTTCAAAATGGGATTGGACAGATTCCTGGAAGAAAAGTCCATCACAGGTTACAAACCATGATGGAGATGTGTCATCTCCAGGCTTAAAACCGGGGTACTTTAAGGGCCAGATGCAGGGGAGTGGTATCAGAAGACAGAGATCTAGTCTCATGCGCCCCCAGATGCATCTGGTTGGGCCACTGTGAGATACAGGAAGCTGGACTAGATGGGCCTTTGGCCTGATCCAGCAGGGCTCTTCTTATGTTCTTGTTTTGATCACCGTAACGCACTTTATGTGGGGCTGCCTTTGGAAATCTTTGGAAACCCCAAAGGGTCCAAAATGCCGCAGCCAGACTGCTAAGTGGGGCTGGTTACAGGGAGCATATAACCCCTCTGTTGCAACAGCTCCACTGGCTGCCAATCCGTTTCCGGACACAATACAAAGTGCTGGTTTTAACCAACAAAGTCCTAAAGTCTCAGGTGCGCTTTGTGGGGACACAAGAGAGAGCCTATTCTGTCACTGGTCTTCAACTCTGGAACTCTGTTCCACAAGAAGCTCGACTGGCCCCATCTCTGATATCCTTCCAAAGGCAGGCAAAGACCTTTCTCTTCAGACAAAAGTTTCCCTAAATGACTGGTGGATTGAGGGGGCTTTTAAATGGATTCTTGAGCTTTGTTGCTTTTAAATATGTTTTGATACTGATTTTAGTTACCATTTTAATGTAATAGAGTGGTACCCCGGTTTACGAACACTTTGGTTAACGTACAGTATTTTCCCATGTATAAGACTATATTTTTGTCTAAAAGCGTTAGACTAAAAATTGAGGGTCGTCTTATCCACAGAAGTAAGTTGAGGAGAGAACCGTGTGGTTGCCAATCTGTAATTTTGGTTTGGAATTGTGGGAGTCATGTTATACATGGAGGTGTCTTATAGATGGAAAAATATGGTAATTTTTGCTTTGCGGAAGGAAATCCATTGAAAATAATGCCTCCATGTATGAAGTTTTCTCCCCAAAACCCCAGTTTATGCTTATTTTCAAAGGACTTCCTTTCCCAGGATGCACTGTGCCCCTGAGCAGGTCCAGTTTACAAAATTTCTGAATTACGAAGCGTACCGAGGATGCATTAATTTTGTATAGCGAGGTACCACTGTACTTGTTTAATTCTTTTTGAAATACAGTGGTACCTCGGATAACAACTGCCCTGGATAACAAATAATTCGGATAACAACTGCAAATTTTTGGGTATAGGACTGCCTCTGATAACGAATTTTCCCTATGGGCTGCCTCGGATAACGAATTGCAATTTCTAAGTATAGGTCTGCCTCGGATAACGACTTTCCAGCATGCATCAGTAAAAAAGAGTTATCCTGGGTGGCATTGCACCTGTACCTTTAAAGTGCACTTTATAAAGAGTTTTGAGCAAAAAAACAGGTGTCTGTGCCTTTTTCCTAGGCTCCAGAACGGATTAAACGGTTTCCCATTCATTCCTATGGGAAACCGCATTTCAGATAACAACGTGTTTCGGATAACGACTAACCTCGGAGAACGAATTACTGTTGTTATCCGAGGTACCACTCTATTGTATATGTGCTGTTTTTAGCTTTAAAGACTGCTTTGGGTTATGTAAGTCACTTGGATCCTTTAGGGGAGAAAGGGGGAATAGAAATATTTCATATAAATAAATCACATCCAGAAGCTCCAGCTAAGACGGCCAATAGTCAGTGATTCTGAGTGGTGGATTGTAGAACATCTGGAGGGCCGAAAGTGAAGAAGCACTGATCATATGTGTGTGTTATGAGCCACCATGTTGCACTGAATTGATTGTAGCCTTAACAGGATCTTCAAGGCAATATATTTAAGGAACGGTTTTGCTACAACTACCCAACAGAGTCCATGACTAAGGAGGGATTCTGATTCAGGTCTTCTAAATGACACTGCATCTGCTTCTATACCATTTTGATTGTACAGGTTGATGAGTCACTATGGAAATATAAAAAATATATATATAGAATTCACTAACCTTTAAACCCCTCCCCCGA
>JAHTLZ010000007.1:47845931-47888931 GCA_023846285.1 Phrynocephalus versicolor | reverse complement strand
GACTAGCCTGACTGGAAAATAATTTTACCCTTATTTTAAACGCAACAAGGTCATGCATTACCTTGACACAGTCACAATGTAACTGTAAATTACCCAGCAGACCTGCAAAATGCCAGCCAGAGCTTGGACATAATTAGTTAAAAGTAAACGTAGTTGTCTAATGCACTGGGGAAGCAACATACTAAAACCACACTAGCAACAATGTTACTTCTAAGTATAACAAGTAATCCATTAAATTACTTTGGTGTAACAAATAAAACATAGTTACTTTCAACAGTTTTACATTTTAAGTCATTTTGCTGAGTCGGTAAAAAAGAACATAATACTTTTTTAACAAGGTACACGAAAAATCATTTGCTCAATCAGATCAAAGGAAAGCAATCAGAGTAACCTAATGCAAGAAGTTCTGTTTAAAGTACGCACATTCTGTCCCAAGATCTGCCCCAATCCTCCTGTAGGATCACACTCCTAAATTACACAGCTCCAAAATGATGCACTGTATAAAATTAAGAGCTATCAGGTCCTAGCATGAATTACAAGACAGTTCCAAGTGCCTGGTTTATAACTGACCATGGAAAATTATAAACCATGGAGTTTTTTTCCAGAACAGGGGAGACGTTATCAGATTCAGCAAGGAATTGAGCTGAAAAACCAAGGTATGTTACTTTCTCACCCGGAAGCCACGAACATTCTGTCATTTCAGGAACATTTTCTACTTGATGTCAGTTTGAAGGATGAGTGTTCCAGTTCTTTTTAAAAGCTCGACACCCTTACTAATAAAGATAATTGGTTCTGCAGAAATTACATATGCCACTTGCTTTGCCTGTCATGCCCACTCCAAGGACTGGAATAGTTATAGTGAATTTAACATCCATTATGCATCAGTCATTGGTTTCCCAGCATTGTACTTAAGGAAGAAAAACACAGCAAGTGGGCAGGAATGGTTGTACCATCATCACCATAACCTGTCCAGTATCTTCCATCAAGTGTGGCCCCCCTAAGTCTTCCCAGCGGCCTCTGGGCCCCTCACAAACACTACAAACAAGAATTTCCAAAAAGAGAAAAGCCAATTGGAACACTGCCAGCCCCGCACCTTGATTAACGGCCATAGAGCAGCCATTAATTCATTAATTCCATTCATCTCCTCCTGACTGGGTGCCTTTTCACCATCAGCAGTGGAGTCATGCCAGCCAGAAGTTAGATTTTGCAGATTGCTGATTCATTCTAATGTTCTTCGGTGGCCAATCCACAGAGCTGTGTAAGTCCCACACAATTTAAGAGGGACCTATGTCTGAGTAGACCCCTGTAAGATCACATTCTTCTAATCGAAAGCTGCTTTCACACAACCACTAAAATCCACAGCAAACTTTGATCCAGATCACACACACCCCAGAGCAGTTTACATGGTTGATGTCACGAATTGGATGTTCCCATGGTCGCGTTTTGAAAATCCGCAACCGTTCTGATCCCACAACTGAGAACCACAGCAAAGACACCATAACGGGGGCGAAAAGGTTTTTGGTGTGGATTTTCCGTGTTCCCACGGACCCAACCAACGGTTTAAAATCCGCATCGGAACAGCAACAAGGATTTTACCACCTGGAGACCAGGCACAGTACTTGTAAAAGGCGCTGGGTTGCACTCAAGTGGGCATCACTTTTTTAAGTCCACTGCTCGTGGGAAAACAATTTTATGCTCCACATCTGCAAGCACTTTGCAGCGGATTTTAGTGGTTGTATAAAAGCAGCCAAAGTCTCTCCCCCCCCCAAAAAAATGATGATGATGATGAGGCCACGCTGGTGCAAAAGAGTAAATTTACTTTTTTTTCTTGCCGCCCTCGTCATCTCCTGTGAAGGGTTTTGCCTCTCCTTATTTTATTAGTACCTTGCCTTTTTGTTTTGTTTTGTTTTATTGTTCTTTCTGGTTTAACTGTTTTATCTGTTAACCGCCCAGAGTTCCGCTTCGGAAGATGGGTGGTATAAAAATATTACAAATAATAACAATAAATAAATAATAATAAAACAAAACCCGAGCTCCAAAACCTACAGGTGGACCATTGTGAATCCACCAAATATGCAGGTTTCCAAGGTCTGCAGAGTTAATTTTTTTATCAAGTTAGATGGTTAAAAAAATTGGAGAGGAAGAAAGTTTGTGGCTAGGTCTTCCAAGCCCCAGAGAACTACTCACAAAAGTTCTACTCTGGGAGGCTTCACGGGTCAGACAGTCCTGCGGATTTCATCCTACAGGTTGTCACCATGGATTATTGAGACACATTGTATAAGTCACATGTGGGGGAATCCTTTAACCCAGGCATGCCCAAACTTTGGCCCTCCAGATGTTTTGGACCACAACTCCCACAGTCCTTTGCCATTGGAATTACAGGCTTGGATTTCTGGGAGTTGTGGTCCAAAACATCAGGAGGGCCGAAGTTTGGGTATGCCTGCTTTAACCCCTTTTCCCAGTTCAGAAAACAAGTCCAGGTTGTGCGATTGTTCGCTTTGACACTGCACACAAAAATCATGCCAAGGGCCAAACCCTGTGGCTGAGATGTGAACATCCAATTGTTGCCCCTTCAAAGCAACAAGGCTTCTGTTTGCACTGTAAGGCAGCAAACAAGCCTTTGCATAAGCAGTGGGGCACTGACCATTGCACGGATGGCAAAACAAACAGACAAACAAGGATTTGGGCCGACATAGTTATGGATCTTCACCATCTCCAAGGGACCATTTGGGCCACAGAGGATCGACCCCTTGCTGAAGAGGCATCCGCACTCCGAGCACACCTGGGAAACATCCAGTGACCTCTGAAGCGTTCACCGGAGCACATCAACAGCCAGGAATAAGAGGGGTTGTTAATGATGTAATTGTACTACAAAATGGACCACAACACACTATACTTCCCATGGTAAGTCTTGAGATTTCGGGAGTCGAGGGAAGACAAGAAAACGATTCCCGAAAAATTTATAATTCAAGATTCTGCAGAAACCAGCTGAACTACCTCTAGAGGAATATGCAGACAAGAAAGCAAAATTTCATGGGGAAATTTTTACATTTACTATTTATGTTTTGACAGCCATTGGCTGAGGGGTACAGTGAGGAGGCCTATTTCAAATAGTTCAAAACAACCAAGGGGGAAGCGTCCCTGAGGCCAGTCTTGGCCCATTAATTCCATTTAATTACATCCAAGGATATTAAAAAAACTAGCAGAAGTAATTTCAGAAACATTGGCAATAATCTTTGAGAAGTCCTGGAAAACAGGGGAAGTCCCCATCGATTGGAGGAGGATGAATGTTGTCCCCCTCATCAAAAGTGGGGGAAAAGAGGACCCAAATAATTACTGCCCCATCAACTTGACTTCAATTCCTGGAAAGATCCTACAGCATTTTATTAAGCAGATAGCCTGTAATTATTTAACAAGCAATGCTGTCATTACCAGAGGTCAACACGGGTTTCTTAAAAACAAGTCATGCCAGACTAATTTGATCTCTTTGTTAGAGTTACAGGCCTGGTGGATGAGGGGAACACTGTGGATATTGCTTATCTAAATTTCAGTAAGGCCTGATATAAGGTTTCCCATGGTATACTTACAAAGAAGTTAGTAGTATGTGGGATAGATAGTGCTACTGTTAGGTGGATTTGTAATTGACTGACTGATCGCACCCAAAGGGTGACCATAAATGGCTTCTTTTCAGCATGGAGAGACGTGACCAGTAGGGTGCTATTCAATATATTTATTAATAACTTGGATGAAGGAATCAAGAGTATGCTGATTAAATTTGCAGATGATACCAAATTGGGAGGGGTTGCTAATTCCCTACAGGATAGGATGAAAATCCAAAATGACATTGACAGACTAGAGTGCTGGGCCAAAGCTAATGGAATGGATTTTAAGAGACAGAAATGTAGGGTGCTGCATCTAGGTTTTTAAAAAAATGAATTGCTCAAATGGGAGACACCTGGCAGGAGAATAGTACATGTGAAAGGGATCTGGGAGTCTTCATGGACCACAAATTGAACATGAGTCAGCAGTGTGACGTGGCGGCCAAGAAAGTCAATGCAAATTCTTGATTGCATCAACAGAAGCATACTGTCTAGAGAAAGGGAAGTGAAAGTACCACTCTATTCTGCTCTCGTCACACCCCACTTGGAGTACTGTGTCCAGTTCTGTGCAACTCAATTTTAAAACAATGTTGACAACCTTGAGTGGGTCCAGAAGAGGGCAACCAGGATGGTTAAAGGCCTGAAAGTAATGTCCTACAAGGGACATGGGAATGGAGCTTAGGGAGATGAGAATGTCCAGCCTTTCAAAAAGAACGCTGAGATGGGATATGATATCCATGTTTCAGTGTTTGAAAGGATGTCATACTGAAGAGGGAACAGGTTTGTTTTCCATGGCTTCAGAGACTAGGACTCAGGGCAATGGTTTCAAACTACAGGAAAAGAGATTCAATTTGAACATTAGGAAGAACTTCATGATGGTTAGAGCAGTTCGGCAGTGGAAGATGCTGCCCCAAAGGAGGGTGGTGGAGTCTCCTTCTTTGGAGGTTTTTAATCAGAGGCTGGATGTCCATCTGCCGGGAGTCCTGTGATGGGGGTTCCTGCATGGCAGGGGCTTGGACTGGCTGGCCCTCCAGGTCTTTTCCAACTCTATGAGTCTATGGTTAGGAGATTATGGGAACCAGGACTGACCCACCCGAAGACCAGCAGGTATGTGAATTGGGGGGAAATGAATGAGTGTGCGCGCCGTGCGTAAACTCCCCAGAATTTCATAGGCGGGAGTGCATGGGGGGGTTGGTTGGTTACTTTTTGAACTACAACTCCCATCATCCCCAGGGGAAACAGTGGCAGCGAGGGGGTGGGGGCGGCAGATCTGTCCTTCGTTTTCTTACGGAGCGCAACGCCCGCAGTGCCAGCGTTCGGTTGGGTCGCGACCATTCGGCCACAAGGAAGGGAGGAGCATTCGCCCCCCCCGGCTGCAGTGCTCGCCACGGCCGCTAGAGGGGAGGGAGGCGGCGGCGAGCGGCAGACGGCCGAGCGAGCGCTCGCACCCAAACAAGAGGACGCACCCGGGGGGGGAGGCTCCCCCGACGCCCTCGCTCGCCCTCCTCCCGGGCAGGGGGGTGGCGGCGGCTGGAGCTCCTCGCCCTTGCTGCTGCCGCCCCCGCGGCCAACTTCGGCAACGCCCCACGGCTCCCCCCGGCTGGCCGGCCAAGCTTCGACTCGGGAGCCGCTCCGGAGTGTCCGGGAAAGGGATCGGGTTGGGAGTGGCGGTAAAGGGGGGTCACGATCCCGCCTCCCGCCACCCGGACAGCAGGACCCCCCCGGGCAACTGCTTTGCTTTGTTAGCCTCGCTCCGAGCGTCGCCCCACCAGCCCCCACCCCGTGCGCGTTATGCACCTGTCCGGCCCATCCTCTGGATCCGGATCCTCACGTGGATCCGGATTCGCACTCGATCCGGTTGAAATCAGTCCGGTGAGGCCGGCGGTAGGGAAGGCACAATCCGGAGCGCCGTGCAGAACATTTTTTTACTTGCCCCGCCCACCCCTTCCACAAACAATTCCCACCCACCCACCACTCCCGGCTCTAAATCCGGATTGAAAACGAAATCACTCCGATCCGCTGCCACACCCGATCCCGCAGAGGGAGGGACCCCGCTCGCGGCGATGCCTCCAGCCCTGCACCTGCTCCCTTCCTCGCTCGCACCGCTTTCCTCGCTCGCCTGTCACACCCCACCTCGTTTACACCCTACGCCAAAAGGCGCCGTCCTGGGAACAGGAGTTTGGTTTTGTTTGTTTTGAAGTGCATCCCAGCCGGGCTTCTCTCTTTTGGCACCTCCTGGATCCCAGTGGCTATTCTAGGGGGTGCGTTGGCTGTGTGCAGAAAACGACACACAAACACACACACACACAGAGACCGATCGATCCACTTGCTTTTGTCGGAGAAACAGCGGCTGCCGAACACGCGCGCCCGGGTTTTCTCTGCCTCTCTCCCTTCCCTGGTCAATCATTATCACCGCTAGGTAACCTTCAACTAAGGACAGGCTGGGGGGGGGGAGGGCGGCTGAGTGTGTGTGTGTGTGTGTGTTGTGTTGTGTGTGCATTTGTGCAGGGGCTGAGAAAGGGCAGAGGAAGTGCAACGCACGGTTTGGGGAGAGTAGCAGACGAATCCTCTCTCGCTTGGAGCCTTTGGCAGGGCGCAAACCCGATGCCTTCTTGCACCGAGACGTTGCCAGCAAGCCGGCCCGCACGCCGCGCTCCCATAGAACACAATGCGCCTTTCATGGGCACACACACAAAAAGCACCCTTTTAGATTTGGATTCCCCCCCCCTTCACCGTCTCCCCCACTTACGTATCTCCTCAACTTCTTCTCCGGGGGCGATTTCCGTAGCCATCCGGCGCACACCACTTCGCCGCCGCTCATCCTCCTGCCGCGCTTGGAGGTGAGCTGTCCCTAGAGCAGTGCCGGCTGCCGGATCGATGCCTCCTCCTCCTCCTCCTCCTTTTCTCCTTCTCCTTCTTCTTCCTCCTCCTCCTTAGGAGCCCGATCAACACCATCCGATCCCCAGCAGGGCGGCCGGTGCTGGGTGGCGGTGCCCTCGCCTGCAAGGGGGGGGGGGGCAGTCGCCCGCCTCGTCCTCCTAGCCTTCCTCCTCCTCCTCCTCTTCCTCCTCCTCCTGGTCAGTTCCCCGCTTGCCATTCAGCAGGCGCCGTCAGCAGCCGGGAGCGGCGAGGGGGCTCTCCTCCGCCGGGCTCCCCCATCGCCCGGCCATCCCTCCCTGCCCGCTGCCTCCACCATCCCATCCACCCGGGGGGGACAGCAGCAGCGGCGGCGGCGGCGGCTCTGTCGGTTGGCGCCGGTGGAGCTGATGAGGATGGAGGAGGAGAAGCGCAAGAGCGGAGCGGTCGGTCTCGGGTCTTCCTCCTCCTCCTCCTCCTCCTGCCCGCCCAGCCTTTCCAACCGCTCTCTCTGCAGCTTCCTCGGAAAAAGCAGGAAGCTCCCTCTCCCGCTTGCCTTGCGTCCTCCCACCACGCCTACTCGGCCGATCCGGCGAGCGCCGAAATTGTGAAACACACATACAGTACACGTCTGGAGCAAGAAATGGTCCCGGGCAACCATGGTTGTCGTTGGTGACGGCCGTTCCAGGCATCCTGAAGTGGCTGGTCAATGTTATTTGTTGTTATCGTGGCACTGGAGTGCAGTGATGCTGTTGTGCTGGCCCAGCAAATTAAGAGTCAACCCGCAATTCTAAACGGGGGCAGCTCAAACAGAGGAGAGTCTTGATTTTGAAGCTGGACTTGGAGCCAGCACCAAATTTGGCGCAGATGTGTTGGGAGAAATTTTAGAACGAGTTGTTTGAGGTATGGTTTTTTTAAACCAACTAAAACTCGGTTATTCCCCACCACCAGAGAAAGAAGCAGCTTGAAATGTCTCTAGATTTAAAGCTGATCCAATAAACAGGAAAGCCCAGTCTTGCTTATTCTGAAAGAGAATGGTTCACCCCACCTGCTTTTTTGTTTACATTGGGAAAGAATCCAGGCTGCAGGGGCTGAAATCCTGATCCCGAAAAAAGGCCTTTCAAAAGAGAAAAATTGTGAGCTAGCTACTAGCAGGAGCCTTCCCAAGCTGTTGCATCTTTCTTCCCAGAAGGCTATAAAGGCAAAGAAAGGTATCCAGACAGTGTCAAAAAACAGTTTTTCTTTAAAGAGTTTAAAAAAAACAGGCTTTCTGTAAAGAAAGTACTCATAGTTCTCCAGAAAGGGACATTTTGCAATGTATTTCCATGGAATTAGCATACAATTTTGCAAGGCATATTCATTCAAAGTATTCTGAATTACATAAGCACAAAGTAGATATGTTTGTCCCAGCCCTGACTGCTTTCAATAAACATTTCTGAAATCAGGTTCCTGTCTTCAAAGGGGAAACCGGCTCCAGATCTGGAGCAATCTGAACTTTTGACCCTGTCAGTCAGGACTCAATTAGCTGATTCTCAGGAGGAGAAGTTTTAATTTCTTCCTGGCCAAACAGGCCTTGGTGCTGGTAAAAGGACTCTGTGATTCATTGTAAAAGATGTTTTAAAAAGAATAGAGAACAAATATTCAGAAGCTCAGTCGTTTACCCTGTGAACTTACTGCTTTTTGCTTTGTGGCAAACTACGTCCTTGCTTGATGTTCGCTGAGCTTTGGTGCCTAGATCTTGCCGAAGTTTCAACCATTCCACCCATCTTGTCCCTATACAATTTCTTTGTAATTAAAATAAAACCTCCAAAGATGTGAGGTGGCAGCAAGCCACTTCTGATGTGTGGTGACTATATGTTAATTACCTCCCAAATGTTCTATAATTAACAGCTCTGCCCAGACGTTGCCAACAATTAACTGCTCTGCTCATACCTTGCCAATCCAGAACATCTTGTGTTAGGTTTTACTTCTTACTGCCTGCCTCCCTCCTCCTAGCAATACTGTGTTTTTCAGAACCTTCTGCTCAAGTCTTAATTAATCGCCATGGACTCCTTGATTGAGACATTCAGGCAAAAAACACACACACACAAAAAACACACACGTGGCACTTTAAAGACTAACGATTATATTTCAATGTAAGCTTTTGTGGACAATCATGTTTGGTCTTCCTCTTTGTTCTACAGCCTCCTTGTCCCAGCAATATTTATTTTTCTGCTCTGTTGTGTAGTTTTATTAGCTGCACATGGTAGGATTGCCAAGTTTACTTATACTTGCTCTAGTAAGAGTTAAAGTGTCCTGTTTATATATCGCCCCATATCCCTTCAAGCACTTTCTGGGCGGTTTACAATTTTTAATTATACAGGCTAGAAAACTCCATGGATATGGGGTCACGGAGAGTCGGTCACAACTGTAATGACACAACACACACAACACATTGCTTTATCAGACTTTATCTGACTGAGCACCCACTTTTTTGCCTTCCTGGCTGGCAGTCATATAGGTAAGGTTCTCCTCCAACACTATACCGTATTTCAAATGAGTTTTTTTTTGTCCCTGTCTCCATTTCACATAGTATGGATGCTTTTACCTTTATGTTAAGTAACACACTTTCCTTTTCTGCTCTGTTGTGCATTTTTATTAGCTGTGCATGGTAGGATAGCCGAGTTGCTCGTGGGGAGTTGCAGCCCTAAAAATTGACTTTTTCAAGATGTGCTAATTCGAGGTAAGGCTAGAGAATGAGTAGCATTCCTGGCATTGATAGATTACACCACCCTTCTGCATGCAAAAGAATTGGTGATGGGCAATGTAAGGGCCTTTTCACACGACCCCTAAGATCCGCTGGCCACTTAAATTTGGACCAGAGATCTTGGGGGTTCGTTGCTCTTCCTGCGTCCCCACCCCTCCGCACTTCCTTGATCCTGTCTGCGTGAGGGGAGGGAGAAAAAAGGGGGCAAAAGAATGCAGGCTCACCTCCGTTTGCCAGTCCAAGCCTCCCCGCCCTGTCGTCATCCTGATTCCTTCTCTTAAAGGGGCGGGAGGCAAAAAAAACCCAACAAACAGAAGCGAGGAGAGCCGGGCACTCACTCCTTTACATCCGGATCTGGGATTTATCACCCTCCAAAAGCAGGTACCTGAAAAGTGTGCTGGGACGCGCTTAGGTAGGCGTGGTCGCACTTAATTATCTGTAAACTCCGAAGCTGGTGGGGAAACAATTTAAAGCTCCGGAGCTGGGAGCCATTTGCGGTGGAGTTTAGGGGTCGTGTACAAATACCCTAAGTCAACAACATCTGGAAAGCTATGTTTCTCTTCCGCAGACCATGTGCTCTCCAACCAGCCCAGGTCCCATGAGTGATCTATTCCAAGGGTTCTCAAACTTGGGGGTCCCCAGATGTTCTTGGATTAAAACTCCCAAAAGCCTTCGCCACTAGCTATGCTAGCCAGGGTTTCTGGGAGCTGTAGTACAAGAACATCTGGGGACCAAGTTTAAAACCACTGACCTATTCAACCAAGGCCATAGCTAACAACCCATTCTTGATAGGTTTCAGCTAGAGATGGGCACGAATAAAAAAATGGCGTTTCGTTTGTCGTTTAGGGGGTCCGTTTCGGTTCGTTTCCATTTTTCGCAAATTTTTGCAAAAAAATTGTTTTTGTTTTTGTTCATTTCGTTACCATTTTGTTACCATTTATTTCAATTTTTTGTGATTTTTTTTAGCTTTTAAAGCAGTTCAATGTATTGCCATAACGAAAACGAAACAGACGACAAAATTTCTGGTGTTTCTGTTCGTTTCGTTTCATTTTAGAGATAAAATTCGTTTGTCATTTCATTGCGTAACGAAACAAAAAAACAAAAACGGAAACGAAAAATTGTTCGTTTTGTGCCCATCTCTAGTTTCAGCACCTTAGGCCATTGTTCACCTTAAGGCTATGGATACTATTGTCTCCCTAACGAGCCTATTCAGGCCATTGTTCATCTTATGAGCCTAATTCAGATCAAGGTGACAAGAGGTCAAAGCTGACTATAAGATGGAGGACTCGCACTAGCTGTATTCAGACTGATGAAGCTGTTTGGATGAGCAGCGAAATGTTTCTACAGTATCTCTCAAAAAGAAGTCCAGTAGCCATGACTCAACTTCCAGATAAACTCACCTGGACGACTGAGAATCTTTACAGACATATAACTATTCAACCCAATTTTTTGCGGGCAAGGTAGAGGCTGTATTTACTTGTCCCTCAGCTTCCACATTGTGCTTTCAATGTCCATTTGCAGAACAGTTTAGGGATTAAAATCATCCTGCCATCAAAGCGACTCGCAACCTGGCGAGCAGTTAAAAGCAACCCACAAATAAAACCCGAGTCCTTTGAAACGCCTTTTTAAAAGCTTGAGGTTTTGAAAAGGTCTTTGTTGTCAACAGCTACAATGACACAGATAGAGAGGGACAGTGTGAAAGGCCTGGCGTTGCAGCCCAAAATCCTGGCTTGTCAACATTACCTGCTCGATCTCAAATGGTAGGAGCGCTCAAAAGCAGGGGATTTTCTTTGGATGTTAAGCAAACTCCGAATAACATGTAACATTTGTATAGAATTTCCAGACCTCCTAAAGGCTTTACCTGTGCTTTATGAATTACATATACAGCATCTCTAATTTCCCTTCCCTGAACCTTAGGAAGAACTTCATGACAGTTAGAGCTGTTCGGCAGTGGAATATGCCACCACAAAGGGTGGTGGAGTCTCCTTCTTTGGAGGTTTTTAAGCAGAGGCTGGATGGCCATCTGTCGGAAATACTATGATGGGGTTCCTGCATGGCAGGGGGTTGGACTAGATGGCCCTTGAGGTCTCTTCCAACTCTATGATTCTATGATTCTATGAACCTACTGCCAGCTCCCATGGCTGTTCTCATAAGAACAGCCATGCTGGATCAGGTCAAAGGCCCATCTAGTCCAGCTTCCTGGATCTCACAGTGGCCCCAACAAATGTGTCTGGGAGTGCACGAGACTAGATAGCTGCCTCCTGATACCACTCCCCTGCATCTGGCAGAGCATATCTCCCAAAAGTCAGAGCTGGCCCATCCCACTACAGCCTCTATGGCTTTCTCGCTCCAGGTGGCTACTCCCAGGGAGGCCCGTAAAGCTGTAACACACAATCGGGCCTTCTCGGTGGCCGGCCTGCCAGCATGGAATAAATTGCCAAGCGAGATTCACCAGGACTCATCCTTTAAAAAAGCCTTGAAAACCTGGCTATTTAGGGATGCCTTTGGTCATTGCTAGGTGTTTTGCCCTCCCCATGTTCGTTGTTTGTCTGTCATGAGTTGTCTTGCCTCTTGCCAGGTATTTGTTGTTGTCATCATTATTTGTCTTTGTATATTGGGTTTTTTTCCTTTGTTTTGTTTCCCTTTATTATTATTATTATTATTATTATTATTATTATTATTATTATTATTATTATTATTATTATTATTATTATTATTATTATTATTATTATGTTTTGGGTGCTGTTTTATAAGTTGTTATTGTAAACCGCCCAGAGTTCCCGTTTGAGGAAAACTGGACTGTGGTATATAAATCAATCAATCAATCAATCCCTCCAGCCCTCACAGTACCTTCATAACAACCCTCTGGAGTAGGCTACGACTGACTCAAAGACATTGTCACAGCTCCATGGACACTTTACCTGGGATCCTCAAGACTCAGCCCTACCGCCTTAACTGTCACGCAACCGCATTATAACCCTGTTGCAGTCACAGGCATGTAAATAAGGGCAAAGCAACTGGGAAGTTGCCCCAAAGCATCAAAACGAGTTCAGCACCAAAACCCGAGGTGGAAATCTACCAGTTGTGAGTGTTGGGAAAAGATTTATTTATTTAGACTGGGTTGCGCTGGATTGATATACTGCCACCCCTGACAACAAAGGCCCGAAGAACATTAAAACAAAGAAACAAACTCAAATCCAAATTACATATAAGACAATATAAAAATATCTAAAACTGACAAAATAAAACAGCCAACATTATAATGCCATTGTACAAGACAATAGTAAGGCTGCACCTGGAGTGTTGTGTACAATTCTTGTCACCGCATCTCAAAAAAGACATAGTGGAACTGGAAAAGGTGCAGAAGAGAGCGACTAAAATGATTACTGGGCTGGGGCACCTCCCTTATGAGGAAAGGCTAAAACATTTGGGGCTCTTTAGTCTGGAAAAAAGGTGCCTGAGGAAGGATATGATTGAGACATACAAAATAATGCAGGGCCACTGTGAGATACAGGAAGCTAGATTAGATGGGCCTTTGGCCTGATCCAGCATGGTTCTTCTTATGTTCTTATGACAAATTACACCAAAGGCTATGAGGATTTTATGTTGAACAATGCTGTGTAAGATATTATGGCTCTGGGCAAGCCTGCCTAAAAAGCCAAGTCTTTAACTGTAAACCACCCAGAGACTACTTGAAGTGGTATGGGGCGGTATATAAGCAGAACACTTTGCTTTGCTTTGCTTTGCTTTTAAGGATGGCTGAAAGATTCCCAGTTAGGGGTGGGGGCAGGAAGCTTTTGGGTGGTCAGCCATTCCAAAGGAGAGGAGCAGCTGCTGAGAAGGCCTCACTCCTGGTTTTATCTTTCTGATCCTCCCTTGGGGTCAAGGTCTTCTACTACTACCTGGCCTGGGAGGAACGAGTAAGACCAGCAGTTTTCGATGGATGTAGGCATTCTGCCAGGTAACAAGGTTCCAGCCTGAAACGGCTGGATCTACTGGCGCTGTTTACTTTCCTTAAAAAAAGAGAGAGAGAGCACAAACTCTTCCTTTCAAGAGAACACCACATTCTCTACTTCTTTTTTCAAGGGACAGTTAAGGACGATAGAACTGAGTTGGCAATGGCCTAAAAGGCCATCAAGTCCAACTCCATTATTAAGAACCTAAGAACCTAAGAACAGCCTTGCTGGAACAGGCCACAGCCCATCCAGTCCAGCATTCTCTCTCACACAGTGGCTCACCATTTGATTCAGGGTATTCCCAAGCAGATGTCTTCATCTGCTTACGATTCCCTGAAAAGGGCATTGAGAGATACCCTGCCTCTCTCTCCAACCCAGGGGTTGTCCTTAGGCATCCACAATGATGGCCATTGATACCCTTGTTCTCCATGAACTTGTCCAATCCTTTCTTAAAGCTGTCAAGGCTGACAGTTGTCACCACTTCTTCTGGCAGGGAGTTCCACAGACCAGTGATCCTCTGGGTGAAAAAGGACTTTCTCTTATTTGTTTGAGATCTAGCACCCAAAAGTTTCACGGAGTGCCCCCTAGTTCTAGCGTTATGTGATAGGGAAAACAGTTTTTCCTTATCTACTTTGTCCACGCTGTGTATGATTTTATAAACTTCCCTCAGGTCACTTTTTAGGCACTGTAGTTCAAGAGTGAAGAGGCCCAGCTGTTGCAGCTCAGATGGCAAGGAAGATGTTCCAGTCCCCTAATCATTCTGGTTGCCCTCCTCTGCACTTTTTCCATTTCCATAATACCTTTCTGGAGGTATGGTGAACAGAACTGTACACAGTACTCCAAATGGGGCCTCACCATATATTTATAAAGAGTCAAATAACACTTGCTGACTTATTTTCTGTACCCATCCTAATGATCCTTATCATTGAGTTTGGTTTTTTTCACTGCTGCAGCACACTGGGTTGACACCTTCATTGAGCTGTTCACCAGGACACCAAGATCCCTTTCCTGGTTTGTTGCAGAGAGTTCAGACCCCATTAGTTTATAAATGTAATGTTTGGTTTTTTTTGCTCCAATATACGTCACTCTGTACTTACTAATGTTGAAGCTCATTTGCCACTGGTTTGCCCACTCCCAGTGTCAAGAGATCTCTGTGGAGCTCCTCACAATCTCAGTTTTTATTACCCTATATAATTTAGTGTTGTCGGCAAATTTGGCTACCCTCCTATTTACTCCTACTTCTAGATCATTTATGAAGAGGTTGAAAAGCAGGAGTCCCTGTACTGAATCTTGAGGGACCCCACTGTTTACCTCCCTCCACTGGGAGAAGTGTCCATTTAGTGCTACCCTCTGTTTCCTGTCACATAGCCAGTTGCTGATCCAGGACAAGACCTGTTCTTTTAGTCCATGACTGGCAAGTTTATTCAAGAGACGTTGGTGTGGGACCTTGTCAAAAACCTTCTGAAAGTCCAGATAAACAATGTCAACTGGATCTCCCTGATCCACATGCTTGTTGACACTCTCAAAACATTCCAAAATATTAGTGAGACATGATTTGCCCTTGCAGAAGCCATGTTGGCTCTCTTTCAGCAGTGCCTTCTCGTCTTTATTTTAGGATGGTTTCCATCACTTTACCTGAGATACATGTCAAACTGACCGGTCGGTAATTTCCTGGATCGCCTCTGGATCCTTTTTTGAAGATTGGTGTTACATTTGCTACCTTCCAGTCATCAGGCACAACATCTGATTTGAGGGAAAGATTATATATTTTGGCTAGGACCTCAGCAATTTGATCTTTTAATTCCTTGAGAACTCGTGGATGGATGCCATCTGGTCCTGGTGATTTGCTAGCATTTAGTTTAACAAGACACACAAGGACGTCCTCCCTGGTTATTTCTATCTGGCTTAATTTTCAGGTTACCTCCGTACAAAGATAGGCTGTGTTTGGGGCATGTAGTCTCTGTCTTCTTCAGTGAATACTGAAGACATCTCTTGGATGTCGCCAGCGAGGGAACATTTGCCTCCCAAGGTCCAGGATTCCACTGTCATACCACTCTAACAGTTGGGAAGTTTTTCCTGATACTTAGCCTAAATCTGATGTCCTGTGGCTTTACCCCATTTATTACATATCCTGTACTCTGGGATGATCGAGAAGAGATCCTGGCTCTTCTCTGTAGACTGAAGAGAATGATATGCAGAGGATAATCAAGTTCAAAATCAATTTGGGGCATTAAGTACAATTGAGAGTGAATTGGCAAAGAAGTCTGGCTGTTGTTTTTAGGTGCCATCATTCAGTTGGCCACCTGCCCGTGGAGCCAAAATTTGGGAGTATGCTTCCCCACAGGGCATCCAAAGGAAAAAGCCAGCCTGTGATACCTTGGGCAAGCTGCACGGTCCTGAAATGTTCCTAGAAATGAACAATAAACAACTTCTGAGAACTTGATGCCTAGAAAATCCTGGACCTCTGAGCATTCTCTACCTAGGAAAACCCTGGAAAGCGTTGCCATAAGCCAGCATTGACTTGATGGCACATGGTTATGATACTGATGACAAGGTATTGCTAAAGAATTCATTGCCACCATGGCAAGAAGCCACAAGTTGGGCACAACAGGTTTGGAATGTGTCCAGGGGAGCATGACCAAGAGGCCTGGAAGGCAACCCCTACGAAGAATGATTGAGGTAATTATTTAACCTACTGAATAGAAAATTGACCTGATAGCCCCCTTCAAGTATTTGAAGGGCTGCCCGGTGGAAAGTGGAACAAGCTTGTTTCCTCTAACTCCAGAGAAGAGAAGCACCTTGTCAACAACAGAATGGACCACACTGGGATATGGTGGGTTCTCCTTCATTTCTTTCTATGTTGGTTGGGTGGGACACCTGCCAGTTAGTAGTGGATTTTGGGTTTCTCTAATGAGTTGGGCTTAACGATCTTTGGGGTCCCTTCCAATCTATCTTCTCAAAAGGCACTGCAATACTCTGAGGGTTATCACCTTCTTTTACAGAAATCTGAACCAAATAAAATCCTGGGAAACATGCTCGTTGACAGCTATCCACCGTTAATTAAAGCCCCGGTTCATAGACAGAGCTCTCTTGGTAGATCTTCCTTTGTTCCTTTCCAAGTCTCCTTCTTTAGAACATTCAGACTAAAGGATTTTTTAAAAAAAAAACAAGAATGATTAAGACTGTGAAAGCTCAAATATTTCCTATTGCTAAGGATCTAATGTTTTAGCCTACAAATGTAGTTTTGATGTCATGCCTTGTTATGAATGTTTCCAACAAACCTTAATTAAAATGAAAAACGGGTTCAAAGTTTTTTTTACACTCCTAATTAAGTAAGCGCTCAGTGCAGTATAAATATTAAACCCTATCTCTGCCAATTTGCGATGTACTTTTTGGATGCACAGACCTCACCAGAGATGGCTAAACAGCAGGTCAGCAGTCCCAAAGCGGTGAAACTAGAACTTAATGATTTTGAAAAAAGGTAGATAAGCAGCATTATAGGCCTATCTTCACACCCTACAAATTTGTTTTGAGTACTAGAACAGATACCTCTGGGCCTCAACCAAGAAACTACCTGGCATATTTTCCATCTTGCCAAGGACTTTACATCTAAGAAATAAATCCTGGCAACTCCAGCTTTTGCCATGTTTTAACCTGTTATTACAGCTCTGAGGAAGAGGAGTTTTGCCCTCGAAACATCTGCAACTTTTTGATATTTTTCTAGTAGCCTAAACCAGGCTTGCCCAACAGGTAGACCGCGGGCTACCAGTAGCCCGCGAAGGGTTCAAAAGTAGCCCACCAGCCACCAATAAAAAAGTGAGGAGATAAATTCTCCACCACTCTCTCCCCCATCATCCCAAGGACCACCACTGCCCCAGCAAACTTTTGGTCTGCCAGGCCACTGTCTCAGCCGAGCGGGGGAGTTCAAGGGCCATGGCGTGGTCCCCTGCTCCTCCCGCTGGCCAGATGATTGAGCATGTGCAAGGGAAGCATATGCATGGTCAGCCTTCCCATAGGAATGAATTGAAAATCAATTAATCCGTTCCACAGGGAACACATTTCAATGCATTCCTATGGGAAACTGCTGCTCTACATACATTTTTTTTTACTTACAAGCATGTGCTTGGAATGGATAAAATTTGTAAGTAGAAGTATTAGTGTAGTAGCCCTCAGGCACTTTGGGCCAGAAAAAGTAGACCTCGGCTTGTTCAAAGTTGGACAGCGCTGGCCTAAACTAAAGGTATCACCTGTTCTAAAGTGCTCCAGCGATGGAGTACTTGCCTCCCAAGGTCCAGGATTCCATTGTCATACCACTCTAACTGTTGAGAAGTTTTTTTCCCTGATACTTAGCCTAAATCTGACAGCTTGACCCCATTTATTATATATCCTGCACTCTGTATACTGAAGATAATGATACACAGAGGATAATCAAGTTCAAAACCAATTTGGGGAATTAAAATTGAGTGTGAATTGGCAATGAAGTCTGGCTGTTGTTCTTAGGTGCCATCATTCAGTTGGCCATCTGGCTGTGGAGCCAACATTTGGAAGTTTGCTTCCCCGCAGGGCATCCAAAGGAAAAAGCCAGCCTGTGATACCTTGGGCAAGCTGCACAGTCCTGGAATGTCCCTAGAAACAAACAGGATACCACTTCTGAGAACTTGATGCCTAGAAAATCCTGGACTTCTCAGCATTCTCTACCTAGGAAAACCCTAGAAAGGTTCGCCATAAACCAGCATTGACTTGATGGCACATGGTTATGATACTGATGACAAGGTGTTGCTAAAGAATTCATTGCCATCATGGCAAGAAGTCACACGTTGGGCACCACGGGGTTGGAATGTGTCCAGGGGAGCATGTTATTTGCTCCTTTTTTGTGACTACAAGGCCTTTCTGCCTTTCCCCCAAACCTTTAACTTCAATGACTTCAGGAGAAGTTGTTTTTATTTCTTGCCTCCCCCCAAAAAACTTCTGGGGCTGCCCAAATTTTTCTCAGCACCATGCAGAGAGAGAGAGACATGGTGTGTAGGAGATCTCTATCAGTTGATTTCAATCGACGTTCTGCCTGCCAAGCCTTCGTGCAGCACAACCTCTTCAGTGCCTGGTCACAGGCATGCACTGCTATTTTAAAGTGTCTTCTTCACTAAACCCACAAAACCACCACCTTATCATATTAAACAGTGCCACCCACACAAAGGAGCTGGTTCTTCAACTGTTACATCACTACAAAGAGATGCTGAACAATTTTAAACTCTTTTTTTTTAGTAAACTGGTTGTGTCCATTTATACATACCTGTGCAGATGTGCGCCTGCACACACAAGAACTACTGATATAAACCATAACTTTACAATTCCTCAATTTTTTTTAACTGTTAAAATTTGGCACAGATTGGAGAGATTCCTGGAGGAAAAGTCCATCACAGGTTACAAACCATGATGGAGATGTGTAATCTCCAGGCTTAAAACCAGGGTACTTCAAGGGCCAGATGCAGGAGAGTGGTATCAAGAGACAGATATCTAGTCTCATGCGCTCCCAAACGCATCTAGTGGGGCCACTGTGAGATACAGGAAGCTGGACTAGATGGGCCTTTGGCCTGATCCAGCATGCCTCTTCTTATGTTCTTATGTTCTTAATTTGCAGATAGTAAGGACTGGAGCAGAATTCCAAGGTTATATAGTCGTTAGAGTGCTGGCACTAGGAACAATGAGATCTGGATTAAACCTCAGGTGTCATGTTGGGTAACTTCAAGCCAATCATCCTTTCTCAGTCTAACCCACTTCACATGGCTGTTCTGAATCTACTACTAGTGGGAGAAGAATCATCTACAGCAACATATGGAATTCCCTCCCGATTGAGATCCGCCAGGTGAAAACATTGATTACATTTCGACGCCAGGTAAAACCCCTTCCTGTTCCAGAAGTTTTTTAATTGATACAATATAGACTGTGGGTCCTCTGATGACAATTTTAGTGGAATGATTTTAGTGTAAGGTTTTTATTATTGCTTTGATTATTTATGGATATTCTATTTTTAACTATTTTAAGCTGTTTTAATTCTTTTGATTGTAAGCTGCCCAGAGACCTTTGGGTAGTGGGCGGCATATAAGTTGTATAAATAAATAAATAAATAAATAAATAAATAAATAAATAAAATTCTCTGTCATCCAGGTAAGTTGATCTGGAAGTTGAGTCATGGCTACTGGACTTCTTTTTCTTGAGAGAAATGTTTCGGTGCTCATCCAAACAGCTTCATCAGTCTGAATACAGCTAGTGCGAGTGCTCCAGCAGTGGTAGCGAACCTTCGGCACGCCAGATGTTTTGGACCAAAACCTCCCATAATCCTTTGTCATTGGCCATCTAGGCTCAGAATTCTGGGAGTTGTAGTTCAAAACATCTGGAGTGCCAAAGGGTTCACCACCACTGATCTATAGCATCCTAAACTCATTAGGGATTCCTAGTGTGGTGCAATGGATAGAGTGATAGACTAAGGCTCCAGAGAACAGGATTTGAATCTCCACCTGGCCATGGAAACTCACTGGGGGAGGAGAATTGGAAAAACTAGTCCTTTAATATTCCGCTTACTTTGAAAGCCCTATTAGGGTTGCTGTAACCTAGTTCCAATCTGACAGCACAAAGCATCCGAGCAAACCCCTTAGAGATGCAGTGGTTCTCAACCTGTGGGTCCCCAGATGTTCCTGGACTGCAACTCCCAGAAATCCTGGCCAGCTCAGCTAGTGACAAAGACTTTTGGGAGTTGCAGTCCAGGAACATCTGGGGACCCACAGGTTGACAACCACTGCCTTAGAGGAAGAGGCAGATTTTTCAAAAAACTACCTCCATGAATGGTCAAGTCCCAGTTACATTCATTTTACTTTGGGAAAAGTTTGATCAGCCTTGGAGCTCAACCTTTGGGGAACGGCAGCATATTAAAAAAAAGAAAGAAATACGGAGCAAAAGTTAGTATCCCGTTGCTAATCCCAGTTAATAGTAGACCCACTGGATTAATGGCAGAATGGTAAACCATCATATATGTAAATCCCTTCAGTCAGTGGGTCTAACTAGTTGGGACTAGGAGAGAGTGGCAGCACTAATTCGAGCTATACAGAAACATAAATGAATGAATGAATGAATGAATAGGGCCAAAGTACCCAAGGCTGTATACAGTATATATCTACCTAGTTATCAGCCATGTGAAACTCTATTGGGTCTTTGTGGTGCAATGGTTAAACTGCTGGACGGCAGCCAGACTGTGCTTCAGGACCCAGGCTTCAGTCCCAGGTAGCCAGCTCTAGGTTCACTCGGCCTTCCATTCCTCTGAGGTTGGGAAAATGAGTACTCAGCTTGCTGGGGGCAATGTGTAGCTTCCATAATTGGTCTCATTTCCTGGTGTTTTCCGTTGTCGGCGGCTCTCGGGCGGCAGCTCAGCTGCCGGTGTGCCGCTCGTCCTTCGGGGATTCGGGCGGCTGGTCGGCCGCCGGTGATTACCTTTACATCGTCCCTTGTAATCTCCTGGCGGCTGATGGCTTCCAGGCGGCAGACTGGCCGTGGGCGCCCCAAGGGAACTGGGTGCCTTGCTGCCGCCTTGCTACTCAGGGATCTGTGCAGCATGTCAGTTCCGGCACCTGTCTTACATCGCTGGGGTTGCTCTGTCCTTCTCTCTTCCGGAGACGCTTGGAAGGCTGTTGGGTTGCCTCCGTACTCTTTCCCCCACAGGGACTGGTATTTAATGCCCTAGGGGGATATTTGTTACATCTTTAGCCTCCAGTTTTATCTGCGGAGGGCATGAGGACTGGAACTATGGTGGCGTGCCCATCGGTGGAGTTGGGGTGTGATGGAGGGGGAATCTCTGTCGGGGGGTTTTGAGCCTGGATTATGGGGTCAGGGCGGTGTTATTGCAATTTGTTGTATTCTGGTATGGTATATCTTTCCATCTTCAATGTCTAGTTATCTACGCAATTGGAGTAACCTTAACATTAATCATCTGAGCCTTGATCACCTGGCACCCTCCTTCCCCCTTTCCCAGGTGTTTTACATCTTCTCCTGGCGCTTTGCCCATTTTGTTATGTATTGCTTTATTGTTTAGATAAGATTTGCTTTTATTACTGTTATTATTATCATTTTATTGTTTGCTTTGTAGTTACTGTTAATTGATCCATTGTATTATTTTGTAATTTACTGTTGTGAGTGTTTATATTACTTAGGTTTTTTTTTTGTTTTGTTGTTGTCATGTGTGCAACATACCAACTGTGACGGGCCGTGGGTGGTATGCTTGCAGTCTGGGGGCTCGTCAGATCAGAAGAACCCGGGTCAGGCATCTCGTGCCTGTCCTGCGTTCTGACCCCTCGGTTCGCTGCCACGTGTCCGGGAGTCACTTCTCCAGCGCCTCCAACCTTTCCTGCATTCTGTTGAACGCCAGGTCAGTCCATAATAAAATCCCCATCATATATGATTCCATCCAAGATGGGCGGGCTGACCTGGCTCTCATTACTGAGACCTGGGTGGGTGCAGAGGGGGGGCATCGCTCTCCCTGCTGTGCCTGCCTGGGTATCTGGTACAGGGTGTGGGAAGGTTGGAGGGTCAGAAGGGAGGAGGGGTTGCCATCGTCCATCGGGATTCTCTTTATGTCTGCAGGGCCTCGACATTGGTTAGCCAGGGGTTAGAGTGCCTTCACCTGTTAGTGGGACAGCGGGACAGATTTGGCATTGTGCTGGGTTACCGTGCTCCCCGCAACCCAGCACAATCCCTACCGGAGCTCTCCGAGTTCATCGCGGCTGCCCTATTGAAGTCCCCGCGCCTTCTGGTTGCGGGTGACTTCAATGTGCATGCTGGCGGTGAACTTTCAGGGGCAGCTCTGGTGTTCATGGAATCCATGGCTTCCATGGGTCTGTCCCAGCATGTTGTATGCCCCACTCACAGGTCCGGCCACACCCTGGATCTGTTTTTTTCCTCCATGTCAGGGACATCGAGTCTGGAGGTTGGGGGCATTGTCCCCCTTCCTGTGTCATGGTCAGACCACCACCTGCTTTCTTTCCCTTTGGCGATTCCGGCCCCTCCTCGCGGGGACCAGCGGCCTCCTGTTTTGCCCCGTCCCCGAAGACTCATGGACCCTTCTCGGTTCCAGGAGGTCTTTGGGGCATTTCCTGGAGAACTGACTGGCGCGTCGGCCGAGGTTGTGGCCAACCATTGGTTTGATACAGCTGCCCAGACCATTGACCGGATCACCCCTAAGTGTCTTCTCCGGTGCCGAGCTCGGCCCTCGCCGTGGTTTACGACTGAGCTCCGAGCGATGAAGCAGGTGAGGAGAAGACTAGAGCGCAGCTGGAGAAGAACCCGGACGGTTATTAATAAGGCTGCTGTTGTTTCCCAGACTAGGCGCTATTCCAACGCGATCAGGGAGGCTCAAAGATCTTTTTTCTCCCTGAGAATTGGTGAGGCCTCTAACCGTCAAGCAGAGCTATTCCACGTGGTTCGAGACCTCACCAATCCTAGTCTGGCCAGGCCTCCTCCTACTGAGTTCAGTAGTGAGAATTTTGCAGCCTTTTTTCGTACCAAAATTGAGGCCATCCGGGCCGGCTTCGACTCTGGTTGCAGTAGCACTGCCCCGGCAACCCCAGTTGCTGGCCCGCCTTCGTCGCCTCGGTTGGATGCGCTTGGGCCAGTTTCTGCTGTCGAGGCCTCCAAGGCTATGGCTCACTGCCAACCGGCGTCCACTCCTTTCGATCCCTGCCCTGCCTGGCTAATTAAATCTGCCAGCGGGACTATGGCCGAATGGGCGTCGGTCATCGCCACCGCCTCCTTCAGCGAGGGGGTTTTTCCCTCCCGTCTGAAGGAGACAGTGGTAAAGCCCATTCTCAAAAAACCTGGCCTCCCATTGGACGATTTAACCAACTATCGTCCAATTGCTAACTTCCCGTTTATGGGCAAGGTGATCAAGAGGGTGGCGGCGGTTCGGTTGCAGTCATACCTGGAGGATCGGCAGTGCCTCGATCCTTGCCAGTCCGGGTTCAGGCCTCCTCGGGGGACCGAAACAGCTTTGGTCACGCTGCAAGATGACCTAATCCGGGCGGCCGACAGGGGTTGCTCTACCCTGTTGGTTCTCCTGGATTTGTCAGCGGCCTTTGATACCGTCGACCATGGTATCCTGTTGGATCGGCTCTCTGAGGTTGGTATCGGAGGCACTGCTTGCAGTTGGCTCCGATCCTTCCTGGAGGGCCGTCCACAGTACGTCCTGCATGGGGGGGAGTTGTCGGCTCCTTGGATACTCCCTTGTGGGGTTCCACAGGGGTTGTCGCTGTCCCCTATGCTGTTCAACATCTACGTAAGGCCGCTGGCTGGGGTCATTAGGAGATTTGGAGTCTGCTGTCATCAGTACGCTGATGACACGCAGCTCTATCTCTCCTTTTCCACCTCTGCAGTGGAAGCTGTGAGGATCCTTGATGAGTGCCTGGATGCCGTCCTGGCTTGGACCAGGGCGAACAGGCTTAAGCTCAACCCCGAGAAGACGGAGGTTATGTTCTTTGGGAGTTCACCATCTGGGTACGGTGGCCCTCTTCCGCAGCTGGGGGGGGGGTTCCCTCCAGCCTGTGGAGAGGGTGCGGAATCTGGGCGTGGTCCTGGACCCGGCGCTGACCATGGAGGCTCAGGTGGCGTCAGTGACCATCCAGTCAATTCTGGATGAGCTCTGTCTTGCTCTCTAGTGACACATCCTTACACTTGGGTGACATTTTCTAGTTCCTTCTCTACAAGACAGCAGTAGCTCCCAGTAAGAACTGTCTGGCTACGTCCCTCTCGCTTAAATTCATCACATAGCTCAGATGACAACTTTACGTTGACAATTTAGAACGGGTCCACCTTGGGATTGGTCGCATTTGTATCATTACAAAGATGACCAAGCAAAAATCTAGTGCCGGAGGAAGGGAACACAAATGGACCTGGCAGGAAATGCCTGATGGACATGGAGTCCCATGGTGTTTTGCATCCTGCCATTAGAGGAACAAGATGAACAAGGAGAGCTGCCAACTAAATACAGTGTATTAAGTATTGATCATGCCCATTTTGAAAACAATGAGTTCCGCCATCTACTGGAGAGAGGCCGGCATTGCACAAGCAAAGCCCTGAAAACAATTGGGCTTTGTTCCAGCCTAGATGCCCTAAGTACATCTGATCTCGCCTGATTTCGGAAGCTAAGCAGGGTTGGCCCTGGTTTGTACTTGGATGGGAGACCACCAGGGAATACCAGGTGCTTTAGGCGCCTGGAGTAGGAACTGACAAGCCACTCCAGTATTCCTGCCAAGAAAACTCCATGGACAACTGTCTCTCTCTCTCTCTCTCTCACACACACACACACAGGCCTCAACTTGAGTTTTGCGTCCAGTTCTAGACACCAAAACTCAAGAAAGATGCTGACAAATTGGAACAAGTCCAGGGGAGGGTGACAAGGATGACCAGGGGGCTGGAAACTGAGCCTTTGTTAGGAAAGACTGAAAGAACTGGGGATGTTTAGCCTGGAGAAAAGAAGACTGAGAGGATGATACGATAGCACTTTTTCATATATATGAAGGACTGTCATACAGAGGAGGGGAATGACCTGTTCTCGATCATGCCACAATGCAGGACGCACAATAATGGGCTCAAATGAAGAGAACTCAGATTTTGGCTGAATATCAGGAAAAAACTTCCTGACTGTTAGATCAGTATGACAAGGGAACCAATGACCTTGAGAGGTGGTGAGTGCACCAACACTGGAGGCATTCAAGTGAAATTTGGAGAACTACCTGGCAGATATCCTTTGGACTTGATGGCCCGACACTCTTCTATGATTCTATGAAAAAGACTTCACTTTGCAGCATGGATCACTTGAGTGAGTGCACCCCATCCCCTCTCTCTTTTGGCGAACTATATTTTATCTTTTAACTATGCACAATTTAGTGCTGTTTCTGCTAGTAACGATAACCGTGGGGCTTTGTAAAGCAAAGATGGACCACTACTAGCAGTCCTACGCCATGAACGATGCTCATCTTAAAAGGCCCCCTCTGAAAATGGCCTCTCTCTTGCTTCCCTGACGTCTTTCAATCCTGCTTGCAGGTAGAATACACAAGAAACTAGAGGGCAGGCAAGCTTGAAGGCTGAAGCATGGAGTGGAAAAGACAGGCTGTAAACCTTGCGCTCCCTGGCTGAACGTCCGAGAGACAGAGAGAAACACAGAATGGAAGAACACCATTTGTAAAATCAAGAAAACTGCATACAGTATATTCACGGAGACTATGTAAGCAGCCAAAGTGATCGCTTCCAGCTTGGAATCTGCACTGCCTCTCCATGGCTATCCATTCTGTCCTTGCACTTCAACGCAGCTTTCATGGGGTTCTGCATCTGCAGCACAGGCAGTTTTGGTTGTAGGTGGACGGACTGAACGAGCCTTCGACATTGCCAAGAGAATGAATGGCAGTGATTGCTTTACCATCACTCCATCTCTGTCTCAACATCTTCCCTCTTCTCCTCTTTGGTGGTGGTGTAGGCCAATGGGATTCTACTTGTTATGGCAGCCAAAGGAGGAGGATAAGCAGAAGGCAAGGAAGCACACAAAAGGAGATGGACGTGGCTTGTCATTCCTTGGTTCCTTGGCATTTGGGGCAGGGGGAAGCCAAATTTCGATGCAGGGAACTTCATCAGGGTGGCAACCCTCAACAATGGTTCCCTACCTTGGGTTCCCAGATGTCATTGGACTAAAATTCCCAGAAGCTTTCATTGCTAGCTGTGCCAGCCAGAATTTATCGGAGTTATAAGAATATTTGGGGACCCATGGTTAGGAATCACTGTTCTTTAACTGGAAATCATGCAGGCAGCAAAGAAGAGGGTTGAGAGGCGAACTCTTATTAAGGAAACCATGGCTCATGCCTTCGCTTGGCCATGAAGCTCACTGGGTGATCTTGAGCTGGTCATTCTCTCTTAGCTGGAACTGTCTTGCAGGGATGCTACGAAGATTAAAGTTGTATGTGTGTGTGAAGGATGAACTCAAGAGTGCTACAGTGAGGTTCCCAGAAGGATGAGGAGATAGGAAAGTCATCCATAAATAAGCTTTACACATGGATATGAGAATTTTCCCCTTACCAACACTTTTGGAGCTAGGTCAGGATCTTGGCATGCCTTGGGAATGATGCAGAACTTTACTACCACTTCCCTTGATCTAGACACTATGAACAGAGTGGTACTGACACTTCCATAGGGTCTAGATCAAGGGAAGTGATAGTACCACTCTATTCTGCTCTGGTTAGACCTCACCTGGAGTACTGTGTCCAGTTCTGTGCACCTCATTTTTAAAAGGATGTTGATGACCTTGAACGGGTCCAGAGGAGGGTGACCAAGATGACTGAGGGTCTGGGAGAAATGTCTTAAAGGGAGCAGCTTAGGGAGGTGGGAATGTTTAGCCTTACAAAAAGAAGGCTGAGAGGGGATATGATAGCTATGTTTAAATATTTGAAAGGATGTCACAATGAAGAGGGAACAGGTTTGTTTTCCATGGCTTCAGCGACTAGGATGCAAGGCAATGGTCTCAAACTACAGGAAAAGAGATTCCATTTGAACATTAGGAAGAACTTCATGGCAGTTAGAGCTGTTTGGTAGTGGAATATGCTGCCATGGAGGGTGGATGAGTCTCCTTCTTTGGAGGTTTTTAAGCAGAGGCTGGATGGCCATCTGTCGGGAGTCCTGTGATGGGGGTTCCTACATGGCAGGGGGTTGGACTAGATGGCCCTTGAGGTCTCTTCCAACTCTATGATTCTATGATTCTGGGAATTAAGGTGCTGTGTTGATCCCATTGTCAACATTAGGGTAGTCCCCAGTGTTTACAAGATCAATCCAGTTCTCCAGGGCAGGGTTCCAGACGCATGACACTTTTCTTCTCCCCAATGATTGCCTTGCTTGGCAAAATTTCCTCTTAATTAAAAGTTCCACAAACAACTGGCACAGAGGTATTATCTCCGCAATGCAAATGGGGAAACTGAGGGAGGCGGGTGAAGCAAGCACTCTTGATTTTCCACACTACGTCAGGCTGCCAGCACATGGAAGTTATAAGCTGGGATCCTCCTCAATTGCTCATGGCAGTTTCATTTCAGAGTCCAGAATTACCTGTCCGGCTTTGTGGTATGACACAGCTGGTATGAGATTTGAACCAGCAGACTGACAAACTGAATGAAGGCCCGGCACTTGAAATTCTAATACCACCTGTCAACTCCTGCTTATTTATTTTTTATTAGAACCCCAAATTTAGACTGAAAGTCTGGATAAATAACATTTAATCTTCAGTTTGAAGGCAGAGCAACAAATTAGGGGATTGTTCTCAGCCAACAATACCCTGAAGCATTTAATCAATTTCATCATCTTCTTTTCACTCCATTCCCTGTGCCTTCCAAAGGTTTTCTCCATACCAATGACACATCGTCATGCAAAAGTAGACTGAATTTTATTGGCCGATACAGTGGATAAGAACATAAGAACGTAAGAAGAGCCATGCTGGATCAGGCCAAAGGCCCATCTAGTCCAGCTTCCTGTATCTCACAGTGGCCCCACCAGATGCCTCTGGGAGCGCATAAGACTAGGTATCTGTCTCCTGATACCACTCCCCTGCATCTGGCCTTTGAAGTACCCCAGTTTTAAGCGTGGAGATGACACTACTCCATCATGGTTTGTAACCTGTGATGGACTTTTCCTCCAGGAATCTGTCCATTCCCCTTTTGAAGGCATCCAGGCCAGATGACATCACCACATCCTTTGGCAGGGAGGTCCACACATTAACAACACGCTGGGTAAAAAAAATTCTTTTGTTTGTTCTCACTATCCCATCAATTTGAGTGGATGTCCCCTAGTTCTGGTACTTTGTGAGAGGGAGATAAACAGTTCCAGATAAACATGACTTGAATGCTAGAGAATGAGTTTTTTTAATTTCTTGAACTACAAATCCTAAAATTCAGTATTCTAGGAGTTCTAGCTGACAGATACTTACAAACACCTAAATGTAGCTTGTCTAGAAGGGAGGCCTCAGCTGGAAGGCTTTGAGGCATAGATAGGCCAGCCTACTCCACCGAGCTTCCTGTTCAGAAAGAAAGGTCCCAGATAGTTCTGGGGCAGGGAAAGCAAGCTTAGGCTGAGAGCCAGGCCTAGCTAGATCTCAAAGTCTTCCTAACTCAGTCCTTATCTCTGAGGCGAGTCACATCCAGATGCCGGTTTCTTAGACAGAATCCCCCCCCCCAAATAGAGAATTGTATGACCATAGGCCAAGGAATCTACAAAATTCATCCAAAGGATCCTTCAGTCTCGGCTTCCATCTAAAAACAGACGTGTAACCATTGGGAAAGATATATTGTATGCCTGAAAACATTTAGGAGCATAGAAAGCTGACTTATTGCAGGTACAGTACTGTAGAATTTCCTGACTGAAATGTTCCTCAATAGGGGAAAAAAGAATAGATCAGAAGGTGGTGGAATCTTCGACACCAAAGGTTTTCATGCTGATTTTTGATCTAACAGGGTTGCTTTAGCTATGATTCTCTGCTTCAGTAGGGGGTTGGATTATATGATACCCCTTCCAACTTGGCACGATTTTCCCATGTCAAGAATTGGTCTCTCTAGCTCAATAATGCCCATCCAGGCACTAGATTTATTTATTTATTTATTTATTTATTTATTTATTTATTTATTTATTTATTTCCCACCAGATTTTCCCATAAGGGAACTCAAGGCGGTTAACAGACATAAAAATTCCAAAATACCAGCACAAAGGAATAGTACTCAGTTCCATAAAAATGCACCTAAAAATAATAAGCAAACCAACAGTGGAACCCAAAATTAAAAAAGGAAAACTAGACAACAATAAAGTAATATTGCTAATAAAAAATACTAAATATAATATAAAAATAATAAAAATACTAATTTCCAAGGTTCTTGCCATCCTCGGCCACTTATGATTTTCCAGGGGAAGTGCCAGGCATTGAACAGAAAGACTCTTTGTGGATCTTGTTGAACTATGAACCAGAATTCTGCCACGAAGCAAAAGGCCTCTGAGCATGTACCTACTGCAAGAACATCTGGAGATCTGAGGTTGGGAGCTACGGCTCCAGCATCTTTCCATCTGAATTCTGCCAGCTGTGGTTTCCCATAGCCTTTTCATCTGCACTCCTCCCTGGGCTACTGGAGGAAGAAAACCAACACCAACAGCACCCCCAAAGATCTGCAGAAATCAGTTAAAACATCTGTACGGAGCACATTGGGGATAAAAACCAGGCAGGAGAAGCCAGGGCTGCCTCGCGTCAATTCATTTTTCGATAACAACAGAACCAACCCGGAGGCATCGCTATCACCCTCCTCCCCTGATGAGGCAAGTGTGCGGAATCTCTCCTCAAGTCACTCGTCAGGGCATACCAAGAACAGCGACTCATACTGGGACACAACGGGGCGACTCCTCCCTTCAAAGACAGGCAACTTTCACTCCCATACTTTAAAATGAGACACGATGCAGCAACAAGTATGCTCTCTCTCTCTCTCTCTCTCTCTCTCACACACACACACACACACACACAGAGCATGGCTCTTCTTATGTTCTTACAAAAAGCAGAGGTGAAGAAACAAATACAGATCAAAGTCCTGTTATATGGGGAGTTAGAGAGGCGTTTACACCCTTTCCTTGCCCCTCTTGATATCCAAATCTGGAATGGGGAAACCCCACATGTGATATCTGCTCTGTGGGGGGACGGGACCCCCAAGAAGGAATAAATAGAAGCTTTTCCCCCATTTCCCAATGCATACAGCAGGTGTGGCCATTTGTGGGGAAAATATACCTATTTATTGAGATTGCAGAAGGATGGGTTGGTTAAAGCTCCCACAAGGCTGAATGCCAGGAAAAACTACTTAACTGTTAGAGCAGTATGCCAATGGAAAACATGAGCGCTCCAACGCTGGAGGCATTCAAGAGAAAACAGAATCAACTTCTGTCAGAGATTTTTGGATTTGGAATCGCTGTCTTGAGCAGGAGATTGGGCTCAATGGCCTTAGAGACCATTGTGATTCTAAAATGTGGTACCAGGCTCCTGCGCCCCATCACACACACACACACACACACACACACATGTCATTTAATTAGTGTAAGTATGATGTGTCTGATTCTAGAAATCTGAAAAGTACCCCTTTTCAGCACTTAGTGAATCAAGATGGATACTACGTCACTTGTTATTCTTCTACCCCAAAAAGCTTATCAATAATAAAACAGAAACACTTAACTATTTTACAGCTCTTCTAATCTCCGTGTTGCCAAGGCCAACTTCTTAAGCTTCTTATCCTTCTTGGTTCGGGGCTTCTGAGCTTATGAAAAAAAAAAAAACCCAAACCCTTTTTGCAGATAAATGAACTCCCCGTCAAGTTGGATTTTATCCATTTTTTTTAAAGTTATGGACTGTATACAGGCCGTTGGTGGTTCAAAGAGACCAAAGCAATGTGCAGGCCGAAACTCTCCATTCCTCAATTTATTACAAAAAGAGTCTCAATTCCCAATCACTGTACATCATCCGTCTGCTCTTGAATTCTATCAAGAGTTTATTTGATGCAGGGGGGAAAAAAAGAAGCAAGGAGGCTGTCTTTTGCCATCCAGGTGGGCCATGAACTCACAATATAATCCAGAAGAGTTGCATTCTCAGGAGATAGACAACACATCACAAGAGGCAGGAGCGGAAAGAACGTGGGAACGGGATGACATCTTTTATGTTCTCGACGCCCAAGATGCATTGAAGGTAACGCTCAAACCCCATTCCAAATCCTCCATGAAGGGTCGAGCCGAACTGGCGCAGCTCCAAGTACCTGGAGGCAAAACACACAACACACGAGTGTCACCTACTAACCATTTCCATTCGGGGTTAAATCCCTTCTGATAAAACCTCAGCTACAAGATCTTCCTGTTTACTTTGCATCTGCATAGCCCAGTTTCTTCCAAGCTCTGAACTTGCCACCCACTTCTGAAATTACTTTACATTTCTGTTTCCCAACAGAAGATGTTATGAGCAGAGACATCCTCTTAACTTGTCCCCTTTGGTGGTGGTGGTGGTGGAGGAGGAGGAGGAGGAGGAGGAGGAAAGAACAGTGTGGTCTAAGCAGCTGTTTTGCACCTCCCAGACTCGACTGCCATCTTTGCAGGCAGCTCCGAATGCCTTCTCGTTCCCCCTGTAACAAAGTTAAACTAAACTGCCAATGCAGATAGCTTCTGCAGGCAGAAAGGGATGGGACGGTCTCGTGAGCCTTGTCTCGTGTAGCACAATCCAGTTCTCCTCCCTCTCATTGCATTGGCAAGTAGAAATGGGCACGGATCGAAAAGATGGCATTTCACTTTGTTTCGTTTCATTAAGCAGTTCATTTAGTTTCGTTTTTTGTGAATTTTCATAAAATTTTGTTTCGTTGTTTTGTTAATTCATTATTCGTTTTTACCCGCTTCCCCCCCCAGCACCCACTGCGCAGCCCCTGGGACCCGGTTGGAGCTGGGGGGGGTGCCTACGAACGGGCGTGGGAAGAATAAAGAGGGGGAGCGGAGTCAGAGGCGCACTGCTCTGTCTGCCTAAGCGCGGCCTCCTTATCTCCCCCCCAATCGGCCCCACGATAATGAGCCACGGGAGGGAGGTGCAAGGGGGTGGCGGCTTCAAAGCCGCGTTGCTCTGGCTGCCTAAACGCGGCCTGCTTCTTATCTCTCCTCCTGGGGCTGGGCTGAGGCTCGGGCCCACCACATCCCTTGATGGCACCGACAAGGTGCGTGCTCTCTCTGTGCAGCTCGGTGTGAAAGGACCTCCGGACCAGCACCAGGTAGGAGACATCGCCGCCGCCCCCATTAACAAACCAAACCGAACCAATTTTTCTCGGTTCGGTTAGGGTTAAATTTGCCCCTAGGGTCGTTATTAGTTTCGTTACCTAACGAGACGAATAACGAAACAAAAAAAATCGTTTCGTGCCTATCTCTACTGGCAAGTTCTAAATCAGGAAGCTACACCAAGGCAGACATACCATTGGGCAGATTGAGGCAGCCAAACCCAAGGGGGGGGTCAGATGCTGGAGCAGAGTGATGGGCACCATGTACCTTGCCTTGTCCCTGAGGCCCCAGCCAAGGCCTTGTTTTACTCTGCGCATATTTGCAAGTTTCCCCCCTGGAGCAGATTTAGGCAACGTGTAGCCTCACCGGCTGAAAGCAAGTCACAAGTACAGCAGACCTATTTGGATCAATGGGGTGCGCAGAGGAGTTGATGCACCAAATCCCCACAGACTTAGTAGGCCCTTTACTCCACAGTTTGCTAAGGTAAGCAACATGGAAGTTGAGTCCTGGCTACTGGACTTCTTTTTCTTGAGAGACAGAAAAGTTTCGCTGCTCATCCAAACAGCTTCATCCGTCTCATCTGCCTGAGACAGAACATGTTGTGAGCAGAGACATCCTCTTACTTGTCCACTTTACTTGCCGCCTTCATCAGGCTGATGAAGCTGTTTGGATGAGGGTGACCAGGGTGACAAGAGGTCAAAGCTGACTATAAGATGGAGGACTCGCACTAGCTGTATTCAGACTGATGAAGCTGTTTGGATGAGCAGCGAAACGTTTCTGTCTCTCAAGAAAAAGAACTCCAGTAGCCATGACTCAGCTTCCAGATAAACTCACTTGGATGACTGAGAATCCTCACAGACATAAGGTAAGCAACAAGATTTCCGCTACTGGCTGTTTTAAACTTCCCAAGGACTCATAAAATCCAGCAGCTCGATCGTGACCCTCCATTCCACCTCAGGGTTTAAACAAGGTATGTGCAGAGCATGCATCTCGTTTCAAAGGAGAACTGTGCTCCCAGGACTAAAATTGTCCATCGAAGCAAGGAAATTGGAAGAGACCTCAAGGGCCATCTAGTCTAACCCCCTGCCATGCAGGAACCCCATCACAATATTTCTGACAGATGGCCATCCAGCCTCTGCTTAAAAACCTCCAAAGGAGACTCCACCACCCTTTGGGGCAGCATATTCCACTGCCGAACAGCTCTAACGGTCATGAAGTTCTTCCTAATGTTCAAATGGAATCTCTTTGTAGTTTGAAACCATTGCCCCAAGTCCTAGTCTCTGAAGCCATGGAAAACAAACCAGTCCCTTCTTCAATGTGACATCCTTTCAAATATTTAAACATAGCGATCATATCCCCTCTCAGTCTTCTTTTAGAGAGGCTAAACATTCCCAGCTCCCTAACCCGTTCCTCGTAAGACATTTCCTCCAGACCCTCAACCATCCTGGTCGCCCTCCTCTGCACCCGCTCCCTATTACAGACATCATGCAACAGTGGAATATCAGAAAATTGAAAACATGACATGGCCTGTTTTGATTATTGGGTGTGACACTGACACCCAGTTACCCTTCACTGAAGATGACCTCGCCATAAACATTTCATCAGCTGTTGAGCTGTTTTTAAAAGCTGACAGTGGCGTCAGCAATTCAAACACAAAGGTCACTCCACCCATCTCCTTGAAGCTTGGCTTTCGCAGTTATGAAGTGGGAGAAACCAAGTGGAACGTAATTTGTCTGACAAGATCTGCTCACCGATGCAACTCGGCAGCAGCAGTTACGTTTCCAAAATGCTTGCTCATCAAAACCTAAAAGCCATGAGCCCATCCCCTGATGGATTCCTCCAGACAACTAGGTGGACTGGAGGTTACAAATCATGATGGAGATGTGTCATCTCCAGGCTTAAACCCGGGGTATTTCAAGGGCCAGAGGCATGGGAGTGGTATCAGGAGACAGATATCAAGTCTTATGCGCTCCGAGACGCATCTGGTGGGACCACTGTGAGATACAGGAAGCTGGACTAGATGGGCCTTTGGCCTGATCTAGCAGGGCTCTTCTTATGTTCTTATGACTTTTATTCTTGCCACTTATGCAGTAGCAAAATATCACGGCTAGGTATTGCTACAACCAACACGCAAAATCATTGCCAGTTGCTAGAAGAGATTTCTAATGTTTCGGAACAGTTATTTATCTCCTAAATATGCAATTTGGAAATTTTGGTCAGTCCTTGGGAAACGAACTGACAATGGATTCTTCTCTGTTTTTCACCAGCAAAATCCAACGCCTCCAGCAGTTGCTGTTGTAAATTTTTGGAATTTTGGTTTACTTTCTTCAGCTGCACAGCAGAAGTGCAGGGATTCAAAGAGGAGAATGGGTATTAATTCCTCAGATAATCCCCCCCTTTTCTCATCAACTGGCACTTACAGTCTGATACATTAGTAATATAATAAAAAAACATTTCTTTTACTTACAATTTGGATTTATTTATTATTTATTTATTTATTTTTCGAATTTATATACCGCTCCTACTTCCCATGCGGGAACTCAGGGCGGTTTGCATTTAAAAAAAGATTAAAAACAAAGAAGATAGCAAAGACCAGAGCAGTTTCAATGGCGTCCAGTATAAACACGTATAAATATAAATATGAATAAGCCGGGGCAACAAAATGAGGGAGGGGAGAAAAGAAAAAAAAATAAAAATAAAAAAAAAGAGAAAGAGAGAGAAAGCGGGAGAGATTTTCTCTAGTCGAGGTTGAAGGAAGGTCTTTAGACCCCTCTTAAAGGTCGCCAGTGACGGAGCCTGCCGCAGTTCGCTCGGTAAGCTGTTCCAAATGGACGGTCCCACCACCGAGAAGGCCCGCCCACGAGTACTCGTTTTGCGGGCCTCCTTCGGGGGGGGGAACCGTCCGGAGCGAAAAGGCCAATGATGAGCAGGTGGGTCGGGCCATATATTTAAAACAAACTAATCAACATGACCGCTTTTAGCCTGCCTCTCAAACACATGTTAGAAATGAGCCTCAGAAACAAAAATAAAAAGGAATAAAAAATAGAGGAATCAGCAGTCACCTGGGTGAATACAAAGGATTAAATGTCAGGCTTTTAAGAGTTAATTGAGCATTCCACATTTTGGGCTTGAATGAGCAAATCTGCTGATCTGTTTTTTTTTTCACATTCATTTTTTAAAGTTTTTCCTTCAAATAGGAAGAAGGGAAGATAATTTATATTTACCTCAAGTACGAAGAAGGGAAGATAATTTTTAACTACCTCAAGAAAAAGGGAAGATAATTTTTAACTACTTCAAATAGGAAGAAGGAAAGAGAATTTTGGAAAATTCTTACATGGAACTGCCATGAAATTTCCACCCTAGCCCCATGTGGTAACTTCTACAAATGAGAGACCACCACCACCACATTATACTCTTTAGGCAGTCTAGTTTGACAAAGCATGTGGCTCTCCCCCGCAACCGTGTGATGGCTCTAAAAACTTAGAAAATCTGATCCATTGGGATAATTTCCTAAGCACAGTGACATTAATCATGACCACCTTGCTGAGTGCCTTACCATTGATAAGTCTCTTCAAGGCCCAATCTGTGGAAATAAAAAAAAAACCTTCAGCTTAGTCCCTGTCAGCAAATTCTGAAAATATTACTTTACTGTACCACACCAACCAAGTGTTCTGTGGCACTATAAATATGGCGATGTTTTATCTAGCCACTTTGTCTCATTCATTTCACAGAGAGCTTTCAACTGACACAAGCATGTGCCACAATAAAGAACTCGTCTTTTAGTGGCGACAGATCTTTTCTGTCGGCTTCATATCAAAGGCACTTGCATTAAAACTTAACTTTACATTGATTTTTGATGCTAACTTTATCCGGATGTTTTATTATGACTTACTAAAGGCAAGATTAGATATGGAAAACCACGAAACACATTTCAACTGTTTCTTTAAAAATAAGTTGTTCTATATAGAGGTGTTTTTTTTTTTTTACAAATACATTTCTGTCAATAATTTAGAAGTCATCTAAGGGTCTTTTCACATGACCCCTAAGATCTGCTGGCCACTTAAATTCGGACCAGAGATCTTAGGGGTTTGTCGCTGTTCCTGTGTTCCCACCCCCTCCGCACTCCTGGCTGCTGGCTGCGTGAGGGGAGGGAGAAAAAAAAGGAAGAAAAGAATGCCGCTCACCTCCGTTCTGCCGTCCCGGCACTGCATTCAGATCTCTTAAAGGGGCGGGGGGCAAAAAAAGAACAAACAGAAGCAAGGAGAGCCCGGCAGTCACTATGTTATATCCGCATCAGGAATTTTCGCCTCCGGAGAGCAGGTACCTGAAAAGTGCGCTGGAACGCGCTTAGGTGGGCGTGGTGCACTTAATTATCTGTAAACTCCGGAGCTGGTGGGGAAACAATTTTAAGCTCCGGAGCTGGGAGCCATTTGCGGCGGAGTTTAGGAGTCGTGTACAAATACCTTAATTTCACTCCCTGCCATCAAATTTTCCTGGCCAATGTGCATTTTTATAGGCAAGGAGTTCCCTGAGATATAAAAAAGTATTTTAAGGATTTCTCCAAGAGGAAAGAAAAAAAGATGGGAATCACTGTGTTGGAGGTTTCTGATGCGTTATCTGCATGGGAACCTCTCTTAGGACAAGCATCACAGTGAACTGAGTACTAGTTCTTTAGAAAATGCAAACTTCAATAGCCTCAGTCTATTTAAATACATTTGCTTTCTTCACAACATTCCAGATTTCATTTGTGAGAAAGGATTACGTTGGGATTCTTTCACACGAATTGTTTCTGTTATGGTAAACAAAGAAATTTCAAGAGGGAGACCTGCTGTGCCTTCTCCTCAAACAGATTACACAAGAGCGAGACTGGAATGCCAACAAACAACATCCTTCTAGAAGCATCTGTTCTGTCTGAAGGCCCTCCCTCCATTCCTCTTTAAGGGCTGGTGTCCTTAATGAACCCTCCCTGACCAGCTGTCGGACTGCTCCCCACAACAAGTCCCAAGCAGGTCGGCTGGTCTTTGTACCTCTGTAGGCGGGTCTGAAGGAAATCCAGACGGTCTTCTCTCAAGCTGCCTCCGCAAAGTTCTCCAATTCCCGGGACCAGGAGATCAACAGCTGCCACCTTAAAAGGGAAGGGAAACAACACGGGGAGGAGAAACAAGGAGAAAAACAACAACATCCCAGCTTAACTGCGACTGATCTCACTCAAAACATGGGAAACGCAGGACACCAACACTGCTGCACCGCAAATCCCATCATGCCTTACCAGAACGGAACAAGAGTCGTCGAATTGGAAGAGACCTCAAGGACTAACCTGTCCAGCACATACTAAGACAGTAGGAGCTGTCTGGCAGTGGAATATGCTGCCACAAAGGAGGGCGGTGGAGTCTCCTTCCTTGGAGGTTTCTAAGCAGAGGCTGGATGGCCATCTGTCAGAAATACTGTGATGGGGGTTCCTGCATGGCAGGGGGTTGGACTGGATGGCCCCTTGAGGTCTCTTCCAACTCTGTGATTCTCTGATTCTATGAAGAGCTACAGAGAACAGAGCTGATGGAAACTGCAACCCAAATCTCTCCTTCCTCAATCTACTGTCCAAACTTTGGCCCTCCAGATGTTTTGGACCACAACTCCCACTGTCCTCCCACATCATTGGCAATACAGGCTTGGAATTCTGGGAGTTGTGGTCCAAAGTATTTGGAGGGCTGAAGTTTCGACACTCCTAGAAGGGAATAATAGGTGCTGTAGGCGCCTGGAGGAGGAACTGGCAAACCACTCCAGTATTCCTGCCAAGAAAACTCCAGGGACATGGAGTCACGAAGAGTCGGTCACAACTGTAACCACACACACACACACACACACACACACACACACACACAAGGTAATGACATCGGAAAGTTGTACCGACATAAAGGCCAAATTCCTGTTGCTTAGTCCAGTAAAATGCACCAGAGGCCCATTGCATCAGTGGGGATTTACTGAGTCAGCTCTTCTGTAAACCCCATTGGTTTAAATGGACCTACTCTTATTGCAACTCGCTATGCGCAACTGGGAGTTGAGTAATGGCAACTGGACTTCTATTCTGGGGCTGAAACATTTCACTACTTATGCAAGCAGCTTCTTCGTTCTGAGAAAAGCTGGTGGCAGCCTGAAGTAAGTATTTTTAATGTGCTAAAGTAAGTTATGCCTAGAGTAGGCCCATTGAAATCAGCTGCGCTTGTTGAGGAGTTGGCTTCACAGTCCCCATTAACTCAACGGGCTTATTCTAGTCGATTTTACTATGCTAAGCACCAGAATTTAGGGCACTGTCAAAGCACAAATATACATATATACTGGACGACAACTCCTCAAATCCCTAGACTATGCTGTGTGCAAGTAACTTGAAAAAGTATAATTTCCATGTTCTGTATATGATACTGAATGCTATGACGGGGGTGCGAGTGACAGTCGGCTTCCAGTGAGTCACCCCATGTAGCTACCTCTTTTGGCAAAAGATCTTGCGTCATATTTTAAAGACAAAGTTTGTAGCCCTAAGGAATATGCAGGCTTTGTTAAAGGCAATCTGTGTGCTACTGAGAGGGGGTAAATGATTTTTTTTTTTTTGAAATCCAGTACTGGAGGATTGCTTTCTGGACTGCCAGAAAGTGTGGTCCTAGATCCAATCAAACCTGAACTATCAATCATCAAACAACCAAAACCTTTACTGGCATTAAACTAAACATACTTGTATAAATTCCTGATAATATAATTAAGTACAACCAAATTACACCAAGGTTCTTCGTAAGGAGTCATCCTTACTCGTCACAATAGCTAGGTGTTTAGCTACACACTCGGTCAGTTCAGGTTGTTTATCAGCTAACAGAAGTTGGGTTAGGCTCTCGGGGGGACCTGAGAAGTTAGAAGTAACAGAATTCAATAGTAGTTGGCGGGGCTGGTTGAATTTTCAGCAGGAGAGAAGAATGTGTACGACTGATGGAGCTTAACACGCTGGCCACTGATTCAATCCCAATTTGCTCTCCCCATTTATATGGGCTAAGCCCTTTGTGTATCTGGCACCAAGTATTTTTCCAACCTTACCAATCCATTATGGCGCAGGGCATTCATATTAGCCAGATTCAACATCTTCCCCTCTGCAGTTTTATCTAGCACAGTGGTTCTCAACCTGTGGGTCCCCAGATGCTCCTGGACTGCAACTCCCAGAAATCCTGGCCAGCTTAGCTAGTGCTGAAGACGTCTGGGAGTTGCAGTCCAGGAACATCTGGGGACCCACAGGCTGAAAACCACTGATCTAGCAGGTTTCACAATACAGTATTTCCTTTGAAATAATTGGCTGTGTAACCTGAACTATCTCTGGAGGCAAACATGACAAAATTATCACTGTCCTAATGTATTCTCGAAAGCTTTCACGGCCGGGATCTGATAGTTGTTGTGAGTTATTCGGGCTGTTTGGCCGTGTTCTGGAAGCTTTTCTTCCTGATGTTTTACCAGACTCTGTGGCTGGCATCTTCAGAGAGCAAGGAGCACAAGGAACTAGGAGTTCTCTCTGTGCTCTTGCCAGAAACTCCTAGTTCCCTGAGCTCCTTGCCCTCTGAAGATGCCAGCCACAGAGTCTGGAAAAAGCATTGGGAAGGAAAACTTCCAGAACATGTCCAAACAGCCCGAGAAACTCACCAAAACAACTATGACTGTCCTACTTTGGGCACATCATGAGAAGTCAAGGTTCTTTGGAAAAGACAATCATAGAATCATAGAGTTGGAAGAGACCCCAAGGGCCATCCAGTCCAACACCCTGCCATGCAGGAACCCCCATCACAGTGCTCCCGACAGATGGCCATCCAGCCTTTGCTTAAAAACCTCCAAAGAAGGAGTCCCCACCACCCTCTGTGGCAGCATATTCCACTACCGAACAGCTCTAACTGTCATGAAGTTCTTCCTAATGTTCAAATGGAATCTCTTTTCCTGAAGTTTGGCACCATTGTCCCGAGTCCTAGTTTCTGAAGCCATGGAAAACAAACCTGTTCCCTCTTCAATATGACATCCTTTCAAATATTTAAACATAGCTATCATATCCCCCCTCAGCCTTCTTTTAGAGAGGCTAAATATTCCCAATTCCCTAAGCCGTTCCTCATAAGACATTTCTTCCAGACCTTCAACCATCCTGGTCGCCCTCCTCTGCACTCGCTCGAGGTTGTCAACATCCTTTTTAAATTGAGGCGCACAGAACTGGACGCAGTACTCTAGGTGGGGTCTGACCAGAGCAGAACAGAGTGGTACTATCACTTCCCTTGGACACTATGGTTCTGTTGATGCAACCACAAATCCCATTGGCTTTCCTGGCCGCCGCATGTTGCCAGCAGGGGAAGAGGAAGACCAAATATGAGATGAATTCACTCACTAAAGGAAGCCACAGGGTTGAGGTTGCAAGAGTTGAGAACATTTTGGAGATGACTTATTCACAGGTTGCCATAAGTATGAGATGACTTGATGGCACGTGAGAACAGCCACGTGTTACTTGACTTCATCCTAGCCCACTAAAGTGTTAAAACCCACTAAACCGATTGTATCGTTGAGACCTAACAAGAAGACTTGTTTCATCCCCCAAATGAGAACATAAAATGCGAGAGGTCCAGGGCCAACCTACACCGCACTGATGATGAATTCAATGAACAGCAATTACCGTATGGTGGACTCCGTCTTCATTGTCCCGCATATAAAAGGGCTTAAGGGCATATGGATAGTTATAGATAAACACTGGGATTTCTCCACAGTGATCGATCAAGTATTTTTCATGTTCAGACTGGATATCTTGACCCCACTGGAGGGAGAAAAAGAAAGGGAATCAGTGCAGAGATGGACAAGGAATCATCAGCCAAAATCCTATTACTGTATAATATTTTTTCCATGTGGGGAAGTGAAATTGTGACGGCCAATTCAGAAGATGCCAGTTTCGTGTCCAATCACACAGCTGGCACTCGGTCAATGAGCTTCAATTAGCTGCTGTGATTGCACAGGAAAAACCAGCAGAACAACAGTACAGTATAGTGCTTTTTCTGGAAGTTGAGACATGGAAACTGGACTTCTTTTCTTGAGAGATTGAAGCGTTTCACTGCTCATCCAAAACAGCTTTGACAGTTTGAAGAAGTCCGGTTGTCATGACTCAACTTCCAGATGAACTCACCTGGATGACTGAGAATCTTCACAGATGTATAGTGTTTTCTTTCTTTCTTTCTTTCTTTCTTTCTTTCTTTCTTTCTTTCTTTCTTTCTTTCTTTCTTTCTTTCTTTCTTTCTTTCTTTCTTTCTTTCTATCTATCTATCTATCTATCTATCTATCTATCTACAGTATTTATTTTGTAAGAAACTTCTGCAAAGAATTCAATTGGAAAAGATAAACCGAATCCTCCTTTCAAGATTTCCAAATGCAGAGCTTGGCCACAGGCCCTTAATTTAAAAATAAACCTCCATCACAAAATGGCCACAACCGCTCACCTCTGGTTTGTAAACGAAGTCTTCACGAGCCTGTTTTAAAACTTCAATTGCCTCAGCGTATGACATCCTGGAAGAAGGGGAGAAGAAAACCTGTCAGGGTTTAGGCTCACCCAGAATGGGTATAAATGTATTTATCTAAAATATTTCCACCCATTATGGAATCTTCAGTTTAAAAAGATTAGTCAGGGCGGGGATGAGGAAGAGGTTTTAAACCAGATCCTGGACAGCCGCTGGCAATCAGAACAAACAATACAGGTCTTTGAGGAACAAATTAGAGGTCTTGGTGAACTGATAAAGGAGGTTCCTGTTTCAGTATGGATGACACAAACAAAGAGCACAGTGACATCTTTAAAACCAGCGTAATCCACACAAGCCTCCACTCAAATAAGCCGGTTCTTTTTAACAACGACACATGCTGAAACAGAGTAACACAGCCACTTTTTTTATTTAAATGTGTCTCAGGGGAATTTCCGCAGCTATTCCAAATTAGTCACCGCCCTCACAAATTATTAGCTGGTGTTGTGATTCAACTCCTGAAGTAATATTATGGAAGATCTATACCAGTGGTGGCCAAACTTCGGCCCTCCAGATGTTTTGGACCACAACTCCCAGAATTCCAAGCCTGTATTCTCAATGACAAAGGATTGTGGGAGTTGTGGTCCAAAACATCTGGAGTGCCGAAGGTTCGCCACCACTGATCTATACTATAGGAGTAGAGCAGAAGCTTCACTCACCCCCCTGCTGTTTAAAAAAACCACTTTCATTATCAGCAACAAAATTCTGGCCACTGCGACCTTTCCATCCCCAAGTGTTTCTGTGAAAACAGCTTCTTGGCTCAAGATTTGGAAAACCACTCTCTTTCCCGCACCATCAATTCCATAGCAAATCTACTACACAGCACATGCCTTTAAGGACTGCATTATTGGTTTGTTGGTTTGTTTAACATAATTTTATCCCTCTTTTCTCCTTAAAATGGACCCCAGGCAGACAACCGACCCCTTGGATGGCTCACGCCTAAGACGGAAGGCATATTTATTGCGTAAGACTATGGCAAATTACTCTAATGCTGCCTCTCAAAATAAGGAACTTTTGAGGATCTCGGTTCTGCACAAATATAAACATATCTTTAAGGGAAGCTTGCAAATTTCCTTGCAAAACCTCAGTTCCCAGGGGTTTTTTTTTTTTTTTTTGAAAGGGCTGAGCTGGGACCACCAAAGGCTGCACATATTTAATTCGAGAGACAATTTTCTCCCTCTGAGAAATGTCACTAACAGGGAATTTGTGAGTCAAACGTTACTTACTAAATTTAAAAGGAATATGGCTTCTTGAGATGAGGTTCTGGCCAATTAAATGTAAGACCATAGCATTTTCTCACAATCACAATCACAATCACAAACCAAATTGTGGTGGTGGTGGTGGTGGTGGTGGTGTGTGTGTGTGTATGTGTGTGTGAGTCTCTCTCTCTCTCTCTCTCTCTCACACACACACACACACACACACACACACACACACACACACACACAC
>JAHTLZ010000007.1:47802984-47845921 GCA_023846285.1 Phrynocephalus versicolor | reverse complement strand
CACACACACACACACACACACACACACACACACACACACACACACACACACACACACACACACACGTACTTAAAGGGAAAAATTGCCTGGACTACTTGAGCATCTTCACTGCTGCTTCTGTAATCTCAACTACCTAAAGCAGCTTTCCTATTTCTTCCCTTAAAAAAAAGCTGCAAGGATGTACATTTAAATTTAGCACAGCCCTCTCTTGTCTTTCAAGAATTCTGCAACAACAAACACAGCTCAGCATGGAACACAACACTCGGTGCTTGCCCCTGAACTTGTGCAACAATAGGAGATAGTCCTCACACCACTCCACATTGCGAGCAATAGTCCTCACACACACACACACACATCCGTTGGTCACATATCTCACCAGCTTAAGACAACGCTCTTGGTGGACACCAACAAATGCACAGAGAACCCCCTTCTAATGGGTGTATGCTGCCTGACTCAGGTCACCTCTGCACAGGTAGGCAGTACCCATTGCAAAATAAAACAGGGCTGACATTCAAAATACATGATCGTTGTATGTGTGTTAGTCATGGGAGGTGGCTTGCCTCAGATACTTCTCCCATGTGAATGTCTAAGATGGATCAAACACAGAAGGTGAACTCCTGTTGAGAATCAAGATTTTTGACCACCAAATCAATCAAAGAGAAGCGCCAGCTTGTGTAATCTTGGGTAAGGTACATAGTCCCAGAGCATGCTTGCTGTAAATTGGAATTCACTTGACAGCACACAATTGTTAATGACTGCATTTTCCCCATCTATATAACACCCCCATATATAAGAGGATTGTTTGCAGTGACAAGGTTCGGGCAGGTTCGCAACCGTAAGGTTCTCTCCTCGGCTTACTTCTGCGTATAAAACAACCCTCAATTTTTAATTATTTTAGACAAAAATATGGTCTTATACATGGAAAAATACAGTAATCTTTTGGTTTTGCTGAGGGGGTGTCTAAAAAGGCAGGGAAAACAGGAAATCAAAAGCCAGTGCAGGGGTACCTTGTATAAACGAATTGATTGGTTCCAAATGAAATTGTGTTCAGCAAATTTTCCTTTGTACAAATTTCCCATAGGAATGCATTGAAAACGGCGTAATCCCTAATCACGACCGATCTTCTGTTGTACTGATTCGCCCCATAGGCGATTCTGTTAAGCGATTTCCCCCTATCTCCGGAATTTTTTTTCTTTGAAGCGGATTTCCTGTTAAACAAGCCGCTTGTTATACGAGGGTCCGCTGTATTTTAATCTTTGATTAAGTCTGGTCTATTGAAAAGCCACAAAAATAGGAAATAGTTCATCTGGCCCTGTTATCTGACTGGTAACTGCTCTTGAGGGTTTTAGGAAGCAAACTTTCGCAGACTTATCCTGAGCTCCATGGTCACCTCCAATCCAAATACAGTGGTACCTTGTATAAAGGAATTAATTCATTCCAAATGAAATTATGTTAAGCACATTTTCCTTTATACAAATTCCCATAGGAATGCATTGAAAATGAAGTAATCCTATTTTTATGTTGTACGGATTCTCCCCATAGCAGATTATGTTAAGCAAATTTCCCCTACCTCCTGAATTTTTATGTTGTACAGATTTTGTTATACAAGCTGTTTGTTATACAGCTTTTCAAGTTACTTGCACACAGATTACACCATTCAGCGCATGCACAGTGCATCTTGTGGAAGAAACCACATAGCTTTTGGCATTGCTAGAGACAGTGCAGGCTAGTGAAGGTTTAGTTAATGTCCAGGATGAGCACATTTTCACCGCTGTGAGAAAGCTAGCACACAAGGATATTCTGAGCAAGGATGGCTGTCATGACAGAACAAAAAAGAGCAAAGCAGAAAGAGTGTATAAAACACATTCGTGAATACATCTCAAATATATTTGCTTACGTTATAAACGGCTTGTTCAGCATCTTCTCTAGCTTGGCCTTAATGGGGAAAGAGAAACGGGAAAGAAGAAAACCAAAAATACAACAGTTCACAACTGCAAAAGGAGTTTCGGATTTTTGTTCTTGAAGTTGACCTGTTTTTCAGAAGCGCTTAGTGCTGACATCAGCACCGTTGCAAGGATCTAAGCAGCCGATTGGTTTTCATTTCCTAAAACAGAAATCAAGCTGCATCAAAGCACCACAAGTTCACTTGGTGGGGGGGGGGAAGCTAAACTAAGCCATTTCAACTGAGGTACCGTAAAAAAAAAGTTTAAAGCAACTTGTTTGCTGCTTACATACCACCCCATAGCACTTAAAGCACTTCCTGGGTACAGTAAAGTTAAAGGTTCCCCCCGCACTTGCGTGCTAGTCGTGTTCGACTCTAGGGACGGTGCTCATCTGTTTCCAAGCCAAACAGCCTGTGTTGTGCAAGTCCGCGGCCATGTGGCCGGCATGGCTGAAGGCATTTCTGCACACAGAACACTGTTTACCTTCTAGCTTTTTATGGCAGTACCTATTTATCTACTTGCATTTACATGCTTTCAAACTGCTAGCTTGGCAGGAGCTGAGGTTAACAGCGGGAGCTCTCTCTGCTGCGTGGGACCCAGGACTTGAACCACCGAGGTGCCGACTTTGCAGCAGACATTTCAGCACTCTAGGCCAGTGAGCCACCACGTAATTGGGTACATTACAATTTAATTATGCAGGCTATATATTTTGGGAGTTACGGTCCAAGAACACCGGGCATACCCAAGGTTGGGAACCACTAGCATAGAGGGAAGGGGATATATTCTGCAACTCTAATGGTATTGAGTATCCAGGGATTCTATTTCATGGACCATCTTTCATATCTGCTTTGATTTCGATTCTTGTATTAGGCAAGGGACTGGATTCAATCACCATTCTATTCTGCTCTGCTCTGGTCCTACCCCACCTGGAGTACTACGTCCAGTTCTGTGCACCTCAATTTTAAAAGGATGTTGACAACCTCAAGCGGGTACAGAGGAGGGCGACCAGAATGGTTGAAGGTCTCGAAGAAATGTCTTATGAGGAACAGGAGCTGGGAATGTTTAGCCTTTCAAAAAGAAGGCTGAGGCGGGATATGATAGCTATATTTAAATATATGAAAGGATGTCATATTGAAGAGGGAACAGGTTTTCCATGGCTTCAGAGACTAGGACTCGGGGCAATGGTTTCGAACAATAGGCAAAGAGATTCCATTTGAACATTAGGAAGAATGACAGTTAGAGCTGTTCGGCAGTGGACTATGCTGTCCCGGAGGGTGGTGTAGTCTCCTTCTTTGGAGGTTTTTAAGCAGAGGCTGGATGGCCATCTGTCGGAAATATTGTGATGGGGTTCCTGCACGGCAGAGGGTTGGACTGGATGGCCCTGGAGGTCTCTTCCAACTTTATGATTCTATGATTCAATGGCTTTATACACCCCTTCTAACTCCCTTATTCTACAATTCTATGACACGATGCCGAGCAGATGGCTTTTCCACATTCAAAATCCAGGAAAACTCTAAAAAAAGTAGGTAAAACTTCTCAGTTTTTACCTTTTGTCCAGGAGCTACATATTTATGAAAAAGCTCAACATCTTGAGGGCATCTGGATAGCACCGTGTCTGTCACCTTCTTGAAAAGATCTTCCATAACCTACGGAAAGGTAGAAAGAGAGAATTCAGAGTACAGACAAAACTGCAGTTTCTCTTCTTAGACATACTCCCCATCTTGGGCTAATAGCGGCATACAATCAACAGGAGCATTGATAATATTTATAGCTTTTTCGATATACCTGTACTACAAATCAGTCTAGGCACCCCCTTGGTATGTTGTTTGTGACAGACACCCTGGTTACAGCAGCATTGCTGGCTGCCCCATCACTTTCCGGGCACAATTCAGAGTGCTGGTTTTTTTAACCTATTAAAAATGGTCTGGGTGCAAACCAAGGTTCCCTCTAAGCTGTGTGGCTATGCACACCTCTGGCACTATCCATGTACAGTAGGGATTTTCCACCCACAGGCACCCATAAGAACATAAGAAGAGCCATGCAGGATCAGGCCAAAGGCCCATCCCGTCCTGCTCCCTGTATCTCACAGTGGACCCACCAGACGCGTCTGGGAGTGCATGAGACTAGATCTCTGTCTCCTGATACCACTCCCCTGCCTCTGGCCCTTGAAGCACCCTGGTTTTAAGCCTGGAGGTTACACATCTCCATCCTGGTTTGCAACCTGTGATGGACTTTTCCTCCAGGAATCTGTCCAATCCCCTTTTGAAGGCATCCAGGCTAGATGCCATCACCATATCCTGTGGCAGGGAGTTCCACAGACTAACAACATGCTGGGTGAAAAAATGTTTTCTTTTGCCTGTTCTTACTCTCCTAGCCCTCAATTTGAGTGTATATCCTCTAGTTCTGGTATTTTGGGAGAGAGAGAAGAGCATCATGACTGTTTTTCTTCTGGTTGTGGTGTAGAGAGCCGGGCAAAGGCAAGGGAGCGGTTTTGGGCTGCTTCATAGCCCCAGTTTACTCTCCAACCACGCAGCTCTGGGCACCCCAAAAGCAGTGTGGCTGGTGAGTGGATTGGGGCTACAAAGGAGCCCACAAAAAAACTGCCCATATTTCGCCTGGTTCTCTGTACAAGACCTTTTCAAAATGGCTCCATGCAGAGAGCGGGGCAAAGGGGAGGCAGTGGTTTACGGCCTCCTTCATAACCCCAGTTCACTCTCCAGGCACACCCCTTTTGGGATGCCCAGAGCGGTGTGCCTGGAGAGTAAACTGGGGCTACGAAGGAGCCCACAAACTGCTGCCTCTTCTTCGCTCAGCTCTCTGCATGGCGCCATTTTGAAAAGGCTTTGTGCACAGTGGCATGCTCCAAGCCGAGGGGGAAGTGCCGTGCATGTGAGGGGTGATGTCGCATTCTCACAGAAAGGGCTCTGCGTGGCACCTTTGGCATAGATTCACAACACTGATTTATGCTCTCCGTCTGCAAGCAGGAAAAGACCTTTCTCTTCAGGCAAGCCTCCTGCAACTATCTACCTTATATATGCATTTTAGAAGTATTGTTACACGTCACTGCTTGTACTGGATATGTAGTATTATCTGTGATTTCCATTTTCCTCCTCTCAGATTAGCATTTTCCCTACACAATGCAGTCTTTTTAATGCTTCTTTGCATTCACTGTTCTGAGCTTTCAGCAGCAGCAGCAGCATCTTAGAAGGGGAATCAAACACCCAACTTTTTGACACCGCAACCAAAGGCTTCAACCATTGAGCCGTTCCAAGAACAGTATTTTTTTAAAAAATGCACCTTTGTCTGGCAGGCCTCCACCAAATCAATCTGGAACCGAATATTTGCTTTCTTGTGGTTTTGAAGGCATTCTGGGGTGTGTGGGTTTTTTTTCCAAACCATGTTCCCCAACTGAATGGAAGTCTGTACTGTTGGAAATCCACTCGTGTTTGGACCAGAAGGAGGTCTCAAGAACCTTTTAACTTTATCATAGAATCATAGAGTTGGAAGAGACCTCAAGGGCCATCTAGTCCAACCCCCTGCCATGCAGGAAACCCCCCCCCATCACAATATTTCCGATGTCCATCCACCCTCTGCTTAAAAGCCTCCAAAGAAGGAGACTCCACCACCCTCCTTTGGGGCAGCATCTTCCACTGCCCAACAGGCTCTGACCATCATGAAGTTCTTCCTAATGTTCAAATAGAATCCCTTTTCCTGTAGTTTGAAACCATTGCCACAAGTCCTAGTCTCTGAAGCCATGGAAAACAAACTAGTCCCTTCTTCAATGTGACATCCTTTCAAATACAATATTTAAACATTGGTATCATATCCCCCCTCAGTCTTCTTTTTGTAAGACTAAACACTCCCAGCTCCCAAAGCCTTGTGTGTACATGTGTATTTGGGGGGGGGGAGCTCACACTTGTACATCAGGGTGCCATGGATAGGACTCAACGCTACTTTCCCCAGTACTAAAACTGCTCATTAGTGCTGTGATGTGACTTCCCTTTGAGAATCTATACCAATTCTCACCTTTTAACAATGTCAGTTATATATAATCTCTCCCCCCCCCCCAGGCAGACAACCATCTCTCTCTCTTTATCTACCAATCCTGTCGAAGGAAGATGGCGGAGACCTATCTTGGGTGCTTTTGACTGTCAAAGCGGGTTCTGCGCCCCTGAACAACAGGCTGGGCTCCCACGTTCCTCTCCTCCCCATGTCCTTCCACACGGAACCCCTACGAGAAAGCAGCCCCCCCCAGCCGATAGTTCTGCACTTCCTGGCAACATATTTGCCCTTGTGAAGTCCTTGTTTTGGAAGAAGCAGGATTCCTGTTTCCTCAAGATCAGAGGGCCACCCGGGTAAAAATAGCACCAGCGCTGCTCTCGTCTCTCAATCAAATTAGCAAGATGATAAATCCTCCTGCTCACACCAAGCATGGTCCAAAGCACACCCTTCTTGCCCTGTTATGGGAAATCAGGACCGGGGTTTCAAAAGGACTACAATTTTTAAAATGCTCCCACCAGCCTGACTAATCCCAACTGGGCAAGTTCTAGGCTTTGCAGCCCAAGAAAGCTTTTTTTTCCAAAGTTGGGAAGGAAATGCTTTCAAAAGCATTCCACCTGCCGCTTTGATGAGTGCCAAAAATCTTACAGCTATCACAACAGAGGAGGTTCATGCTGTTGTTTTGCAACCTAATAAAATAAATATCCAGCAGCACAAACACACTGGGTGGCAGCCCGTCTGATTTACGTTCACAGGTTAAGAAAGGAAAACAAGAGAGAGACTCAATGGTTTATTGAAATTCATGATCAGCTCATACCTCTAAAAAGTCTTTTACAGCTTGGTTCCAGGCTATCCGATGGATTTTATCACCCCCCATAGCAGCTTTCTCAGCTTTCAAGATCTTCTTGGGAGGCCCTGCCCTAGGTTTCACTGCTTTCCCCAGCTCGCTTGGTGAGGACATGAGAGAGGACCTTCTCGGTGGTGGCTCCTAGATTTTGGACTACACTGCCCCAAGAAGCCAGGTTGGTCCCCTCCCTCTTTCCCTTCTGTCATCAGGCAGGGCTTGAAGCTGTATCAGGAACACACTTCCTTTTGAATGTGCAGCAAGACTCTGGTATCTGCTGGGGATTGGTTCCAGGCCTCCTCGTGGATAATGAAAACCGTGGATAAGAGAGAACGCCCGCCCGCCCGCCCACCCCGAAACTGCAGTTTCCTGACAGTAGCTTGCTTTATGACTGCTGTTTTGAGACAGTAGCTTGCTTTGTCTGCTGTTTGTAACAGTAGCTTGCTTTACAGATGCTATTTGCGACAATAACTTGCTTTACAGCTGCTGTTTGTGACAATAGCTTGCTTTGTGGCTGCTGAATTATTTAGTTTTTTTCCTCTGCCAACCGTGGATAACTGAAACAGTGGATAATGTATAGGTTTCAAATGTTTTTTAAATTGTTTTGATCTTTGATTGTTTTAATTTTAATGGATTTTAACTGTATTAACTGAGATTTTGTTGTTGTTGTTTACATGCTATTTATAAAGAGTTTTGAAAATTCTTATTTTATCTGCTATGAATCACCTTTGGTCCACTATGGGGAGAATGGCAGGATATAAATAATGTAAATAATCAAATAAAAATCAGTTTAAGCTAGGATGCAACTGCACATCACACACTTAAAATGCCAAAAAATTGTAACATCAGAAATAGAGAACTTCCCCCATTCTCCTACAAATGTGGGACCCACCTGCATGACGTCCTGGAGTCTTTCGACGAAAGAAATCTCTGCCTCCACCATATAAAACTCAGCCAAGTGCTTGCGCGTGTAAGAATGCTCCGCACGGAAAGTAGGGCCGAAAGAGAACACCTTAGTAAACGCCCTGCAGTTGTGAGAGAAGATCACATTTGCAAGACACAGAGGCTCTGAAGAGCACCTACTGGCCAGACACTGTGACATCACCCATAAGCTTCCCCCAACACAGAATCCCAGAAGTATTTTGAAAACAAATCCCTGCATCCCACGCCAGGAGCTTGCAGTTCAAGTTAGAGTAAACTCATTCGTACAAGGCCAAAATACTGGGTTATCCAATCTCTGGCTAGCAGTACTGCCCCCAATAAGAAAGAAAATTCTTCCCCTCTTCAGCTGCCACCTAAGTTTTTAAGTAGAGAGGCGTAGAATTTAACTTCAAACATGATGCATGTGAGCTACGATTATGCATATGCAGTAGTCTCCTGCCACAATGCAGCTCATATATTAGGGTCTCAGTATATTGCGTTTTTTTTCCCTTGGGAGAAGCAGGCTTCCAAAGAGAGGTTTTTAACCCCCTCCTGGCATCTCAGCAAACAGACCTGGGGCTGCTCCTGCCAGCTGCACTTGCAAAGAGAGGTTTTTAATCCCCTCCTGACACCTCAGCAAACAGACTTTTTGCTCCTGGCAGCAAGGTTTGCTGAGGTGTCAGGAGGGGGTTAAAAACCTTTCTTTGCAAGCTCAGCCAGCAGGAGCAGGCCCAGGTCTGTTTGCTGAGGTGTCTGCATTTCACTGATTTCAGGCACCTAACTCCTGCAATAAATGGGGGAGTACTGTATGGTCCTTTCACATAAAAGCACACAGGGTCAGCAACCTGGTGGGTGTGAAACTATTCTTATTTCAGGGTTCAACCTAACACAGGACTAGAAGCTCCAGATGCAACAAGAACTGTTGAATATGCAAAATTAATCCCAATACATGGCCTGCTTTAAAAAGGAGTTTAGAAAAAGGTTGCCTTTCTGGATTGACAGAATTCTGGGGCCAGCAAGGCCCATCTTTTTTAAAAAAACTGCTCCAAGCTCAAGTTTCTAATCTCATACACCCCAGAAGCCGTGGAGGATAGTGCCAGTATTTTGACAAGGGCAATCTAGACTTAAATACCTGCTCAGTTATCCTGTAGGACCATGGCCTCAGAAACACAACACAAACCCTTCTCTGCCCAGCCCAACCCATCAAAGATAACGCAGAATGGAAACAAGCCAACCAACCAACCCATAACATTCCCAACCAATAAAAAGACTATGAAAAGAAACCAAATGGGGATGACAATCCTCAGTGGCAAAGGTGAGAATGTGAGTTACATGGCTACCTGGAGAGCAGCCAAAGTCTAAACCCTATAGCTTTCAGGAGCCCCAAAATGGCCCTTTCATGCTCCATACCCTATTTTTTAATCCTGAAAATGTCTTCCTGCTCTCTTGGGGAGGTGGACTTTGGAAGCCATTTGCTCCACTGTGACACCCCTGCAAAGTCTACAATATTTTATTAATTTATTTAATGGATTTCTATACTGCCCATCTGGCAGCAAGCGCACTCTGGGTGGTTTACAACAATCAACACATTCAAACAATTTATACGATAAAACCATAAGATAGTAACACAATAAAATAAAAAAATTAAAGTGTCATAAAACAATATATTATTATTGGCAGGCTAATCAGTTCAAATCAAGATTCAATGGGTGAACACTGAATTGCAATTATATTTGGGGGAATGCCTGCTTAAATAACCAAGTTTTTAATAGCACAGTGGTACCTTGTATAAAGGAATTAATTCGTTCCAAATGAAATTATGTTAAATAAATTTTCCTTTATACAAATGTCCATAGGAATGCATTGAAAACGGAGTGATCCCATTTTTATGTTGTACGGATTCTCCCCATAGGCGATTATGTTAAACCAGGGGTGCCCAAACTTTTTGTAAGGAGGGCCAGATCTGGTGGCTGAGAATGTATCAGGGGCCGGTTGCTCCCCGACCCTGCCACCCCACTGCAAGCCCCACCTACTTTCTTTTAGAAAAACATGGGGTGAAGGAGGGGGAGGGAGGGGCGGGCCAGCCAGCCGCGGGCCACTCAGAATGACCTGGCGGGCCGGATTTGCCCCCCCCCCCCCCCGGGCCGGACTTTGGGCAGGCCTGTGTTAAGCAAATTTCTCCTATCTCCAGAATTTTTATGTTGTACAAATTTTATGTTATACAAGCTGTTTGTTATACAAGGGTCCACTGTATATTAAATAAATAAAGACAGACAGACAGACAGACAGACAGACAGACAGACAGATATAAAAATGGAGAGAGAGAGAGAGCATCCATGGGTGGATGGGTGGGGGCAGCTAGACCCACCAAAGGGATTGGCTGCAGGTGGGTCTCTTGTCTCTGTTAAGTTGCCTAGCTCACCTAAACAAAGGCTTCTTTCTACAAATGGTTACATTAGTCTTAAAAGTACTGTATGTTTTAAAATGCCATGTTCCTGATGGGAACCGAACATAGACTAAGGAGAATGAAAAATGCACTTCACTGTTCAACTGGAAGTTGAGTCATGACAAGCGGACTTCTTTTCTTGAGAGATTGAAACGTTTCGCTGCTCATCCAAACAGCTTTGGGCGTTTATACACGACCCCTAAACACCGGGGCAAATGGCTCCCAGCTCCGGAGCTTAAAAATGTTTCCCCACCAGCTCTGGAGTTTAGAGGAAATTAAGTGCGACCCCGCGCACCTAAGCGCGACCCAGCACACTTTTCATGTACCTGTTCTCCAAGGGTGAAAAATCTTGATGCGGATGTGCCGGGCTTCTTTTTGTTGTTGTTGTTTGCCTCCTGCCCCTTTAAGAGAAGGAATCACAACGACGGGGCGGCGTCCACCAGCACTGGAGGTAAGCCTGCATTCTTTTGTCCCTTTTTTTCTCCCTCCCCTCACGCAGCCAGCAGCCAGGAAGTGCGGAGGGGTGGGGAAGCAGGAAGAGCGACAAACCCCTAAGATCTCTGGTCCGAATTTAAGTGACCAGCGAATCTTAGGGGTCGTGTAAAAGCGCCCTTTGTCAGTCTGAGGAAAGGTAGTAGCAAGTCCTCCATTTTACAGGCCTCGTTTTTTATATACTGTACTGGACTAGCTTTTTAAAATTCTGTACTAGCTTCCCTCAGACTGACAAACCTGTTCGGATGAGCAGTGAAACGTTTCAATCTCTCAAGAAAAGAAGTCCAGTTGCCATGACTCAACTTCTGGATAAACTCACCTGGATGACTGAGAATCTTCACAGACATTTCACTGTTCAACATACTGCATTCACCACAGTAAATATGGGAAACAAGAACTCCACTATTGTATTACAAGGTGCTCGGACTACTCTAATAAACACTGTTTTTAGGCCTCACCTTGAGGACTGTGTCTAGGTTTAGACACTGCACTTCAAGAAGGATGCTGACAAATTGGAATAAGTTCAGAGGAGAGCGACAAGGATGATTAGGGGGCTGGAAACCAAGCCCTAGGAAGAAGGACTGAAAGAACTGGACAAGTTTAGCCTTGAAAAAGGAAGGCTGAAGGGGGATACCATAGCACTTTTCAAATACTCTGTGTTTGAAATATTATCAAGCAGAGAAGGGGCAGAATCTGTTCCGGATCATTCCAGAGTGCAGGCCACACAACAATGAGCTCAAATTACAGGAAGACAGATTCCAGTTGAATATCGGGGGGAAAATCTCCTCAGAGTTAGAGCAGCACAACAATGTTATGAATTACTCCAATCCTTGATGAATGCGCCAACACTGGAGGCATTCAAGAGAAACTTACACAGCTACCTGGCAGATATCCTTGACTTCCTAGTCCTGCCTTGAGCAGGGGTTTGGAGTCGGTGGCTTTATTGGTTTCTTCCGATGTAACGATTCTATGATTCTAATATTTTGACCATTGATGCACCCTCTCCCACCTCTCTGCTGCTGCTTCATCCGTTTCTTCAAAAACTATGCATATTTTGGAATTCGTTTTGTGCCGACATGACTGTCCCAGATTTTGTCTGTCCAGAGAGTGCACCTCTCTTGGTCTCTATCCAAACAAAATAAAAATGCCTAAATCTTTCCTCAGTTCGGTTCCAAGTTTTCCTGGGTTGTTAAGCCATTTATCTTGCACATTCCAAAATGGAGGGCAAAGAATACAGGGAGAAGGAAGCCAAAAAAACTGAGGCGATCTTGTGCCCAGACAAACCATTCCCCAGGCTAGTCTGACACAGATTTCAGCATCACTGTGATAATCCGCGTGGCATCGTTGAAGGCTCGGTTCCCACCCCTGAAGCTGCAAATAGTAATTAAGTCTGAAATATTTCTGTGTGGCTGTAAGGCTACTGATAAGAAAATTTAGGGAAGAATGGGGGAGGCGACAGGTTTAAGCCGAAGCATCTCACCTACAGAGATATTCCTGAGACCAAAAATCACACTAAAATATAACAGTGACCATTCCACTCTTGGCTTCAGTGGGAGAAAAAAGAAATGCACCCAAACGCAGCATCTTTAAGGCAATGGTTCAATTCATCTTTCCCACGTCCTGAGCAAACTGGAATTTTCCGCAAGGGAACAGGGCAAAATGCCATGCTGATCTTAATTAAAAAGCAGCAGTGATCCTATTAAGCTAAACAATCTTCATGCCGGGAACTATTTTCTACCCACCTCGCTGCAGAATTGCAAAAGAGCTGGTGTGGTTCTTGTGTCTACTGTGAGGCGGATTAGGGGACCAGGGAGGGCAAGTCCGGTAGGAAAGTGCTGGTTAATGTCTTTATATATATATTTTAAAATGAACCTAACAAGCTAATAACGTTCATTCTTCAGGGCACCAATATTTACATGTTCCTCCAAAATATTACTTTTTGGAGGTCGGTCTTTTCCAGCTATGCTTGTATTTTTAACAGAGACCTCCCCAACAGCAAATAATTAAAATGTTGTTTGCAACAAAGAACAGCAAAAGCATCTTTAAAAAAAATACCAGCCCGCAAATAACTGCAATAATGGAGAAGATTTTTGAAAAGGGCACACCACCTCAGGCTGCAGGCTGGTGTTCACACTGTTGGGTGCTCGGTTGTGAAATAAAGGGGTGGAACTGAACAATGCTGCAGAGACAGACCAAGCACAGGGTGAGATATGGGACTACTCTTTTTCTCTTGAAATCAGTGTTTTGTTTTTGTTTTAATTTCCAGCCAGTAAAGTTTCCCCTTAAGTCTCTTTGTTACATGAGTAGCTATGGCTCTAGAAAAATTCTGGAAGATTTTTACTTATTTTCTATTTATTTTATTTATACAATTTATATGCCGCCCACTACCCAAAGGTCTCTCAAAGTGAACAATTAAAACAAAGCATTAAAATGTCAATAAAAAACAATAACAACATTTAAATACAAAACACTAAAATTGCCATCAGGACCCACAATCTATATTATGTCAGTTAAAAAAACTTCTGAAATGGAAAAGTTTTTACCTGGCACCAAAACATCACCAACGTTGGTGCCAGTCGGATCTCAGACGGGAGGGCGTTCCATAGCCTGGGGGCAGCCACCAAAAAGGCCCTATTTCTACAAGCCATTCCTTTCACCTCCCTAAGGGACGGCTCTTTCAGGAGGGCCCCCTGGCTAGATCTTAATTGCCGGGCAGGTGCATATGGAAGGAGGAAGCATCACCTCTCTGCCCCATTGCAAAGTCCAACAGGGCAGCCACGTTTGTGTCTGTCCTTGCCAGAGAACAGAGAAACAAAGAGGGGCTTAAATGCCCACAGGAAACACGATTGAAGCAGTGCTGTTAAGAGAACCACTTGCTCTCTCAGAAGCAAAACAAACACAGACAGGGCTCCAGCAGGGCTGCTGGATATTCCTTGGTTGAGAACCCACTGTGTGCTGGGATGTCCCAGTAAGGCTGCTTTTACACGACCCCTAAAATCCGCTGGCAACTTAAATGCAGATCCCCCCAACGTGGTTTTTATTCTGCTTCCTGTATTCCAACCTCCCACACTCTGATTCTATTGCTTCTGTCTGTGGTGAGGGGAGAGAGAGAAAAATGCAGGCTCACCTCCGCCTGCCGTCCAGCCATTAGGATTCCTGTCTCTTAAGGGGGGGCAACAAAAACAAACAAAAAGTGGAGGAGGGCTGGGCATGCAACGCTTTAAAACAGCAACAAGGATTTTACCTCCTCCAGACCAGGTACTTGTAAAATGCACTAGGGCGCGCTTAAGTGGGTGTGGTCGTACTTTGTTTTTTTAAAAGTCCGCTGCTGGTGGGAAAACAATTTTATGCTCCGCATCTGCGAGCATTTTGCAGCGGATTTTAGTGGTCGTGTAAAAGCAGCCTACGTTAGATAATTGAAGACTTGTGTCTTGGGAACAAGCCAGTGTACGAAGGACAATGGGCGAACCACTACCAAAGTGAGAGACAGCAATTCAAGACATTGCAAACCCCACTCCCAAGTTAGTTGACTGCAACATTTGAACTCTGCAACTGCAGTTTGTCTCTTCTTCAGTAAGTCAGAGAAACAGGGTTGCCAAATTAACTCTACGGCTAGATCTTACCCAGACCTCACACCAACGGATGCCTGTTTACATAACCTCCTGGCCCAGATTCCAAACTTTCTTTCTTTCAAGTCCTTCTTCAGCTTTTTATGCATCAAACATAGAGACAAAACATATCAGAGCCGGAACAAACAGGTACAACATTCAATACTCTTAATTTGCATACTCTTCAAATAATGGTGCCTACATAGTATGCAGGTTAGGTCACCTAGGCTGCGGTCTCACTAAAGTTTTCTGCGCATCTTAATTTGATGCATAGTTTTTTTTCAAGCGGTCATATGGTGTTTGATGGCCAGTTAGTGTCCTGTCATCAGGTAGTATTTTACTGCTCTGTGCCCATCTCTACTTGCTTACAGCGCATCTTTTCCCTTTTTTCTGGGTCGATTTTCTAAGTTTCCGTTGCAGGAAGTGGCAGGAAAAGGGGTACAAAGCTAATTACTGCGTATTTTCTGGGGTCGCACCTCGCTAGAGTAGCAAAGAACTGTGCATCTTTAAGGAAAGTTTTTTTAAACCAACCCCTAGCGGTGGTTTAGAAAACTTCAGTGAAAGTGCATTTCCAGGGGCATGGTCGGTCGGGGAAGCAAATTACTTCCCTTCGCGGTTAGGACGTGATCTTTTACTGTGCAGTTCGCCGCAGCAAAAATGTGCAGAAAACGCTGGTGAGATGTACAGAATTGGACAGCGACAATCTTAGGGAGTAATAACCCACAGTTTATTATACACCAGCGGTTCCCATACCTGAGTCCCCAGATATTCTTAGACGTCAACTTTCAGAAATCGTGGCCAACGCAGCTAGCGTTGAAGGTTCAGGGAGTTAGAATTCAAGGACACTGGGGACCCAGGGTTGGGAACCACTGATCAAGATAACTATTCAAACAGGGACAAGAGTGATGAATCAACATGCAGGATGGACCCCATGCTCAAAGAGATGGCAGCAAAATACAGTATAGCCTTCCTTTCAAGACTCCCTCCAAAAATCCACTGCCATGTTTCATCGGCAAACTATGGAAAAATTGACAACAAAGCAGCAGCACAATAGCATAGCATGGTGGTAAGAGCTTGAGACAGGCAACATTGATTTGTTTTTTGAACATTCAGATGTTGAGAGTTGTAGTGGTTGTGCTGACTGTGGGATGCTTGTTGTATTTCCCCCAAAATAAAATGCTTATCTCTCTAGGTGGGTCATCTAGGATGAACATCCTTTACACTCAACAAGCCATGGGTCTGTTTCGCTTACCATGGCAGCAATCAGGGCCTACCAGCCTGGTACATGTGAACCATAAACCAGGGGCAACTTTAATCCTGGTTCCTTGGGCCTTGTTAACTGAATCACTGGGTCCTTCACAGGAGGTTAACAATGCTGATATAACTGTTGGCTGCAGTACTAAACTTAGAAAGAGAGAGCAAGATGTCTTTGAGGTACAGATGGTTGTTTCGTTTCGGAAGTGGTCTGGTTCTGAAATGAAACGCAGGAGCCCAGCTGGTGTTCGGAAGCAGACCAACCCTCCGCAACGAATTCAGCCAATCCCTTACCTTACTCTGAGGTCATGGGGGCTAAACTCCAACAAGGAAGAAGCCTCTAATGTCATCTTTCCTTCTCCCCGGTGCTGGCCAATCAGACAGGGAGGCAGGATGATGCATTTCCCTGCACAGCTCCTGATTGGCCAGCGCCAGGGAGAAGGAAAGATTGTAAGAACATAAGAACATAAGAAGAGCCATGCTGGATCAGGCCAAAGGCCCATCTAGTCCAGCTTCCTGTATCTCACAGCGGCCCCACCAAATGCCTCTGGGAGCGCACGAGCCTAGATATCGGTCTCCTGATACCACTCCCCTATATCTGGCCCTTGAAGTACCCCAGTTTTAAGCGTGGAGATTATACATCTCCATCATGGTTTGTAACCTGTGATGGACTTTTCCTCCAGCAATCTGTCCAATCCCCTTTTGAAGGCATCCAGGCCAGATGCCATCACCACATCCTGTGGTAGGGAGTTACACAAACCAACAACACGCTGGGTAAAAAAATATTTTTTGTCTGTTCTTCCTCTCCCAGTCCTCAATTTGAGTGGAGGTCCCCTAGTTTTGGTATTTTGTGAGAGGGAGAAGAGCGTCCCTCTTTCCACTTTACTAATGCCCTGCATTATTTTGTACGTCTCAATCATATCCCCCCTCAGGCGCCTTTTTTCCAGACTAAAGAGCCCCAAATGCTGTAGCCTTTCCTCATAAGGGAGGTGCCCCAGCCCAGTAATCATTTTAGTCGCTCACTTTTGCACCTTTTTCCAGTTCCACTATGTCCTTTTTGAGATGCGGTGACCAGAAGTGTACGCAATAATCCAGGAGCGGCCTTACTATCGTTTTGTACAATGGCATTATAATGTTGGCTGTTTTATTTTCAATCCCCCTTTGATTATCCCTAGCATGGAATTGGCCTTCACTACTGCCACACACTGGGTAGACACCTGCATTGAGCTGTCCACCAGCACACCAAGAACTCCTTCCTGATCCGTCACAGACAGCTCATAGCCCATGAGTTGATAGATAAAGTTCTGTTTTTTGCCCCAATATGCATTACTTTACATTTTCCTACATTGAAACACATTTGACATTTTGTAGCCCATTCTCCCAGTTTGGAGAGATCCTTCTGGAGCTCTTCAAATCTTCTCTGTTTTTTATCACATGGAAAAGTTTTGTGTCATCCGCAAACCTGGCCACCTCGCTGCTTATCTCTCTTTCCAGGTCATTTATGAACAGAGTGAAAAGCACTGGTCCCAGGACAGATACCTGGGGCACACCGCTTTTCATCTTTCCTTTGTGAAAATTGCTGATTGACAGCTACTCTTTGTTTCCTGGCTCTCAACCAGTTCTCAAGCCATAGGAGGACCTGCCCTCTTATCTCCTGACTGTGCAATTTTCTCAGCAGCCTTTGATGAGGGACTGTGTCAAAAGCCTTCTGAAAATCAAAAGCCTTCTGAAAATCAAGATAGGCAAGATGACGTCAGAGGCGTCTTCCTCGTTGGAGTTTAGCCCCACGCAACTCCAGAGGAAGGTAAGGGATTGGGTGATTTTGCTCCAGAGTGTTGGTCCGGTTCAGAATGCCATCTGGGCTCCCGCGTTTTCTTTCGGACCACTTTCTTCTTCTTTTTTTCAGACCACTTCCAAAACGAAACACCCATCTCTACTTTGAGGACATGTGTTTGCCTTTTCAGATATTTCTCTTGCTCTGGAAATCCAGCCCAACCACCCAAGAAGAAAGGTCTTGTTGAAGACCTGCTGCGTCTGCAGAAAGCTTCAGATTCAACGCATGCCCTCTCCAGATATGCCTAGGAAAGAAGAAGCCGTATGTGCAACACCTGTTGCTGTCCAATCGTACAGGCAATACGCTGATAGTGACATAGGTAACCTGATCCAGCATGAAAACTTCTTTCCCGTAAAATATGGCTTCAAAATATTTACATTAAATCAGTGGTTCTCAACCTGTGGGTCCCCAGCTGTTCCTGGACTGCAACGCCCAGAAGCCTCCACCACCCGCTGTGCTGGAAGGGGTTTCTGGGAGTTGCAGTCCAGGAACATCTGGGGACCCACAGGTTGAGAGCTACTGCATTAAATAATCCAAGAGGGAGGAATTAGCATACATTCCCAGCAATATGAGCACATACCACATTTCCTAGGTCTCTGCTCTTTATCTCTTTGATTACATTTTAAAAAGGCGCCAACAGTTTTTACGTACCTCTTATTTTTCTGTTGCTTATGCTCGCTGAGCTTGAACTATAAAATCAGATGGTATGTTTCTTGCCCGAAAGTGATTCCACTTCGGGACACAAATAGAGGCTTGTGTGTCCGAACCCTTCCTGTGCTCGTTAAAAAGAGGACTTCTTTCTCCAGGGAGACAGATTTTCAATGTCATAAGAGTCACAGTCAGAAACTGGCAATCCCCCCCCCCCAAAAAAAATACTAAGACTCCCAAATGACCTCAGATAGCAGAACATATTATTCTGGAGTTATAGTCCAATAAACTGACTTGCCCAGTTCTGGCTTCATGGCGATGGGGTTGCATTCTATGATAAAAATAACTGTCTTCAACCTATGAACACAATTGTCTGAACTGACATAAAAGTATAAATTATGAGACTGTGAAAAAAACTTTCACTTTTACACCCATCACTCACCAAGGTCAAGTTCCATAACATGGTTCTCTAAAAGTATTGCAAATATTTACTTAAAAGACACATATCTCAAAAACTTTTTTTAAAAAAAAAATTATTGGTGGAAACAACCCACATCGGCTCCCAGTAATCTGGTTAAAATCTTGTTATCAAGCCCTTTTGAAGGCCAAAAGTTTGGAATGCCATGTCGGCTCACGAGAACAAGAATTTCTCTTCACGGATAAATATAGCTTGTCTAAACTTAGCTTGCATTTGATCCACTTAAAATGCTTGGTGTTTTTTTTTTTTTAATAGAGAGGAACATGTTATTGAAGCACAAAGCACGGAGTAGTAACATTACGTCCTGTACATGGAGAGAGCTGGACGTTTATTCCACAGGACAATACACGAGGAAAAACAACAAAGCCAAACACAGCCGAACGACATTACGATCATTACTGCTTTGAAGAAGAGTCCCTTTGTTTTTGGTTTTGACACTTAGTCCACCCTGTTGCAAATCAAATTCCTATTTAATAGATCAGGGGTTCTTATTAAGGCATTCTCCCTGCTTCCTTCGCCTGAACTCTGGCAGTGCAGTAAATTAGTTATGATGATGGCCAAGGAGGGAGAGAGAGAAAAGGCCAGGCATTACAATTTCCAACAGCAGAGGCTTGCAGGTAACACAGAACTCTTTATCAAGTAAATATAATTCAGAAGCTTGTTCTACGGGGGAAAGGCAGCCTGCTAACATTTTTATTTAACTCCGGACAACTAGAATCTGTTCTTTTTCTGTCGATATGGAGGGAGTCAAAATATTTCACTCCCCATAAGTCTTTTGCAAAGTTTCATGTTAAGCCTGATAAGCCTTAGAATTAGATAAAATTCTACAGCAATTCCGTGCGGGGGGGGGGTCTTTTTGGCCTAGTCCTTCCAAAAGGAGGAAGGAGGAAAAAAAGCTCCTCAGAGTGCACCCTAACCTTCCAAAAACCTCTGGCAAAAGGTTCACACCAAAGGTACTACCATATTCAGCATTTTGTTCAGTCACAGTTCCATTTTCCACGGGAGATTGCTGGATTCTGTTACACTCCAGGGTCACAGATTCCCATCTTGCAATGGCCTTCTTGGGGGGGGTGTCACAACCACGCTGACACTCCATTTATGCCATAAATATATTTTTTCTTTTAGAAAAGGATATGTGTTTGTTTTGAGAAGTTGGAAATCTCCTGTCACCCTCGAGTGGCCAATATTTTCTAATTTGCAAAAATACTAGCAGGTGGGGTTGGGGGAAACTTGGAAGCCCAGGGTGCTATGAAGGAACAAAGCATCTTCAAGTTCCAGTCTCACTCACTTTATAACCCAGAGCACAGAGAGAACTCCTAGTTCCCAGAGCTCTTTGCCCTTTGAAGATGCCGGCCACAGAGTCTGGCATCCTTTTAATACAGTTCCTTCCCTTGCCCTGCTTGGAAGAGGCCACAAGTCCCCTTTGGCAGGCCACTGCCGCAGGTGCCACAGAGAACTTCCCTCTACAGGCACCCTCAGCCAATCACAGCCTTCGGTGCCTTTGACTGACATCCCCTCCAACCTATCAAGCTGTAACTTCCCCCTTCCTCCCCCTCCTCCTCCAGACCCAAGCCGCTTGTGCCTTTTTCTTCACTGGCTCATGGCGACCCCCGGGAAATGGTCATTTGACCCCCCCCAAGGGGTCCTGATCCCCCAGGTTGGGAACCACTGGCCTAGACGCCATATGAAGAGTTTTAAAAATAATTTTTAAATTAGGGCTATGTTGGGGGCTGCATGTAGCCTGTGGAATGGACTCTGTAGACCCTTGAGTTGCACATTATTTCATCACTGTCACTTTAGAACTATTGGGCTGAAAGGGACCCAAATCCAACCGACCATGGTCCAGCCCCCTGACAAGGAGGCCCAGTGGGGAATCGAACTCCAAACCTCAGTCAAGTACAGTACCGAAGCTGCTGAATTGTCCATGACCAAATTATAACAGTAAAAAGCAAAGCAAAGTGTGATGCTTATATAGGGGGCAATATAGCACTTAAAACACTCTTGGGGTAGTTTACAGTTTAATTACGTAGGCTACACGTTGCCCCCAGCCCCAATTTATCAGGATGAAAGGCTGAATGAACCTTGAGGTTGACTACCTGGGATTGAACCCACCAAGGTGTTCACCTGGCAAAATTTTTGCAGATATTAATAATTCTCCAAAATCCCCCTCATTCTGCCACAGGTTCCTTCCCACTCACTCCCTTGCCTGGCTTTGATCCCTGGGCCGGCATGCTTCCCTTCTTCCACCCCTAGTCTACTATCGGCTGGTTTTAGTCTCCAATTTATCCCCAATGCAATTCCATCCGTCTTTGGGCTTCTAGCGCCCTCTGCAGGCTACATTCAGAGATTCACTTCTCCATTTCCCTAGCCCAGAGGTGCCCAAACTTTTTGTAAGGAGGGCCAGATTTGGTGGCTGAGAATGTGTCAGGCGCCGGTTGCTCCCCGACCCTGCTACCCCACTGCAAGCCCCACCCACTAACCCATAAGCCCCACCCACTGACCTCTTGCAACCCCACCCGCAGGAAGGAAGGCAGGGACCAAGGGAGGGAGGGAGGTGGAAACCAAGAGAGGAAGGAAGGAAAGTGGGGAACAAGGAATGGAGGGAGGGAGGGAGGAAGGAAGGAAGGTGGGAAACAAGGAAGGGGGGAAAGAAGGAAGGTGAGGATCAAAGGAAGCAAAGGGAGCCATGGCCACAGGGAGCCCCTTGGAAGAGGTGATCTGTGTGACCTTGCACCCCCCCAACCTCCCCAGCGGAGGCGACGTCTCGCCTGCCAGCCCACCCCAAAGCTCCTTGGCGGTGGCAGAGGCCCGCTGGTCTGCTCACCCCCACACATTCCCCTGTGGTGCCAGTGTCGGCAGACTGCCCGTCCACCCGTCCACCCAAGCTTCCCAGCGGTGCCGGCGTTCCTGAGCTTCACAAGGTTCCTGGCGGTGCCGGTGGCGGTGGCCCGCCCGCCCGCGCCGAGCTCCACAAGGTTCCCGGTGTTGCCGGTGGTGGCGGCGGCCTGCCCCACAAGCATCCCGGCGGTGTCAGTGTTGGTGGAAGATTTTTTTTTTTAAAAAAAAGACATGGGGCGAAGGAGGGGGAGGGAGGGGTGGCCCAGCCCGCTGCGGGCCACTCAGAATGGCCTGGCGGGCCGGATTGCGCCCCCCCCCCCACGGGCCGGACTTTGGGCAGGCCTGCCCTAGCCATTAAGAAAGACAGCAACACCCCTCTAATCTCCCAGTTACCACATTCTAATCCCATACAAAATCCATACCCAGCCATCGCTTCCAAGTGGAGTTGACCCGAGACTGTCAGAAAGGAAGGCACGCTGAAGAAATGGGGGTTCTCATCAGGGTCGTTCTGCTTATCTGCAGGCTAGAAGAAAGAAAAGAAAGTTATCGAGTAGTACCTTTCTCAACAGCTAGGATTCTTCAAACCCTTCTAGAAACAAGGAGGTCCAATTGCTTTTGAGATCAGTGGGTTAGGCATCTGGCTATGGAGCCATAGGTTAGGAGGGTGTCAATTCCCCGCTGGGCCTTCTAATACAGTGGACCCTCGTATAACAAATGGTTTGTATAACATAACATCTGTACAACATAAAAAATTCCAGAGATAGGAGAATTTTTTTCTGAAAATTTTTTTTTCTGAAATTTGCTTAACAGAATCGTCTATGGGGCAAATCCATAAACCATTAAATGGTTGCAATTATGGATGACTCTGTTTTTTCAATACATTCCTATGGGAAATTTGTATAAAGGAAAATTTGCTAAACAGAATTTCATTTGGAACAAATTAATTCCTTTATACAAGGCACCACTGTAGTGTTATTATCATCATTATTAAACATGTAATTGGAGGATGGCAGAAAGAAGCAAGCTTCCTCAAACGACCTGGTGCCAGAGAAAAGATTATTTGAAAAAGCACTGGTGCCATCTACAGACTCTGCTAATGGAACCTATATTTACAGACAAAGCGGGGAGCCTGGTGGTTTTGCAGCCGGAAAACGGATCAGCCGTCATTAAACAATTTAAAACAAACAAACAGGAGGAATATTTTCAAGAGCTCTCAATCCAAAAGGGTTTTTTTTCTTTTTCACAGGTCGCAACGGCAGGAGACTCCGAGCGCCTCAATATTTTCTTCACACAAAGCGAAGGAAACAAAAGGAAAAGATAGAAATTATTTGAGCTTTTCTTTATGCCGTGCCTTAAAAGGGGGCGAGATAATAACCCTGACGGAGATGTATGCAAAAGCTCCCCCCCTCCTTTTTTTTTTAAAAAAAAAAGGTCTATCAAGTTGTCTTTTCTTCTATGATCCATTTGAAGAAATGAACAAAGCCTTCCATTCTGTTGGGTTCCTCTCTCTCTTTCTTTTTCTTTTTGTTTTCAAGAGAGGCAAACACACACAGAGGGCCCCCTTCATACCTCTCTTTCACTCAGGAGACAAGAGATTTACAACAGAAAAGGAGGCGAGAAAGAAACAAGCCACACACAGGTTAGACAAAGTGATTTGCAAGTATCTGAGCCATCTCTCTACAAACCCCCTCCCTGTCACCAAAAAAAAAAAAAAAAAAAAAAAAAAGCAGCACAGTGAAGTCATTAATAGTGTTGAACTAATATCAGGAACCTCAAGGTTGAAATCCACAGGGAGCCACAGATCACCTTGGCGATAATCCCGTTTCTATTACATAAATGATCATGGAAAAACAATAATGTCCCCACAACTGCTTGCAAGGTCACAGAATCAAATACACAACCCGTTACGTGAGGAACAGCCAACTGGATGGAAAATAACGACTGCAGGATGGCCGTGACATACACGATGTTTGTTAGCAAGGATTTGGGATCCAGTCAATTTCTTAGCCTCTGTAGGTTATGCAAGTACCCCCTTGCCATGGTTGGGACTGGAGGGCCTGTGACATCTCTTCCAAATCTGTGATTCTATGGTTCCATTCTATGAGCTGCTAAGTTGGAATAGATCTATGGCAGGGGTCCTCAGCCTAAGGCCCAGGGGTCGGATGCAGCCCCCAGGGTCCTGAATCTGGCCCCCGGGACCAATTGTAGACCCCCCCCCCACCTACCCCCTGCTTTGCAAGCCAGCCAGCCTCCACAGCTGCTTCTATTGCTGAGGCAGTTCCAAGCGGTGGGCTATGTCGTTTCCCCCACTCCCTCCACCCACCGCCCAGATGATCGGCATGCTAGCTAGTGGGACAGTTCAAAGTGGGAGGGCCACAGCAAGGTCTCCCACTCCCCCCAACTGCCGCCCAGATGGTTGAGGCAAAGGCTGCAGCCAAGCAGGGCAATTTAAAATGTTGGCTTTTTTTTTTTTTTGGACTGTGGTCCGGCCCCCAGTGGTGTTCTGGGGGGTAGTGGACCGCCCCACTGTTTGACAACTTTGAGGACCCCTGATCTATGGTGACCCTAATGGTGCCCTCAAGGTAAGGGAGATAACGGGAAGCCCTGGAGCCCTACTGGTCTCAGGCCACCGACTCCTCTCGGTTTTGCCCTTTCGGCCCCCAAGCACCTGCCTGGCTCTCGCTCGCTCGCTCTTGGCTACCTGCTCTCTCCCGCCCGGTCACAACCCCTGCCCGCGCTTGCCCGTTGCTGCAAGCGGGAAAAAGCAGGTAGGTGAGAATCGGCGAACGAGAGCCAGGCAGGTGCTGGGGGCCCAAGGGGCAAGGCCGAGACAGGCAGGGCGCCGGGGCTGCCGGTCATCGCAAGAGGCGCTGCTGGGAGGAGAAGGAAGAGGAAAGAGAAACGAGATGGAAGGCTGCTAGATAGGCAGGCAAACAAGCAAACAAGAAGGCAGGAGGATCAAGGCGGAGCAGAGGAGTTTTGCTGCCCCACACCACGCCTGCTGTTTCCTGCTGCGGCGGTGGATGTCATTGCCCGGTCTGCTGCTTTCACCCCCAGCACCCTACCACCACTGTCACCCTCAGATAAGAGCGTTTGCTCTTATCTGCAGATTTCAGTATCCGCAGGGCAGCCCGGAACCAATCTCCCACGGATATGGGGTCCTACTGTACAACCGGTTTCTGGTTAGTAATCAAGAGTTAGAGAGATATGGAAGAAGTGAACAAATGGGTTCTACTTCCTACCGTTGGGTAGCTCAGCGGTTTAAGCATCTGGCTGCAGCAGAGCTAGAGGATGGAAGTTCAATTCCCCGCTCTGCCTCTTGCAAGTAGAGTTAGCCTCGGTAGCCTTGGGCAAGCTGCAGAGTTCTGGGGCGCCCCCTGAAGAAGGGAATGGGAAACTACTTTTCCGCATGCCAACTTGACGGCACATGGTTATTGTTACTCCCAAAACGCCAGTAAGCCATTGTTAAACTTGATTCACTCGGTTTTATTGCATTATGAAGAGGCTAAAGGGCCTTGAGCACTGTTCAGTAGTGGAAACGTGAACTATAAATGCAATGAATCATCATCATCATCATCATCCTCTTTCCTCATCATGCTGGTTAGAAGAGGAGGGAATCTGGAACTGTAGTTAAAAAAAGGAGTTTCTTCAACCTCTGGGAGCCTTACTTTGGTTCAAGAGTGAGCAGAACTGAATACCTATTTTGTTCTCCCCACGAAGCGACACAACAAGGGCTCCTTTTGATGCCAGGTCTCCTTGTTCTCTCCTTTAAGCTGGCGCGAGTCCACTGCCTTCGGGGCAAACAGATCTTCCATTTGCAACGGAACCCGTGTGTTTTATGGCAGGAACTGCCTCCGGAACTAGGATGCAGGAGCTCTCATTCGGCTGTACAAAATGTCTGGCAACGGATCCAGGGACAGCCAGGAGCAAGCCGGGCTGTTTGCGAGAGACCACGTCCAGGGTACAAAGAGCAACTCTGGAGCAGCCAGAAAAGCCTGTCACAAGGCGGGCACGAGAAAGGGATTTTGGAGGAGGCTGGTGTTGATGGCGAGGCAGGGCACAAATCTGATGACGTGGAAGCTCTTCTAGATTTCGGAGCCAGTGGGGGGCAGGAAGCTGCTGTATAACACGAGAAAGCCTTCCAGAGAGAGACCCAGGCAGACAAATCCAGTTATATGGCTCTTTGGACCTTGTCCAGCTACAACGGGGTTGGGAGCATAAGGAAAAGCAAAGCTGCTTGTGGCGCCTCTCATCCTGAACCAATTGTACAACAGACTAGTTCATCGACTGAAGGATGCAAAAAAACAGGGACAGGAAAGGATGGAATGGTGTGGAGAGAGGTCCGTTTCGGTCGTTACTCCACTATTCAGAAGAAGTCATATTGATTCAGGGCAGAAAAAAAAAGAAGGCAGTTCTTCACACCCGCAACGCATGTTTCATATATGGGGTCGGCCACCAGAAGCAGTAGAGAAAGCCAGCTTCCATAAGCTTAAGAAGAGTACTAGATACATTCAAGGCAGGCAGGCTTAAATGCAGCAATTCACATACATCTATTACTTCTCTAGCTATTAATCAACACCGCTAGGCTGAGGTTCTGCAGCCCATACCCAGAGGTGGCTCACAAGAACAACCACATTGCTCTTCTACTATCTGTTCAGTTGTGTCCGACTCTTGACCCCTTTCTGGACAAATGCTCTCCATGTCTTTCTATCTCTTCCAGCTTCTTTTAGATCCATCAAGGTCATTCCAGGGTCGTCGTCGTCTTCTTCGTCTTCTTCTTTCTCCTCCTCCTCTCCTCCTCCTCCTCCTCCTCCTCCTCCTCCTCCTCCTCCTCCTCCTCTTCTTCTTCTTCTTCTCCTCCTCCTCCTTCAAGTGCCATGTCCTCATAGAATGTTGGCGATCAGTAGCCTGAACTGGTCTCTATCTAAGGCTTTTCTAAACAGAGCAGCTGTGCTCACTGCAGACCATTGGCTTACGTTCTAAAGCCAGAATGATGTACTACGTCCCAGGCCACGCTTCCCATCTATTTTTCCTTGAAGGATAACTTGCAGCAGATGGTATTTCTTATTGCGCATTATGTGTCCGAAATATTGCAATTTTCTTCTCTTTACATTAAAGCAAAGTGTTCTGCTTATAGACCGCCCCATATCACTTCAAATAGTCTCTGGGCGGTTTTACAGCGTTAATGACAGCATGCAGGCTAACCCCCCACCCCCGCTAGCTGGGTACTCATTTTACTGACTACAGAAGGATGGAAGGCTGAGTGACCCTTGAGCCTGCTACCTGGGATTGAACCCCAGGTTGTGAGCACAGTTTTAGCTGCAGTACAGGCATTTAACCACTGTGCCACGGGACTCCAGCACCACCACTCAAAAGCTTCATTTTCCTGTCCATCTTCCTCCAAGTCCAGGTCTTGCAACCGTACAAAGTTATTGGAAATATGAGTGAATGAACTAGCCTGCATTTGCTTGGGACGCTGATGTCATTATTCTTCCAGATGTTATTCATACTGATTGTTGCTGTTCTTCCAAGCGCTATACGTCTTCTGATCTTCATTTGGATTCATTTTTAGCCCAAGCTTGTTTCCTGTTTCAATTACCTCATTGCTGATCTTGACAACTTGCATATTCTCTGCTGTTGCCATTGTTTTTGTTCTCTTGGTGTTGAACCTTAATCCAAGTTTTTCACTTTCATATTTGACTATTTGGAGTAGATGTTCTAGATCTTCCTTACTTTCCTATACTTGTGTTGTTTCATCTACATACTTACCATACCAATACGTATCAAGAAGGAGGCATATGGACCATCAACGGAGACACGACAAGACTGTAACCAGTAGGTAGTTTCTTTGCTTTTTATTTGATCCAACTGGCTGCACCCAGTGGACTTTTCTAAATTTTAAAATGAAATGCATAGGTCTTCTGCACCAGCCCTACCTCTTCCCTGGCCAAAAAGGAGCTATTAGCCTTGAACATTCACATGGAGAGGGGGTGTGAAAGTGTGTACATGAGCCGTGACATGTTGTTTGTGTCAAGATATGTAAAAGTTGATGAAACATATGTTATGTATATTTAACAGAATGTGTAAAGTGAATTGTAAAATGGAGGCAGTTAGATTCTGCAGTGTCATGATGTTAATCCACAAGTGTTAGAGATAAGTAATCACAGGCATGTTAAGTGATGAAGTGCAGGTGGAACTGATTGTAACATCATGATTTGTAATGGTTAGACCAGATTGCATCAGATTGTTAATTAGTGATTGCATCAGATCTTATGAGTGCTGATTAGTATAAAAAGCACTAGCTTGCCATTTGTAACTTGGGGACTGTTATGGTGAGAACAGTTTACCCCACACTCTGTTTGTCTGTTTGCTATATTGTATATAATGCTTGGTTGTTATGCTGTGTATATTTTTGATGTATATATGAATATATGAGTTTTTACTCTATTCATTGTCATTGTTTTTCCTGTTAGCCTAACTCTGCAACCCTTTATATCAATACTGGCATTTTATCTATGTTACTGCTGCACTGCTCTGTGGCAAACATATTTAATTTATATATTATATGTAACTGCCCATTCAGTATAGTCTGTTGACAGTTTGAGGGACTGGGACAATAAAAACACCACCCTTTACTTCAGATGCAGCCTCAGAACATCGAAGCTCTGGGCCTCAACTAAGAAAGTACCTGTCATATTTTCCATCTTGCCAAGGACTTTACATCTAAGAAATAATTCCTGATAACTCCATCTGTAGCCATGTTTTAACCTGTTGGTACAGCTCTGAGGAAGAGGGTTTTGCCCTTGAAATATTAGCAGCTTTGTTGCTATTTTTCTAGTAGCCCAAAGGTATCCACCTGTTTTACTTTTGCATTTGGTTTTTGTGATGGCTACACGGCTCCTCTACTAGTTTTGCTTCAGCTGCATACTGAAGGTTGTTGATGTTTCTACCACCAATCCGGATGTGCCTTTCTCACAACCACTTCTCCATACATGTTAAGCAATGAAGGTGCTAGAATGCAACCCTGACGAGCGCCTTTTCTAATTTTGAACCATTCTTTGTCTCCAAAAGTTGTTCTTACTGTTGCTTATTGATCAGACAAAAGAGGTAATTCCAGGTGGATGAGGAATGGTGAAATTCTCATTTCTTTAAGTCTGTTCCCAATTTTGCCAGGACCAACATAGTCAAAAAGGACTAGTGAGAGGTAAACCATGTGATGATACACAGCCCATACAATCCAGACACTTTGGCTGACGTTCAAAGGGGATTCATTACATTCATGGAGGTTGCAGGCTATGGGCTGGTGAACAGGAGATGAAAGATGCAGTGTTACTCCTGTCCTGCCAATCGGCTTTCCAAAGCCAAGGGGCTGGCTACTGGGCCGACAGAATGTTTGCTTCAGCTCTGATTCAGCACGGCTCTTTTTTGTGTTCTTAACAGCAAAAAGCTTGGTAGTGGGGAGACAACAGCCATCTAAACTTAAAACTGGAAGGAAGGAAGGAAGGAAGGAAGAGAAAGAGAGAAAGAAAGAGAGAGAAAGGAAGGAAGGAAGGAAGGAAGGAAGGAAGAGAGAAAGAGAAAGGAAGGAAGGAAGGAAAGGAAGGAACTGAGAGAGAGAGAAAGAAAGAGAGAGAGAGAGAGAGAGGAAGGAAGGAAGGAAGGAGAGCAGAGGAGAGGAGATTGGAGGGAAGGAGAGCAGAGCAAAAGAAAAACAGCAGCCACCTTAAGTAAAAACACCAATCAATAAAATGAAAAAGGTAGACAACCAAATAGGCTGAAAAGTCTCTCTTTCTGAAAGAAGATTGTGATCTGCACTCAGAGCAGTACATAGAGAGGAGACTGAATTTCCATTTAGGGAAAAGCTTCTAATAGCCTGGGTATGGCCACGGGGAAAAACCATTTTAAGTTTGCAAGCCAGAGGAGAACTTTGTGCATCCCCTGGATGAGCTTTGTGGATCCGCTAGAAATCAGGCATGTCCAAACTTTGGCCCTCCTGATGTTTTGGACCACAACTCCAAGAATTCCAAGCCTGTATTTCCAATGGATAAGGACTGTGGGAGTTGTGGTCCAAAAACATCTGGAGGGCCAGAGTTTGGACATGCCTACCCTAGATGAAAGCAAGCCTGAACTATCTCTAGGAACAGAAACGTTGGGCACAACACAAGAAGAAGGCATGATTTTGTACAAAAGGTAATAATGTTGGCAAAGGTGGAAAGCAGCAGGGCATGAGGATCACCAAATACGAGATGGATTGACTCCCTCAAGGAAGCCACAGGCTTGAGTTTGCAGGAGCTGAGCAGGGCGGCTGAGATCATTTTGGAGAGCATTCATTCACAGGGTCACCATAAGTTGGAGGCAACGTGATGGCACATAACAAGCCCCTATCAACCCACGTCTGACTACACAGGATGCACTGAGGTGCAGGGTCACCTGACAGAACCTCCAGTTTGAGAAATTATGTATCCTTGATGGCTCACTGTGAAGTACCAGTATAACATTTCCAAAGTTTGGAAAAAAGATACGGCAGAATTGTGTGTGTGTGGGGGGGAGGATGATTACAATACAGTGGTACCTCAGTATACAAAATTAATGCACCCGCCGGTACGCTTCGTCAAGCGGAAATTATGTAAGCCAGAAACGCATGGGGGCACAATGCTTCCTGGAAAAGGAAGTCCTTTGAAAATAACCATAAACCGTGGTTTTTCGGAACAAAACTTCGTAAACAGAGGCATTATTTTCAATGGATTTCCTTTCGTGAAGCGAATAGTTCGTTAACCGAGGCATTCCTAAACCGGGGTACCACTATCTTTTGCAGCATCCCTCTGCCCCAGAGCCTGGGGGTTCCAGATGTTTCTCAAGCTACGGACTCGGGGCCGACATGCGACTGATGTCATTAGCCACTCAGGGTATTTGTACACGACCCCTAAACTCCGCCGCAAATGGCTGCCAGCTCCAGAGCTTACAATTGTTTCCTCACCAGCTCCGGAGTTTGCAGGAAATTAAGTGCGACCACGCCCACCTAAGCGCGTCCCAGCGCACTTTTCATGTACCTGCTCTTGGAGGGTGAAAATCCCCAGGTCCGGATGTAATCTGGTGAGTGCCGGGCTCTCCTCACCTGTTTGTTTTTTTTGCCTCCTGCCCCTTTAAGAGAAGGAATCAGGACGACGACGGGGCGGCTTCGGAGGTGAGCCTGCATTTTTTCCTCTCTTTTTTTCTCCCTCCCCTCACGCAGACAGGAGCAAGGAAGTGCGGAGGGGTGGGGACGCAGGAAGAGCAACGAACCCCCAAGATCTCTGGTCCGTATTTAAGTGGCCAGAGGATCTTAGGGGTTGTGTGAAAAGTCCCTCAGTTACTGTACAACAATACAGCACTTACCGTAACTTCAAAGACCTCGCCGGCACCTTCACAGTCATTTGAAGTGATTACGGGCGTATGGATGTGCGTATACCCATTATCCTACAGGAGAAAAAGAGACAAGTCACACAGAGGAAGGATTGAGGCCCCACTTAGAGGAAGGAAGTCCGCAGCCTTGGTCTCTCGTATAGCCTGGGTCAACTCTTTTAACAGGCCAACATTTGGGGAATAAGCAGCCAATGAACAGGGCAGGGAGTTTTAAAAAAACATGCAGTTAAAAACAAATGTGTCCTTGCGAAAAGACCTGTGGACTTGCAACCATTATTTGTGGCTAGGAATTCCCCCTTCTTATCCCAGTCTACATCACTGTGTTGTTTCTGAAATAAAAAAAAACAACTGGATGCCCCTTTGTACATAAACTACAAAGAGAGGATTAAGAGCTCCAGGATATATATATCTACCTGCTGATTTTAAGTTACAATAGGAGATGTATTGGTCAAGAGCAGTGGTTCTCAACCTGTGGGTCCCCAGATGTTTCTGAACTGCAACTCCCAGAAATCCCTTCCAGCACAGCGAGTGGTGGAGGCTTCTGGGAGCTGCAGTCCAGGAACATCTGGGGACCCACAGGTTGAGAACTACTGGTCTGATCAATCTAGATGACCACCAGGCAGATACTCTATGATGTCTATCCTGCTTTGAGCAGGGGGTTAGACTTGATGACCTTAGAGGCCCCTTCCAGCTTCATGATTATTTTTCAGCCTTGGCTCCCTCTGTGCTGGCCAGGATTTCTGGGAGCTATAATCCAGGAACATCTGGGATACAAGTTTGGGAACAAAAGAATCTTTGAGATTCCGAGTTAAATTCTAAAGATTTGTTATATAACTAAGATTCAAGCCTGAGCATATGGAACTCCTGCAGTTACTCTTTGTATGATGCCAATACAGACCTTATCTGCAAGCCCTGGGCTGCAGTGGGTGGGAATGCCAGAATAATTTTAGCGAGACCCAAGTTCAACTCCTGCCTTAGCTATAAAACCCATTAGGGCTAGCTTTTCTCCCTCAATCTAACGTCCCAAGGCTGCTGTTAGAATAACACGAGATAAGAGAAAACCACCCACCCATACTCCTACAGGAAATACAAATGCCATAAAGCAAACGAATAAAACCAGCTTCTTGACCAAGTTGAATTTGCTGTTGTTGTGTCGTTACCGTCGTGACTCCATGTCCATGGAGTTTTTCTTGGCAGGAATACTGGAGTGGTTTGCCAGTTCCTACTCCAGGCGCCTACAGCACCTGGTATTCCCAGGTGGTCGCCCATCCAAGTACCAGCCAGGCCTGACCCTGCTTAGCTTCCAAAATCAGGTGAGATTGGATGTGGTTAGGGCATCTGAATTTATGGGCATGCAAATATTGCCACCTAGTGGTCACATGCTTGTTTTGAATAGATATGATTTTTAAAAAGACTCCAGTCTTCTCAATTATGAAGCAGCCTTTCCCCTTGCTGGTGCCTTCCAGATGTGTTTGACTGCATCATCATCTCAACCCAATGGCCATGCTGAACAATGGGGTATGTAGTTGAACACATGTGGAATTCATTAGTTTGAGTGAATTTTATCTATTTATTTGATTCATATACCGCAGCATCTAGCATAAAAGCCAGTCTGGGCCGTGCACGGTAAATCAAAAGGATTAATCACTGGCCGAGTTCAAAAGGAAAGAGAATTCAATTTTTCTAAGACAAAATGCTCCAAAACATCTTCACCTTCTGATTTACCCTTGGGTTCTTTTCAAAACAAGAGAACATGTTACTTTTCAAAAGTTGTATTTTATTTTCTATCCTTAAGATGCAAAATTAATAATCCAACAAATATCAAAAAGTATCAAAACCTTAACAGATCTCAGTCATGGTTTTATTTCCCTAAAAATAATGAATCTAAGTCATTCTGAGTAACTGATGACATTCAAGATTTCTCCTAAGATAACTTTTCCTACTCACCCTAACTGAGATGAGCTCCATGGCTCCATGGTCTTCTCGCTCCAGGTTTCCAGATATCACATGACATAAATTTATCCATGGTAGCTAACCATATTCTGCACTGCTAACTTGCTATGGCTATTCCTCTGTATACCTCAGATAGGGTCTAATACAAGGCCAACATGTGCATTTAATATTCAGCTTAGCAACTCACACTATGTCCCATCATGCTTATTTCCGTAAAGGCAATCCTAATAAAGACTGCTGCAGGGCAATGCCTGTACTAGCACCAACTCTAAAAATGGCACAAACCTGTGTGTGCAAGCTTCCAAATTTCCCACACCAATTCTGGCTACGGCATAACACAGAGAAAATGAATAAAGGAGGAAAAGGGGGGATAGAAACTCTGTAACGTCATAAATGCCGGATTACCCTGAAAAACGAATGGATTGCCGCTGTTGCTTCGCTCCTTATCCTCAGAAGGGCACTCAGCGAATTGCTTTTGCATCGGAGGTGAGGAAACTGCCTGAGGTATTCCAGAGTCTGGCGTGTTTTGTACTTCACAGGTAAGGCCTGTATGAGAGGAGAGAGACGAGTATAAGGCCCATTATGATACACTTATAGAGTTTACTGAGAGAAAAAAAAGACACAAGATTATGTTACTACTTGGTAGTTATTTAGAATAAACCTTGGAGGTTCCCAACGTAGTGTTATGTAACAATGTGTGTGTGTTTGTTTGTGTGTGTGTGTGTGTTGTGTGTTGTTACAGCCATGACCGACTCTTCTGAGCCTTGTGGCGCAGTGGTTAAACGCCTGTACTGCAGCTAAAACTGTGCTCACGACCTGGGGTTCAATGCCAGGTAGCCGGCTCATGGTTGACTCAGCCTTCCATCCTTCCGAGGTCGGTAAAATGAGTACCCAGCTTGCTGGGGAGGGGGGGCAATGTGTAGCCTGCATAATTAAACTATAAACCATCCAGAGACTACTTGAAGTGGTATGGGGCAGTATATAAGCTTTGCTTTTTTGACTCCATGTCCATGGAGTTTTTCTTGGCAAGAATACTAGAGTAACTTGCCAGTTCCTACTCCAGGTGCCTACAGCACCTGGTATTCCCTGGTAGTCTCCCATCCAAGTGCTAACCAGAGCCGACCCTGCTTAGCTTCCGAAATCAGGCAAGATCAGAAGTGCTTAGGGCATTTAGGCAGCTGATGTAACAACACATTGCACCTTATGTAATAAGATCCAGTGTGGTGAGCACAAAGAAAATAAATTTATTTATTTTATTTACAGCATTTGTTATTGGCATTTATAAACCACCCGACTTTCCCATTGGAATTTTAAACACCACATGCCCCTTCTCCTGAACCCCCCCCCGGGTGCAGGGAGCGGCGCGCGATGCTTCCATGGAGGCACGGCCCCAGCTCCAGCTGATTGGCGCTGGGGTGGGGGAGAAAAACCTTTTGTTTCCCCACCCTAGCGCCAATCAGCTGGAGAAGGGGAGGAAGGTTTAAAAAGCCCGGGCTTTTAAAACCTTATCTCCCTCCCTCAAGTTCTTTCAGGGTGCCACTGTACTGAGGTCCCGCAATATAGCGGGACTGCAGTATATGAACCGCGAAAGGGTGTACAAATTTGTACTGTACAAATGTTTTTAAAGAATCAATAACATTATATTAAAAAAAGTTAGGTGAAAGCATTGCGAAACACAGATTTTGAAGCAACAAGATAGGAGCCACCTCATTTATTGTCTCCTAGATATTCAGTTACTGAGGAAAAACCTGCCTGCAGAGAAAAGCCTTTGCCTGTTTGAGGAAAGAAAGGTGGCAAAGATGGGACTGGCTGAGGGAGAGACTTCAAAAGTCTGGGAGCAGCAATAAAGAAGCCCCTCTCCCATGTCCCCACCAAAACTGTTTTCCCTATCGCACAACACTAGAACTAGGGGGCACTCCACGAAACTTTTGGGTGCTGGATCTCAAACAAATAAGAGGAAGTCCTTTTTTCACCCAGAGGATCATTGGTCTGTGGAACTCCCTGCCAGAAGAAGGGGTGACAGCTGTCAGCCTTCACAGCTTTAAGAAAGGATTAGACAAGTTCATGGAGAACAAGGGTATCCATGGCTATCATTCTGAATGCCTAAGGACAACCTCCTGGTTGGAGAGAGAGGCAGGATATCTCTCAATGCCATTTTGGGGGGGGGGATCATAAGCAGGTGAAGACATCTGCTTGGGAATACCCTGAAGCAAATGGTGAGCCACCGCTGTGTGAGACAGAATGCTGGACTGGACGGGCTGTGGCCTGTTCCAGCAAGGCTGTTCTTATCTTCTTATGTAAGGGTTCCTGTGAAGGTGGCGGGACTGAGAGAAAGGCCTCCCCTGATGAGCTTAATACCCAGGCAGGCTCACAGAGGGAGATACGGGTTTTAAGACCGATAGGATCCAAGAGGTTTCAGATTTTTATAGGTTCCCCATCTGAGATGCTATGGCCAAGCAAACCTATTCCCGTGTTTCCACACTGTGTACAGCTCACAATGACGGGACAGTGGACGAGACGAAATGGATTTCTTACACAATAGATGATGATTATTTTTTAAATGAGGCCTAGCATACCAGAAAAATCAAAAGCAGAACACAGAAATATACATCTGGAAGAAATCCTTCAGGGGGAATTGCGTGAGTTCAACCTCACAAGAAGAAACTTTTTCTGAGCTCTGCCCCAAAGGATGGACTTACCATGGCGTCACAAGGCCCCACTACGCGAATGTTTTCGGCAACTAGTTCCACATTCTGTTTTTTGTGAGGGCTCTCAGACAGCTTCCCCTGCACTTCCACTGAACTCCCGAAAGACAGCTCCCTCGGAAATAAAGGGGACAACTTGTTTTTAATTTACCAGACCTGTGACCTTCTGTTCATCCTCAGGGGGTTATACTGGTCGTTTTCTGTATACGTAGCTTGTTTATTTCATCCTTTCCCCTGATACCATCACAAATTTGTTCCAAAGGTGAATGACTGCAGGTAGAAACCCACATACGTTAGAATATATTACAGTGATACGTCTAGATACGATTGTCCCTAGTTATGAAAAAAAAAAAACCCAATCCATCCTGGGAATGGAAGTCTTCCAAAAAAACTTCTGCAAAAACCCAAGATACAAAAATTCTCTATAGGAAAATTCAAGATACAGAAATTTTGCAAAAAAAATTCAACTCCCAGGGTACATTGTGCCCCATTTGGATAAAGATATGAACATTTCCAGGTTACAAGGCATCATGAGGAACGAACCCACATAACCCACTGTAATATGTAACCCAGCATACATGTGTGTATCTAAAAATGAATCAGATGTATTATTTTCATAAGAGAATGCATGTAACCAATTCAGATTCTATCCAGTGTCAGCCACTAGGTGTTTAGAAGGTTCACTGATAGATATACTGTACTGTATATGGAAAAGTTTCATTTAATATGAGGTTTTTCTGTTGATATGTTAGTGTTCAATTAGAGTTTTTTTGCTGCTAGCTGTCTGCTGTTAGTGTGTTAGTAAAGCAGATGTTAAGAAACAAATAAGTGTCTGTTATGAAATTATTATAAGGCTGTCAAGCACAAACTGGATCTTTACCAAGGCAAATCATCAAGTACTGTTACCTTATTTTTCAACATATGTTTACTGTTGAAAACATTCTTACAATTTACGAGGATTGAATGCTTATTCTTTCACCTGTTGGCAAACATGTATGCATATAAAGGAAGAATGTGCAAACTCTTTGCTACCTTCTTGAGTGTTTAGTTGTACAGTTCTTCTCACATTGCACATTTATGTATTTGTGGGTTCCTGATGGAAATTGCCCAGAGTAGTGGCAATGCCACCAAACGGAGTGGTATAAAAACAATTATTTAATTAAATCAATAGCCTGACACCTGCCCGGGTCCTGCCCGCTCACTCACATGCATGTATACTGTTCCTCATTAATGTAAGCTGCCTTGGGTTCTTTGCCAAGGTGAAAGGCAGGGTAAAAATATTCAAAATAAAAATAATGTAGGCTCCACCAGCCACCAAGTCCCCGTCTTCTGCTCACCTCTTGCCAGCATAAAACAAAACGTTTTCCCAACTTGCGTACAGCCATTCTCCATACCACCATAAACAGAGCCTTTAATTTTAGTTTTAAAAAGTCAGAGGCCTGTCAACTCTAAGATTTTGCTTCAGTTCCTACATGGCCAATGAGGTTGCTTCAGTCTCGTGACTGGTCACAGGGGCATAAACACGGGCTCGATTTGCATGCCTGATTCCTCTGGCCCTGCAGCTTTGAAAGTTTTGTGCGCTTGGATGGAAAAGGCTGTCAGGCCAGGGCATGCATATTTTCGTTATGTGCAATCACCTTTTTTTGTTTTTGTTGTCTTTGGATTTTGCCTTATACACAAATCCTCTTATCAGAGCATCATGCATGTCAAACAAAAGTCTTGCTAGTAACTGGATTTTAACTGGATTTTATTTATAGCTCTATTTCTTTAGAGAGGGTAGCCGTGTTAGTCTTTTCAAGAATTTCAGGCAAAAATCAAAGAAAAACAAAAGAAAACAAAAGACACAAACATGCGGCACCTTAAAGACTAACGTTCATATTTTAATGTAACTTTCGGGGTCACGTCCACTTTTTCAGACATATAGAAGTAGAATGGGGTGTGCAATATAATAAGTGATGGGATATACATTTCATACCAGGTATTCAATGGCCAAGTTGGGGTGAGGATAGGGGAGGGGGAGAAGAGGAGGGAGAGTTGATTAGTACAGATGGTGGGAAAGAGGATTAGGCCAGGGTCTGTAGATATGTAAAGTATAGTTTTATGGCTCTGAGGCCAGGATCTGTTTATATGTTAAGTGTGGTATTATGGCTCGGAGGTAAATTCCTCAAGACAGAAACCCGATCAGATCAGAGAGGGTGAGGGGTGTGTCTGGAAGAGATGGGCAGAGGGGGGAGAATGGGAGTTTTTACCTTAAAGTCCATGAAAAAGTGGCAATATGGTAATATTACATTTGATAATGACTCAAGAAACCCCGATTTATGTTTAATCCCTTCTTGTGTGTGTCCATCATGCATATGAATCTTATTTCAGCTGTTTCCATTTGTATTCTTGATCTGTAATGATTCTGTTCCAAATGGTGATCTTCAAGTCCTTCAAGGAGTGTCCAGGTAAACTGAAATGGTTTGAGACAGGTTTCTGTGTATCATGGTTTCTTATGTCAAACTTCTGTCCATTGATGCATTTTCTTAGAGATTATCCTGTTTGTCTAATGTAGAGTGCAGATGGGCATTGTTGGCAAAAGATGGCATAGATCACATTAGTTGATCTATGCCATCTTTTGCCAACTATTTCTTTAGTATTTGTATTTTATGACTCTTTTGTAAACCATCCCTTGTAGTGTAGTTTGTACTAAGGGGGTGGTATAGATAGATAGATAGACAGAGAGAGAGAGAGAGAGAGAAAGGTAATCCATTTTTAGAAAACCTGAAGACACTGCACTACTTTACAGAGGCAATGGAAGGAACATTCCAACACGACACCCCCATTTATAATGTGAGCTACTTCTTTTGCCCATCATTCTTCAGGTGCACAGGGCAAACATTGGCTTCACAGTCATACTCTCTACTCACCTTGTTTCCAGTCTTGGGTCAGCAACCACCTGGAGGCTTTCCAGTGAGGAGCCATCATTGATGTGGAGAAACAGAATGTCCTTCTGGGCCCGGACTGAACGGACCCAACCCTAGAATGAAAAGGGAAACAAGGACAAACATCTGATCAGTCAACCAATTACCAATCCACTTAACAGCAGCACTATCTATCCCACATTCTATTAACTTCTTTGCAAGGAACCTTATTGAAGGCCTTACTGAAATCTAGATAAGCAGTATCCACAGCATTTCCCTCATCCAACAGGCCTGTAATTCCATCAAAGAAAGAGATCAAATTGACTCATTGTCAATGATTTTTAAGAAACCCGTGTTGACTTCTCGTAATGACAGCATTGCTAGTTAAATAATTACAGACTGTCTGCTTAAATCTGTTCTAGGGTCTTTTCAGGAATTGAAATCAAGCTGACTGGGTGGTAATTATTTGGGTCCTCCTTTTTGAAGATAGGGTCAATATTCGCCCTCTTCCAATCTAAGGGGACTTCCTCTGTTCTCTAGCACTTCTCAAAGATTACTGCCAAATGTTCTGAAATTACTTCTGCCATTTCTTTTAATATCCTTGGGTGTAATTCATCTGGCTCAGGAGACTTAAATTCATTTAGTGTTTCCAGGTGTTTCCAGGTGTTCTCTACCTATTCTATGATGCAATTCCCACCCTACCTCATCTACTCTTTGTCCCAGCGGAACTCTTTTTTCCTTTTTGGAGAAAACTGAGGCAAAGAAGGTGTTGAGTAGTTTTGCCTTTTCCTTGTCTCCTGTTAGTAACTGGTTCTCTTCACCACGCAGAGAGCCTATAATTTCCATAATTTTCCTTTTGCTACGGACATAACTAAAGAAACCCTTTTTACTATATTTAATCTCTCTGGCAAGTCTAAGTCCATTTTGCACTTTAGCTTTTTTTTAACCATCCCCCTCCATATATTAGCTATTTGCTTATATTCCTCTTTGGTGCATTCCCCATTTTTCCATTTCCTGTACTTAGAATCATAGAATCATAGAGTTGGAAGAGACCTCAAGGGCCATCTAGTCCAACCCCCTGCCATGCAGGAACCCCTATCAAAATATTTCTGACAGATGTCCATCCAGCCTCGACTTAAAAACCTCCACAGAAGGAGACTCCACCACCCTCTGTGGCAGCATATTCCACTGCCAAACAGCTCTAACTGTCATGAAGTTCTTCCTAATGTTCAAATGGAATCACTTTTGTTGTAGTTTGAAACCATTGCCCCAAGTCCTAGTCTCTGAAGCCATGGAAAACAAACCTGTTCCCTCTTCAACATGACATCCTTTCAAATATTTAAACATTGCTATCATATCCCCCCTCAGCCTTCTTTTAGAGAAGCTAAACATTTCCAGTTCCCTAAGCCGTTCCTCATAAGACATTTCCTCCAGACCCTGAACCATCCTGGTCGCCCTTCTCTGCACCCGCTCGAGGTTGTCAACATCCTTTTTAAACTGAGGTGCACAGAACTGGACACAGTACTCCAGTGGGGTCTGACCAGAGCAGAATAGAATGGTACTATCACTTCCCTTGAACTAGACACTATGCTTCTGTTGATGCAACCAAGAATCGCATTGGCTTTCCTTGTTTTAATTTATACTTAGCCGAGTTGAAAGTTCTTTAGTAACCCATTTCGGTTTCTTTAGACATCTCATTTTTTCTTCTTGTTGGAACAGTTTTGGATTGTGCCTTTTGTATCTCGCTTCGTTACTGGCAATAAGCAAGTATTAAGGCAGTGGTGTCCGAACTTTGGGCCGCCAGATGTTTTAGACCACAACTCCCCCAGTCCTTTGTCATTGGCACTACAGGCATGGGATTCTGGGGGATGTGGTCTAAAACATCTGGAGGGCCAAAAGTCTGAACACCTCTGTATTAAGGGGTTCCATCCTTCTTCCCTCAGCTCCACGCAACAATGCAAACACATCCCTTTTCTGATAGGGAATTTGGGCCCTGGGTAAACTCAGGTTCCTAACACTTCTTCTCCTAGAAGGACACTTCTAAAGAGAGAAAAATATGAGCCAAGAATGGCAGCATCTCTTCGTGGAGGCAGCCTGAGGATTTCTGTTGCATTTGATCTACTCACTTGGACTTTTATATCATGTCCAGTTGGTTTCTGGACTTCCAGAGCTTCCCTAACACGCAGGAGTTTAGGAGTCACAGATTCCTTGGGACATGGAGCAGAGGAACAGCTGCGAAGGATAAGGCGTGTACAACGGGATACAAGCATCCTTCGTCAACGACGCCTTACTGCGACCACATATCTTGCAGACAACAGACCAAAAAATCCAAGAGGCAGAAACCCTGTTGGTTACAGAAATGGAGATGTATTTAAGATGTCACTTGATATTAAACAATTATGCATTGCATCTAATTGCAGCGGGAGATTACTTTTTGTCATCTAAGAGATAATAAACTAAGCCCACCTCAATCCAACAAAATCAACTTCTCAAATATATGAAAAGTCAAGAAAGGTCCAACATAAACCGATATAAACAAGCACCAATGAAGTGGACCTGAAATGGTCTTTTCGGAATATAATGCCAGCTGTGTGTTGGTTTAAAATAGAAGATCCAGCAGGAAATAAATGTAACAAACCCAGTGAATTTTCTTTAAGTAGGCATTCCCACAAATACAGTGGTACCCCAACTTAAGAGCAGCTTGACTTAAGAGCAATTCAACTTAAGATTGGAAAACTGTTGGCATTTTAACTGCTGCCTTACAAATGTTAGATATGGTCTGCTCGACTTAGAATTTTTTTTCATATTTTTTATTTTTTAACTTCAATTTTTAGATAGGTACCCCAATTTAAGAGTAGTTTGACTTAAGAGCATGCATTCGGAATTGATTCAATTCATAAGTTGAGGTACCACTGTATAATGTAATTTCAATATTCACCCATTAAGACATGATATTAACTGATTTGCCCAACAATAACAATACATATACACTACTGTATTATTCATCACTTTAATCTTATTTTTATTATATTACTGTATTTTATATGTAGTGTATTGTATGAATGATTTGAGTTTAATTGCACTGTACTGTACTCATTAATTTTTGCAAACCACCCAGAGTGACCTCGCTGCCAGATGGGCAGTATAAAATTCCAATAAATGAATAAAATAAATAAATGGGGGGGGGGGGAATCCTATGCTGGAGACTAGAGCTGTATCTTGTGGCAGTGAATTCCACAAATTGCCTCTGGACCCCTTTAGAAAGCTGCACTTGTCACAACGCAAACAATGCTACCAAAACCAAATTATCTGCTTCAATGTGGCCACCCACCTTAATTATTATCCTCTATGGTCATGCTCCCCCACCTTTCTTCTGAAGCCGTGGGTGCAATACATTTCCCTTTATGCTTCTGAATCAGTTTATCTCATTTCCAGCTCTGCAGCGAAGCCCCTCTGGCATCAGTTTTGGGGGAGTCATGAGCTTGCAGCAAGGCACTAGCTATTTATTCTGCCCAAATTACATGCTTCCTGGTAACATTTAAGGTGAGATGCCGTTAGATATTTTTTTTCTCCCATAATAATTTTAGCAGGCTTTGGCTATTACAGACTTTGACTTGAGACTGGCTGGGTAAGAGTGTTATTTGTCACCCTGCCTCAGGCAGCAAACGTCACCTCAAGCCATCTAATACTCCAAATTCTTTTCCAATACTGTCCAGAACTTGGGTAAATGACATTTGGAACACTAGTCCCATAATCCCCCCCCCAAAAAAACGAACGTGGCTGGGGAATTCTGGGAGTTGTATTCTTAGAGGCATTGCAAGCTTTCGGACGCTTGCAATGTTCCTTTTTATTTTTAATAGTGGCCTATGAAGGTATCGCCTGTAACCTATTTTTGCAACTGTGTTTGTGATGGCCACGCGGCTCAATTCCTTTTTGCCTTGATCTTAAAGGCAAGTGTCCCGAGTTCGATTCCTCCCTACCACCTCCAAGCGTCCTTCAGAAGCTGCTACCACTTTGCACCCCGTTTTTAATTGCAAACCCTGCCAAACCCCAGGGGATTATATTTGCGGCGGGGGGGGGGGCTCAATCCTGCACCCCGTAATACCTTTTCCTTCCTTGATACCGATCTGTCTAATTCGCAGAGGAAGCTGGATTCTAGAGCGAGCCTCCCAGACCACGCGATCCTCCCTCCTCCTTCCACTGTGCCCTCTTCCTAAAGGCACGTACGGCTCCTCTTAGCCAATGGAAATCGCCGGTCGGAAAACCTTAGCCAATCGGAAAAGGGGGAGAGAACGTCACGCCTGTTGGGCGCAATGCATTATGGGATACGTAGTTCAAAAATGCAACTGAGGCCGGAAGTAATGAATTAATTGTGTCATGTAGAGATTTAAACGTACATACACTTGCAGAGCCCTCTGAGCTTTATATGCAGTCTGTCTATCTATCTATCTATCTATCTATCTATCTATCTATCTACACACACACACACACACACACACACACACACACACTTTTTTTTAGGGTGGGGTTTTTATTTTATTTTATTGACGCCTCCCTGGCTGCCTCAGCTTGACTGTTTTTAATCGGTGCTGTTTGTGATGTCTCTCGCAGAGCTTGCAAACCTTCTTCTTCTTCTTCTTCTTCTTCTTCTTCTTCTTCTTCTTCTTCT
>JAHTLZ010000007.1:47769727-47802974 GCA_023846285.1 Phrynocephalus versicolor | reverse complement strand
CTTCTTCTTCTTCTTCTTCTTCTTCTTCTTCTTCTTCTTCTTCTTCTTCTTCTTTTGGACTACAAATCCCAGTATACCCCAACTTGTATGGCAGTTGGGCTCATGAAACTTATAGTCCAAAAATGCAAGGGGGGAAAAAAAGATAAGAAAAAGAAAATAAATATTTCCAAGTTGTTATCAGGAAATACGGAACAAGCTGCTTTTCAAGCTGTGGTGCAGCTCTTTTGTGAAAGGTGGATTTTGTCTAGCAGCTACTCCGTTTGCAAAAGGAAACGAAGAGCTTGCAAATATAAAGTGTCCTTATCTTGCCTGGGTGATGTCGCACACTTGGTTTTAATTGAATGTCTTATTTATATTTCTGGAGTTATGATCTAGCACACTTTACTGGCCCCGGAATTAAGTTTTTAAGTACAATTCTGCACGTCTGTACAGTATTAAGTTACAGGTACTGTACTACTAAGTTGACTGTGTCTTGCCGCCAGCCAAATGTGTATAGAATAACAGGCGTTCTGTCTTCTTCCATTTGGCATCAGAAAAAAAATACTCTACCTTGTTAATTCACGTTTCTGCGGGAATCTAAGTTTAGTTCAGAGTTATAGGCTCAGGTTAGTCTCTTAGCTGCAAAAATCTCATAACAAGGATGATGACAGTCTGGTTCAGTTCTTGCAAACTCAAGTTCATGGCTTCCTTTATTATATCAGTGCCTCTCATATCTGCTTTCCACTTTTCCTGCTATTATTGTCTTTTTCAGAGAGCCTTGTCTTGTAATGTGTCCCAAGTACAATGCTTTCAGTGTAATCATCTTGACTTCTTGTGAAAGATCAGCTGTTATTTGTCTAGAACCCAATTATTTCTGTCTCTGGCAGTTCAAAGTATCTAAACTGTTCCCCAACACCATAATTAAATGAGTTGGGTCCCCCTTGGCAGCTTATTTATTATTTTATTTTATTTAAAATATTTTTATCCTATATATTTTTCTTTAAAAGGACCCAAGGCAGCTTACAATTGAAATACAATATTATGCCGGGGTGACTTCTTAACTGTTAGAGCAGTATGGCGATGGAACCAATGACCTTAGGAGCTGGTGAGCGCTCCAACACTGGAAGCATTCAAGGGAAAATTGGAGCATCATCTGTCGTATCTGCTCTAAGCAGGGGACAGAAATTAGTGGCTCCTTCCAACTCACTTATTCTATGATTCTATGATTGTGTTTTAGCTAGCAATAATGGAAAACATTCTCTGGGTGGTTTACAAGTTAATTGTGCAGGCTACACAATTCTAAAAGGATCAAATGAATACAATACTAAAAACATAAGGAACACGAAAATACATTCAAAGTATCAGGACACAACAGCCCATTCAAAAAGTCCCACTCAAACTGTAGTGGGGGGAAAGCTTGCCTGAGCAGAAAATTATTTTCCTGCTTGTGAACAGACAGCAAAGATGGGGCCGGCTGGGCCTCCTTCAGGAGGGAGTTCCAGAGTCTGAGAGCATCATCAGAGAAGGCCCACAGATCAAACACATATGTGAAAGTGGCAGGACCGAGAAGAAGGCTTCTCCCGATGGTCTTAATACTTGAATAGGCTCATAATGCAGTCTTTTAGATACTGTAACTTGGACCCAAGCCATTTAGGTCCGAATAGGTTAAAACCATCACTTTGAAATCTGCCTGGAAATAGACTGGCAGGAAGTGGAGCTGCTTCAACAATGGGGTTATGTGTCTAGCCCCAGTTAGTAATCTGGCTGCTGTGTTTTGGACCTGCTGAAGTTTCCTGATGCTTTCCACAGGCAGCGTCACATAGAATGTAACAGAGTGTGTTACACTCATCCATACACACAGTGACCTGTAACTATAGTATAGAATGTGCCTGGATTAAGTTTTATTTTATTATCCCCCATTCAGTCTGTTACTGACACAGGAATCTGATTTAAAGGTGAAACAGCTTTCTCAAATATAGAGGACAGACAAAGCTGGGTGTCATCTTCATACTGGTGACATTGAACCCTGTCACCACACATTTGAATGTGGCTGATCCTCAATGAGAATCACTATAAAATGGACAACAGACAAACCAGACTCCTGGGAATTTAGTTTTATTTTCAGAGGATCCTTTCTGAATACCTTGTGCACAAGGGGTGCCTGAATGCAGGGACAACTTCCTGTATGGAGTGTCCAGTCTTAAATATTCTTTAGCATACAGAAACAGAAAAGAACAAACTCAGGATTGGTTACATTTTGTCGCAGTGGAAAGCATGTGACTTCATTACATATATGTTCATTTTCCCTAACGCAACCAAACTTAAAGATCAGTGGTACTTTCCCATCTACATTAGCAAGATTAAATGTCATTAATTCCATAATGTATTGTTCTCTGTATCTTAACAGTGAGTTTCAAAAGCTGGATACACAAAGGTGCAAACAAGATATTTTAAGATCTGAGATGTCTTAGCATGCGGTTTGACATTTGCTATACCCTTGTTGTGGTTTGGACGCATCCTGTTGTTGTTCGCTTTAGAAGCCCATGTCTGCAGAGGTGGGGGTGCTTTGCAGAAACACAGAGATGATGCTTTCAGGACACAGTTTAAAGAAATGATGCTTTTAGGATACAGAGTTTGCAGAGATGATGGTTTTAGGATATCTATGAGGTAGAGGTCAGAATGAAGAATTGAAGATAAACTCAAAACTTGAACCTTACTCTAACAACCCCAAACTCCATACAACAATTTCCAGCAGATGTTAAATAGCATAGGGTAGTGGTGGCCAAACTTCAGCCCTCCAGAGGTTTTGGACCACTACTCCCACAGTTCTTTGTCATTAGGCAATACAGGCTTGGAATTCTGGGAGTTGTGGTCCAAAACCTCTGGAGGGCTGAAGTTTGGCCACCTCTGGCATAGGGGGACAAAATAGAACCCGGAGGACCCTGCAGATTGGCAACCAGGGTGTCGAACACGAGTCCCCCAGCATCATCTTCTGAGTTCCCTCCTCCAGGAACAACTGGAGCCACATTAAAACATCGCCTCCAAGTCCCATCGCAGAGAGAAAGGTCAAAAGGATATCATGGTCAATGGTACTGAGAGCTGCTAAGAGGTCCTGCAGAGCCAACAGGGGTATACTGTACTCCCTTTGTCCAGCTCTCTGCACAGGTCATCCTCCAAGGCAACCAGAGCAGTTGCCATCCCATAACTTGGCCTGAATGGATCTTTTATCATTGTCCATCTTTCATGTCCCTGCACAGTAATTGTGAATACCACCATGCATGTGGTCTTGGTTTCCCAAGACACATCCTTGAAGTTAAGATCTTCTCGGATGCCTTTCTCTCAGCCTTCTTCTGTTTCCTTGTCATTAGTCTTCCTCTCGATTGATGACTGACTGCTGATAGATAGCTGCCTTTTCTTAACACTACCGTCTGTTAGTGGAGGAAAGAGTTTTGGTCTGTCTAATGCAGGGGAGGGGAAACCCCACTCCCCTGGTCTGATCTGGCCTGTATAATCTGCCATAAATAAACTCTCCCTGATTGAATGATAATGCAAGACCTAGCCTTGGAATTGGTGGCCACTTTTTAGTCTGACAGTGCTTCTATGCTGTTACTAGCTACAGAACTACAGATGAAATGACTGGAGTTATTACAACCCTGTATGCTGTCTTTAGGTAGGATTTGGCTTGGGCGGGGGCTTTCTGAGCCAAAGGACCAGTCAGCAGTAACTAATTGTTGTTCCCTGACACTGATTTTGAAAAGAGTCATACTTATGTGCTTAAGTGTCTTTCCCTCCTCCCTTTTAGTCGGCTATGCAATGTGTTAGCAGTTTGTGTATACATTAAGAATATAGTCTGTCTGTGAACCTATTGCGCCCTGTTCCTGTAAGCAGTCATTTTTTTCTTCAGCATGTCATTTCTATCTATCTAACCATTAATAAATTAAATCTTTTTATTCCTTATTTTTCCAGTGTCTCAGAGTGAGTTATTGAGACTGTAACTGCCAGTTGATGAGATAATAAGGGGTAATCCGCTCTGGGAAGACTTAAAGATCATTCTTTTCTGTTGAGTCCCCGTGCTTTGGCTGAGCAGCTAGAGGTTTCTAACCACAATTCAAACTCTGCCACAGAAATTTCTCCTTTCTCTTCACTTGCATAATATCAGGCCATGATGTAAAAGGGCAGGATAGGTGGGCAGGGGAACCATTTTATTATTTAAGAAAAATAATGAGAATTACAGGTCTGGGCTTCAAAGACCAGGCCATTGTTCTGTGCTACAGAGCCATCTCTTGTTATTGGAGCAATCATGCAACACTATGTGAACAAAAGCTGAAGTGAGGGGGAATTAAGGACAGGAGGCAAATAATTGCGTTCATCGAAAAAAGAGAATGGGAGAACAAAATGCTTCCATTTCAAGCTTTCATTGCCAGCAGGAAAGCCTTTATGGAACAAATGGGTTCAGAGATTAAAAGCACAAAGCGGTACCCTACAGAGGATAAAAAAGTTAGGGGCTTTTTCTTTGGTTGCTTCCTGAAGTTAGGAAATCTAAGAGAATGAATCCAGTAGTCTGTTTTTTAAAAAGCCAGATGTATTCATACAAAAGCTGGGCCAAATACATCCCTGTTTGTCTTTGATACAGAAGACAAGTCTTTCCCCACAGTTGAGAGGTACTGGGATTTGAGATTTGAGGAAATTCACTGGCTCAGGAACCCTACTGGCTGGAGGTTTCAATTTGTAAATAAACTCCTGACAAGTATGGCAGCTGAATCTATCTAAATAGTCCTTTGTCATGGGCAATACAGGCTTGGAATTATGGGAGTTGTGGTCCAAAACATCTGGAGTGCCGAAAGTTCGCCACCACTAAATCTACACAAAGGGCTGCCATTTAGATAGACACAATTCTATCCTGAAGCAAAGAATACAAAGTAAACAAAGAAGACAGAAGCTTGTTGGTTTTCCTGTTTGTTATTTATAGGACTGTAAAAAAAGCAATTTTTTGTCCTTCCTCCTAATTTTCTAAGTGTCACCATGCTGAGATTCATCACCACCATATCATCCCGCCTTTACCTGTTTTTAAGTATTCTTCTCAGAAAGAATCTGCTCAATTCCAAACAGCTCAATGCTTTTTCCAAGGACTTTTGGGCAGGAAATACGCCATTCAATGGAGGAATTTATTTGTTTGAAATGTAGTGTTGGTAAAAGGGTTTGTGGATACCCTGGGCAGCCAAAAAGAAAAACAAGTGTGTCCTGGATTAAATCAAACCTGAGTTTTCTTGGAAGGAAAAAGAAATAAAGAAGCAAAACAGGCTGTCATATTTGGGCACAGCATGAAAAGGTAAGACGCACTAGAAAAAAACATAGGAATGTTAGGAAAAGTTGAAGGCCCCCGGAAAAGTGAACAAATGAATACATATTTGCCATAGAGTTCCACTCTTATATCTGAGGAAGTGGAAGAAAAGTCACATTAAAATATAGCACATAGTCTTTAAGGTCCCACAACATTTTTGCTCTTCTTTATTTTTTGTTTTTCTTTTGTTTGAAGCATTAAATACATTTTAGACGGATTTTGATAAGGAAAAGCATCTCTCTCTCCCCCCCCCTCTCTCTCTCTGTGTGTGTGTGTGTGTGTGAAAATAGAACAGCCAACATTATAAGGCCATTGTACAAAATGATAGTAAGGCCGCACCTGGAGTATTGTGTACAATTCTGGTCACCGCATCTCAAAAAAGACATAGTGGAACTGGAAAAGGTGCAAAAGAGAGCAACTAAAATGATTACGCATCTGGTGGTGGGGCCACTGTGAGATACAGGAAGCAGGACTAGATGGGCCTTTGGCCTGATCCAGCATGGCTCTTCTTATGTTCTTATGTTATGTTAAGAGAGAGAGGGAGAGGGGGGGGAGAGAGAGAGAGAGAGAGAGAGAGGTGTAATATACAGAAAGTATGAACGTATGAAAGTATGCCCTTTTCCAGAGTTTGGAAGTAACACATTGCAATTAATGACATCTATAATGTTTTTATTTTTATTTTGGAACAACAAGGAATGCCACAACAATGTTGCTTTTACAAATAACATAGTGGCTGAAATCTTGTCTGCATAAATTCCATGATGTAAGGCTGCTGATATAATCAGCCAGGGCAATATTTTTTGGTTGTCACTTAAACATTTCCCTCTTCCTACCAACTGCAGTAGTGAACAGAGGACCCTTGCTTGCGTTAATCATGACTGTTGTTTATAATTCCAACTTGAACGTCTACAGTTAGAGGAAATCTGTGCAGGTGAAATGGACCTGGAAACTTTTGACTGCACTCATGGATATTAAAAGAAACAACAACAACATTTATAATAGAAGTTACTTATTCATTGGCACACATTTTGTCAGGTCACCATGATTGAGGTTGGCAAACCAGAAGACAGGAGCTACAATAATTACAATTATGTCATGCTCACCGGTGGATGGGGGAGAAGCCCTAATCATATGAGAAGAGATAACAAAGGAGGAGGAAGCCAGGAAAGTAGATAGGATGGAGAAGAGGGGAAATAGAGAGGAATGAATGGCAGTCCTAGCTTACAGAGAGAGGGGAAGGTGGAGCAGGATATAAAAGATTGGAAAAGGTGAGGAAAGAGGCAGAGAATAGAAAGGGTAGGAAGGACGAGGGATGATCCAGAAACATGCAGTAGTAGAAGAACAGGTGGCTGAAGCCAATGTAAGGGAGGATTCCAATGTCCTCTTGAATGCCTCCAGCACTGGTGCACTCACTCACCACTTCACAGGATCATGGGATCCACTGTCCTTCTGCATTGAGGTTAAACGCCTCAAGGAGTGAGAGAAGGTTGTTCCCAAAGACTCATGGACCAGGGAACTGTAATTGTTTAGAATTCCCAAGGAATTCTTCTTCACCAGAAGAATGAGAGAGAAAAGAGAGAGGAGGCGTTGAGCCCAGAAAACTATTGTAATTCCCAAGAGAGAAGAATGAGGACGTAGTAGTAGCCAGGGCCCAAGACACAACATCAGGACTGCCAAATGGAACATATATCTGGGAACTCCAGCAGGCCTCTCAATGTTGAACCACCTGGACTTGAATAAGACCAACCCAAAAGTTACAAAACAAAAAGCCTGTGGATGGATACCTGTCGTTACAGGTTGACAGTGCCAAGAGTTCAGAGAGCTGCTTAATAAAAAAAAAAAATGTTGCTCCACATGCTACTGACTCCTGTGTCACAGAGATAAATATGGGCATGGACCAGGCATGTTCAAAGTCAGGCCCAAAGGCCAAATGTGGCCCACTTTCAAATTTCAAGCGGCCCGCAGCCTCTTCTTCCCACAGCTCAGCCTGTCATGCATCCCCGCCAGATGTGGCGGCCTCAGGCATAGTCTATCTGCTACTTATCAGGCTGTGCTTTCCAAAGTACCCAGACAAATCAAAAATCCTTCACCACCAAGGCCATAGCTAATGACCCATTCTTGATAGGTTTCAGCACCTTAGGCCATTGTTCACCTTAAGGCTATGGATACTATTGTCTCCCTAACGAGCCTATTCAGGCCATTTTTCATCTTATGAGCCTAATTCAGACTAGGGTGACAAGAGGTCAAAGCTGACTGACTATAAGATGGAGGACTCGCACTAGCTGTATTCAGACTGATGAAGCTGTTTGGATGAGCAGTGAAACGTTTCTATCTCTCAAAAAAGAAGTCCAGTAGCCATGACAACTTCCAGAGAGATCCCCGCCAGCTGGCCCCTCCCCATGCTGGATGGAGATGTCAGCTTGAAGTTTTTGGTATGCCTGCCCTCCCTGCCTCCATCCATCCCCCCAGCCACCTGCCCAGACTACCTGCCCCTGGCTCCGTTGCTGCAGCATCCTCCCTACCTTCTTGCATGTCCTAGAGGCTAGTCCAAAGTCCAGCCCAGGGGTCAAATGTGCCTGAATGGTCGCCCCACACACATTTTCACCTCACCAAATCTGGCCCTTCTTGCAAAAAGTTTGAACACCCCTGGCGCAGACCTTGCTAACATGATGGTTGGAGGAGGGAATCACACAGTGCTTGAGGTTTTCTGCAGCAAATGTCTCTTGACATCTCTGGATGCTATATATATTGTGACTGCTATATATTGACTTGTGTTAAGGGAGCATCAATAAACATGCTATTTTGCTCTTGCTTCTGAATGTCAGAGAAATACAATGAACGCTGAAGTGTTTACATCCTCGTTGAGACATCACTGCCTCTTTCCTCCTTCTTGATTTGTGCCAGCTGTTTGGAGTTAAGCTCTGCCTTTTTCTTCTTCTATGTCACTTGCCTCGCTCACCATTCATCAGTTTCCTGCCACAAACAATGAAGTCAAAGTGGAAGAACCCGACAATTTTCCTTTAGAAAAAGCAGCAACTTAAATCTCTCGTATTTTGAGCGGTTACAAGCGTTTTTATACAAGCCTTCGTCTGGGCCGCTAGCAACATGGTGTTCTGAGAAGCTGTTCAACGGTAAGTGTGTAATAAAACAAAAATATCAAACAAAAAGAAGTGAAAGGCCGAAAATGCCCATCAGTGACTAGAAACAATGACAAGGATTTTTGGTCTGTTATGCATCCTAGCATTTGGGAGATTCAGATGAGTCTCCTTGCACCGCCTGCCATCTCTATTGGGAGAAAGGGGTCCAGGAATAAGCAGACAACTCCGTTGACAATTGAAAGACTGCTGAGGTCTGCACAAGGAGAGACACTTTGCCAGGGACCTGCAAATGGTTGATGCTTACAGAGGTGGAGTCACTCAGACTACATGTATTAAGAAGGCGTGCCCTGTCCTGGGACCGGTGCTTTTCAATCTATTCTTCATAAATGACCTGGAGACAGGGATAAGCAGTGGAGTGGTGAAGTTTGCGGATGACACCAAACTTTTCCATGTGGTAAAAACTAGAGAAGATTGTGAAGAGCTCCAGAAGGATCTCTCCAAACTGGGGGAATGGGCTGCCAAATGGCAAATGCGTTTCAGTATAGCTAAATGTAAAGTAATGCATATTGAGGCAAAAAATCCAAACGTTATCTATCAACTCATGGGCTCTGAGCTATCCGTGACAGATCAGGAAAGAGATCTTGGTGTGTTGGTGGACAGCTCCATGAAGGTGTCTACCCAATGTGTGGCAGTGATGAAGAAGGCCAATTCCATGCTAGGGATTATCAAAAATGGGATTGAAAATAAAACAGCCAACATTATAATGCCATTATACAAAACGATAGTAAGGCCCCACCTGGAATATTGTGTACAATTCTGGTCTCCGCACCTCAAAAAAGATATAGTGGAACTGGAAAAGGTGCAGAAGAGAGTGACTAAAATGATTACTGGCCTGGAGCACCTCCCTTATGAGGAAAGGCTAAAACGTTTGGGGCTCTTTAGTCTGGAAAAAAGGCGCCTGAGGGGGGATATGATTGAGAGGTACAAATAATGCAGGGCATGAGTAAAGTGGATAGAGGTAAGCTCTTCTCCCTCTCACAAAATACCAGAACTAGGGGACATCCACTCAAATTGGATGTGAGTGGATATATATATGCCACTCCCCTGCATCTGGCCCTTGAAGTACCCTGGTTTTAAGCCTGGAGATTACACAACTTTGTGATGGTTTGTAACCTGTGATGGACTTTTGCTCCAGGAATCTGTTATCATCACACCTTGTGGCAAGGAATTCCACAGACCAACAACACTCTGGGTAAAAAAAAATTGTTTTGTCTGTTCTCACTCTCCCAACCCTCAGTTTGAGTGGATGTCCCCTAGTTCTCACAGTCAGTGAATTATGGTGATGTTGGAGCCACAACGAGTGCATTTTTCTTTAGCTAAAAGATGCTTGGGGAGCTTGTGGCTCCTTTTTAGGCTGAATTGTACTTTAAGGAGCACAGTTCTGTTTTGCATCTTGTTTTTGATGGCGCCAATTCATTTTGGCAAGATAGTAGGCACTGAGGGGGCGGATAAGGTGCAAAGTACATGAGGAGCAAAGGCCTGCCCTAATGTTGATTATCTATATATAATAAAAACAAGATAAAACCATAGTTTCTAATGCATCACTTCAAAGAACTTGAGTCCCTCACTTAAAGTTTTCTTAGCACTTTGAGAACTAGGGTCAAGCCTGCATCCACCAACCATCCCATATGGAGAAAAGAAAGAAGGCAACCTTTGAATGTCAAATATACAGAGTGGCATATTTGATAATTAAAACAGATGTTTAAAATACTGTATACATCAATATGAATTAACATGCTAATCAAAACCAACCATTTGTGTACATTGGATAAGGGGAATGGGTATTTAGCAGTGGCACATGCGGAACCATAAGCTACTTAGCAAGTGCATGTTTGCAATTTGTGACTAAGCTTGTCCTATCTAGGGCACCCTTATCACCATATCTGGTCAGCTGATGCCTCAACGTTGTTTTGATAGCAGATTTGCCCATCCTGTTGAAGGGGAGATGAGCCCAATACTGTAATTTTTCCAAAGCTGGTTTTGTTTGTGCCTCCCTAGAAGATTAATTGTTCTCTCTCAATAATGTTGTTCAGTCTTTATTTATACGAATGTGCAGCTTGGATTTAAAAAGAGGTGGTGTTTGAGATGTGTTGGGAGGAGCAAAGACAACAATTAGCCAGTCACATGCAAATATCTATCTATCTATCTATCTATCTATCTATCCTTTCATCCATACTGGCTGTGGAGTACTGGGAGCTGTAACCAATAGTTACAGCTCCCAGTATTCCACAGCCAGCATGTCTATTTTAGGAGCTGTGGTCTAAAATAGGAAGATTTCTCGTCTCAAGTCAAACAAGTGTTGTTGGCCTCTGGACACTGGTTTAGAAGAAGGAAAATACCCAGGGAGATGCTGCTGCTGCTGCTGACTCCCACACCTGCTGCCTGAAACTACCATGTCTCTGTGCCTTTTACACGACCTTTTACACAACCCCTAAAATCCGCAGCATAAAATTGTTTTCCCACCAGCAGTGGACTTTTTTTAAAAAAAAGTACGCCCATGTCCACTTAAGCGTGCCCTAGTGTACTTTACAAGTACCTGGTCTCCGGAGGTAAAAAAAAATTCCGATGTGGATTGTAAAGCTGTGGATGCCGGGCTCTCCTCGCCTTCTGTTTGTTTTTGTTGTCCCCACCGCCCCTTTAACAGACAGGAATCCCTACGGGGCTGCTCCGACGGCAGGCGGAGGTGAGCGGAGGTGAGCCTACATTTTTTCTCTCCCTTTTTTCTCCATCCGCTCACCGCAGACAGAAGCAACAGAGTGCAGAAGGGTGGGAACACAGGAAGAGGAACAAAATCCACATGATATCTGGCTGGGAGGTTCTGAATTTAAGCTACCAGCGGATCTTAGGGGTTGTGTAAAAGGGCTAAAGAGGTAGAAGGGTCTCCTAATCCGAGGATCAAGATGGATGAACAGCAATGGAACAGTGATGATGGGGTCCACAGGAACTTGATACTGATAAATTGAGATTTTACTATGGGGCTTGGAAACCCCTACTGTTAATCCTGAATGCAGAATTTCGTACCGTGCTCTAGAAGTGGAAGAAAACTCTAGTTCTGCTCATTTTACTAGAATTTCCCAAAATTCACACACTTCCTCATATTGGGAATGAAGCTACATTCAGAATCCCCCTTCAACAATGAGTATGAAAGAAAGCAAAATTTAAAATTTAAAAGTCTGGCTTTGAATCCCTGCCCATTCAGCTACACCAATGCTGACTTGAGATTGCAACCCCTCCCCCCTCCCCCTCCCCCGCCCCCCTCCCCCGCCCCAGTGAGGCTCCTCATCTTCAGCACCTCTTTGGAAGGCTGTTTTTGGCCACCATCCAGCAGAAACATCTGCCTGTGCGGTGATAATGATGGAAAAAGTGGTTTGCAAAACACTGGCCGCATGCCATCATCATGCAACCTGTTGCACAGCCGTGTCAAATGCTGCAAATGGCTCACACAAATTACCATTATGAACAGAGACATTTTAGCCAGATGGCCATTGGATTTCAAAGGTGCAAACGTCTTCGTGCATCGCTGAAGAATTTATCCAAAATCACTGGTGAACCACAGCCCGGTCGTTTTTCTATGTCCCGGTGGAACTGGGATCTTTAGCATCTGAGTGTTGTTAAGGTGGGGCCCAGCAAGAAGATGAGCGTCTACAGCAGGGAGGTCCAAACTTTGGCCCTCTAGATGTTTTGGACCACAACTCCCACAGTCCTTTGTCATTGGCAATCTAAGCTTGGAATTCTGGGAGATGTGGTCTAAAACATCAGGTCTACGGGACTGGGACCACTTCTGCCCTTATGTCCTGGCAGGATAAGCTCCATCACTCAGAGACCAGCCATCCTTTCTGTGGCGAGTGCCATATGGATGTGGCCTTCTCCTCAGTTCAGCAACAGCCAGACATGGTCCTGCTTCTTGTTAGTGTTGCAAGGCTGCTGGCCTTGACAGAGGTGAGTGTCACGCAGAAGAGGCCATTCACCTAGGCATGGCTTGGAGAGGTGTGTTCCACACTCCCATGGGGAGGCTGTCAGGAGATGTTTCCTGGAGCCTGGTGGAGATCAGTAGGTGACCTCCACCAGCTGGGTGAGATTGTGTGCAAGATGGATTGCAGCTGGTCCCTGCACATTAGGGCACAAAAGCCAGCAGCAGGGCCAGAGCTATATATAGTCTAAGTAGGATGAGCGGACAGTCTCCATTCTTCCAAAACTGCAAACACAAGATAGGGCAGGGCAAGTTGGGCCCCACAACTATGATACTCAGGGTAGTTGGCTCTTTTAAATGCCTAGTATTGGTTGTTGGCGTTTGTTGCTGCTGGAATTATTCGATGGTAAATTATAGTTAATTATTAACCTACGCTTTTGCATCATTTTCAAACCTCTTAATTACATGTGTCTTGGAGAAAATTAATCTGAATCTGAATCCTTTTTGGGGATTTATAAACTGTTGAAAATGTTTAGATGGGAAAATGATGCTGTGCTATAGCACTGATGGCAAACCTTTTAGAGACCAAGTGACCAAACTGCAATTCAAAACCCACTAATTTTTCGCAAAGTGCCAATACAGCAGTTTAACCTGAATACAGGTAGCTGTGAAGGGGCAATGTCGGGTGCCTACAGAAAGGGCTCTGAGTGCCACCTTTGGCACCCGTGCCATCGGTTTGCCAACACTGTGCTATACGGTTGGTTTGCTGAATGTGACAGGAGAGACTCCATCTTGTGCTTGGTTTACTTTAGGCTGTTGAGTTTACCTAAAATGGCCATCCACCCTGGGAAATAGGGCAAAACTCTAGGGTAGGCCTACAAATCCCTCAGATGCCTCTATGGCCAAAATGTGTGGGGAAGCCAGGGGGAGGAGTCAGAAGATATAAATGCTCCAGCGAGACTTGGAGGGGAGAGACATCATGCAGCCCCCAGAGAGCCTAGCAGGTTGTTGCTGCAGATTGCCCACAGGGCCTTGGGGATCACAGGCCTTGGGGATCAGGGAAGGCAGCAGTGTGGAAGGATCCAGAACTGCATGTAGAAGGAAGGAGGCCAGGCTGCAGGTTGGTAACTTAACATCATCCCAAAAACATCCAAAAAATGTGCAAGTGCCAACTCTCCAGGAGAAACCCAAAGTTATGGGTTTTCATCTCCAAACCCCAGGAGTCAGTCAGTGGGGTCTCACTGCCCCGTCAAGAAAGACATAGGGAAGTCAGTGGGTGGTGGCAGCTACTGAAGAGTGACAGAAGCAATATATTGCAAGCAATATAATTTGTAAACTCACTTTTAAAAAAAATAACATTACAACTTCATTTTCCTATAAAGTAATGCTTATTCCACAAAAGGTTTACAAAGTTCAGTTACTGCAAAAGTTTTTCGGTGTTAATTTTACCTGTATGCATTTCCCCCCCAATGATTTTTCCAATCACTTTGGTATTTAACAATATCATATGTCCTTAGAGGAGAAATTGTGAATTGCAGAATTTTAGATACCCGTCATCATCCTTGGCTTAAGCTCAATTTTGTCTATAACACTCTTCCGTTTTCTTTTGCTTGTGAGGGTGGGGGATTGGGAGGCACTTCACAAATGGAGTAACCTAGGACCTCTCTTCCATCTAAATCTGGCCCTGGCCAGCAGCCTGAGCTCTCCTTTATAAAAACATAAGAAGAGCCATGCTGGATCAGGCCAAAGGCCCATCTAGTCCAGCTTCCTGTATCTCACAGTGGCCCCACCAGATGCCTCTGGGAGCACACGAGACTAGATCTCTGTCTCCTGATACCACTCCCCTGCATCTGGCCCTTGAAGTACCCTACATTTAAGCCTAGAGAATACACATCTCCATCATGGTTTGTCACCTGTGATGGACTTTTCCTCCAGGAATCTGTCCAATCCCCTTTTGAAGGCATCCAGGCCAGATGCCATCACCACATCCTGTGGCAGGGAGTTCCACAGACTAACAACGCGCCAGGTGAAAAAATATTTTCTTTTGTCTGTTCTTACTCTCCTAGCCCTCAATTTGAGTGAATGTCCCCTAGTTCTGGTATTTTGTGAGAGGAAGAAGAGTGCCCCTCTATCCACTTTATTCATGCCCTGCATTATTTTGTACGTCTCAATCATATCCCCCGGGTGCCTTTTTTTCCAGACTAAAAAGCCCCAAACGTTTTAGCCTTTCCTCATAAGGGAGGTGCCGCAGCCCAGTAATCATTTTAGTCACTTTCTTCTGCACCTTTTCCAGTTCCACTGTGTCTTTTTTGAGATGCGGTGACCAGAATTGTACACAATGCTCCAGGTGTGGCCTTACTATCGCTTTGTATAATGGCTTTATACTTCCATTTCAGCCAAATCTCTTGTAGAAGCTCTTCTCAGGTTTCAGGGCCACCTATCAAAACACGGATACAACAGGAACAAATATCTTTCAGAAACCTCTTGCATTTTCCAGCCTGTGGCTCCCTTCAAAAGTGCCTCTCGGGTGGTGGTGGGGTTATTGGGACCCCGTGAGAGTAGCTGCACTAGAAGATACCATAAACCCAAATTGTTGATTTTGTGTGTCATACTCTTTGCTGGGAAGAATGGGAACATTATTTTGTACTACCCTGTTTCCTGGAGATGAGGAGGAGCGAGGGAAGCCACGAACACTTCAAATGGCCCTTTGCTTTCCCCCTTTATCGATTAGCCCAGGGAACTAGATGATTGCATTAGATTGTTGGCATCAAGTCCAGCACATGGTTTGTGAAATGTACTCACTGCACGACCTTGTCTGTATTGTGCAGCAAATGACGGCAGTGATCACCAAGTGTTATATTTAGGGCTGAATTACTGTAAGAGCAGGGCAACTTTACGTTGGACCTATTGTGCCAGCTCTTACGAGCACACCTTCTTCGAACACCCCAGATGGGCCTGTTAGGAACAAAATACCCAAAGGATGTTATATGTCTTCCAGAAATCAAATGTTTTTGCTGATTGACAGCAATTTACCACTCAGAGGAAAGTAAAGGGAAGATGGGAAGGTAAGGGGAGCCTGGGAGGGGAGATGATGCTATCCAGGTGGAAGGACAAACTGACATCCTATCCATCAAATGTAGGGCAAGATACATCTTGCACCTTCAAACAGATGACCAATTACCTGTCCCTTTGGTAAGTAACTAAAAGGTTTGTATTAAACTAAGTTTTACAGTTACCTGGAAGTTGAGTCATGGCAACTGGACTTCTTTTTCTTGAGAGATTGAAAAACTTTTCTCTGCTCACCCAAACAGACTGATGAAGCTGTTTGGATGAGCAACAAAACGTTTCAGTCTCTCAAGAAAAAGAAGTCCAGTTGCCATGACTTCCAGATAAACCTGCCTGGATGACTGAGAATCTTCACAGATGGTTTTACAGTTGTTCTCTATCAACAGAGAGAAGCGAACAGCATAAGACTGCTTCTGTGAACTTTCTGTGATCTGTACATTGCAAATTTTCAATTGGGCTGGAGCTGCACAGGCAAATACCTCAGGATTTGCTCCACATATTAAATGAGTGAATTCAAAGTAGACTGGGCCTAAATTATCTCAGAGACCATATCTCCCACTATGAGCAGTCTCGGTCTTCAGAAGAGGCCTTTTGTCCTCCTCCCGCCACCTTCATAGGTATGTCTGATGAGTCCACAGGAGAGGGCCTGCTGTGTTGCTACTCAGAGAGTCTGGAACTCCCTCCCACAGGACACCATGTTTACACCATCTTTGTTCTCCTTCTACAAGCAGGCAAAGATATTTCTCTTCAGGCATACTTTCCCTGAGTGACTGACTTACATGCTATATGACTTTTAGATGGACTGTTGGTATTCCATTTTTACTTCGACATCTCCCAGTGGCATTTTTATTTTATTGTATTTTCTTCATGTTGTTAGCTTTAATATTTCCTTCTTAATAATGTAAGATGCCTTTTCATAATCTTTGTTCTCAGCCCTGAAATTTGTCTTTAGTGTTTCTTGGCAATCGTTGTATACTTATTGACTCTAACGTGGTACCTTGTATTTCAATGCTGTCCTTTCCAAACAGAAAGGTGGGGTAAAAATATTTTATATCAATAAACAAACAATGAACTCAAGGTACAGGAAGCTAAATTTCAGAAGCTAGATTTCAAGGGAAAACTTCTTAACTGTTAGCGCTGTATGGCAATGGAATGCATGACCTTGGGAGGTGGTGAGTGCTCCAACACAAGAGGTATTCAAGATAAATTTAGACAACCATATGGCAAAAATTCATATTCTTTTGAATCACCCTATCTCCTTATTGCTGGACCATCATCATTGTGTCCCCTATTCACACCCCCATCATCTCCCTGTCAGATCAGCAGAGGTGTGGGTGGGGCAGAGGGGGTGAGGGGGATTATGGGCTGGAATATGAACTGCATCATATCCTGTATGAACACCAAACTCCTGATTCAATCTGTATCCCCAGTGACAGGACTGACTGTGGTTCCAAACATAGTACAGGCTGCAGTGTAGTTGCATCCATAGTCTATGATGTGGTAAAGAGATATACAGAGACTCATATGCCAGCAAGGGGGGAGGGGAATCCACCTGTGTTAACCAACGGGATGCTGCTGCAGGTGAGTCTGCTGCAATGCAGATCTCCTTTGTGCCGATGTTAATGGAGATGAGCATCTCCGACTAAGGTCACTGGCTGCATGCAAAACAAGTAGGGCTGTCAGGTTCAACAGCAAAGAAGCTTCATATCCCTTTGAATTTCCTTATGCGGCCTATGACAAGATGGTTGTCCCTCTCATGATGGCCATCTGATTGCTGTGACCGACCTGAACTTTCTCAGCAAGAAGGGGAGAAAGGTGGGTGGTAGGGCAAGCAATGCAACCGGCAAGAAGATGCCAAGGCCACCACCTGACCTGCTGCATCAGGAGATTTTTTTTAAAATTGTTTATTTATTTATTTATTTATTTATTATTTGTTATATTTCTATACTGCCCATCTTCCAATTGAACTTTAGGCGGTTTACAAGATTAAAATCGACAAAACAATACAAAAGAGAAAAAAATCAAATCAAAAAAGGCAAAGTAAAAAGAGGGTAACCCTCAGCAAGAAGCATCAAGATGGCGGGGAATAAACAACAACAGTAAATTAGATTAAATGAACCTAAATAAACTGAAGGTCGCCAAATGCTTCCCTAAAAAGCATGGTTTTGAGGGCTTTTTTGAAGGCGGGCAGGGACTGTGCAAGGCGCAGCTCACTCGGAAGATGGTTCCACAGCGAGGGGCCCACCACAGAGAAGGCGCAGTTGCGCGTGAGCGACTTCCGCGCCTCCCTCGGCGTGGGCCCTCGGAATGAGCACGCCTGCAACATTCTAGTGGGTCTGGCCTCAGTTGACCTTTGGGAGATACGCTCCGACAGGTATTCAGGACCCAAGCCGTGTTTCAGAAAGGAACTGGAACCACTTTTTAAGGGTATTTGTACACAACCCCTAAACTCCGCCGCAAATGGCTCCCAGCTCCAGAGCTTAAAATTGTTTCCCCACCAGCTGCGGAGTTTACAGAAAATTAAGTGCGGCCACGCCCACCTAAGCACGTCCCAGTGCACTTTTCAGGTACCTGCTCTTGGAGGGTAAAAAATCCCAGCTCCGATGTAAAGGAGTGAGTTTCCGGCTCTCCTCGCTTCTGTTTGTTGTTGTTTTTGCCTCCTGCCCCTTTAAGAGAAGGAATCAGGACGACGGGGAGGCTTGGACCGGCAAACGGAGGTGAGCCTGCATTCTTTTGTCCCCTTTTTTCTCCCTCCCCTCACGCAGACAGGATCAAGGAAGTGTGGAGGGGTGGGGAGGCAGGAAGAGCAACGAACCCCCAAGATCTCTGGTCCGAATTTAAGTGGCCAGCGGATCTTAGGGGTCGTGTGAAAAGGCCTTAAGTTTCCTTTATCGTATTCTCTAAGATAACAGTTGCTGTCCAACGATTTTTCAGAAAACCAACGTTGAACCTGTTTTTCCTCAGAGTGAAAGGCCCCACAGCTGTTTAACCTGAAGCAAGACGTTCATCCAGTTGCTACTTGATGGCCACCGTTTACCCAATGAGAAATGTTTTTCTCATCTGTCCTTTGAGGACACCATGGTGGCCTTCCGTGGTCTCAAAGGTGGCCAAGGGAATGTGCTTGACTAGAAAGAGAAGTCGCAAATGATTGCAAAAGTCAAGAGGCTGCACAAAGCCAGGGATATAATTTTTGGGCCCTGGAATTCATGGTCCCAACCCATGTGTTCGCATCCCCCCCCCAAAAGCAACTATATGTGAGGATCACCATGTGATAGGGGGAAAGAGTGAGTTACAGCTTGATAGGCTTCCCAACCTTCCTAATGCTGTGACTCCTTAATACAGTTCCTCATGTTGTGGTGACCCCTTGCCCTGCATGGAAGAGGCCACAGACCCCCCTTTGGCAGGACACTGCCCCAGGTGCCATAGATGGAGAACTTCCCTCTATACAGGCACCTCAGGCAATCACAGCCTCTGGTCCCATTGACTGACATCCCCTCCAACCTATCAAGCTGTAACTCACACTTCCCCCTCCCCCTCTCCTCCAGACCCAAGCTGGTCATTCGATCCCCAAAGGGGTCCCGACCCCCAGGTTGGGAACCACTGTTTAACCTTCAAAGAAGGAGACTCCACTACCCTTTGTGGCAGCATATTCCACTGCCGAACAGCTCTAACCATCATGAAGTTCTTCCTAATGTTCAAATGGAATCTCTTTTCCAGTAGTTTGAAACCATTGCCCCGAGTCCTAGTCTCTGAAGCCATGGAAAACAAACCTATTCCCTCTTTAATATGACATCCTTTCAAATATTTAAACATAGATATCATATCCCCCCTCAGCCTTCTTTTAGAGAGGCTCAACATTCCCAGTTCCCTAAGCCGTTCGTCATAAGACATTTCCTCCAGACCCTCAACCATCCTGGTCGCCCTCCGCTGCACCTGCTCGAGGTTGTCAACATCATTTTTAAACTGAGGTGCACAGAACTGGACACAGTACGCCAGGTGGGGTCTAACCAGAGCAGAATAGAGTGGTACTATCACTTCCCTTGATCTAGGCACTATGGTTCTGTTGATGCAGCCAAGAATCGCATTGGCTTTCCTGGCCGCTGCCTCACACTGCTGACTCATGTTCAATTTGTGGTCCACCAAGACTCCCAGATCCCTTTCACAGGTACTATTTTCCAGCCAGGTATCTCCCATCCTATATCTGTGCAATTCATTCTTTTTACCCAGATGTAGCACCCTACATTTCCCTCTGTTGAAATCCATTCTGTTAGCTTTGGCCCAGCACTCTAATCTGTCAAGGTCCTTTTGGATTTTCATCCTATCCTCTAGGGAATTAGCAACCCCTCCCAAGTTTTAACAAGTTTAGGTCTTTCTTCATTAATCCTGCAAGGCTTTTCTTTTCTTTTCTGACCACTCAAATAGTCTTTCCTATTCTTCCCTGGCAAGATATCTGATTTTAATCCATGGGTTCTTCTGGTTCAAGTAATGCAAATAAATGTATATAGATTTTAAATTCATCAAAAATTATTTAAATTCTATCTTTGCACTGTGATCTTTCTGATTGATTGCCTGTACTGTAGATTTGCAGCAAATGAGAAACCTGGACACACTACTCACCGTTCTAAGGTGTGCATCATTTTATTGACTACAACCTATATCCTCAGAGCGATGGAGTACCACCTCTGGCTTATATACATTGCATATGGTGTCTGGATAGGAATGAGGCCTAGTGGATTGAGAAGCAGTAAACGACATCCCATATATTAACATTTGGTAATGAGTTTCCAAGATGGAAATTGTTTTTTCAAAGCCGGCGCTAATCTTCTGAGCAGCTGGGCTTGACTGAAAGAGCAGTTCAGATTTGCGTGACAGCGTAGGCGCCTGTTGTTCCTTGCATCTCCTCCCAACCTACCAGTTTGAAAGCACGTAAAGAGCGTGATGGCTCAGCAGCTCAGCGGTTCGAATCCTGGGTGCCACACAGCGGAGCGAGCTCCCGCTGTTCACCCCAGCTCCTGCCAACCTAGCAGTTCGAAAGCATGTAAATGCAAGTAGATCAATAGGTACCGCCATAAAAAGCGGGAAGGTATAACAGTGTTTCCTTGCAGCCATGCTGGCCACATTGTCACGGACTTGCACAACATTGGCTCTTCGGCTTGAATACGGAGATGAGCACCGCCCCTACGACTAGCACACATGTGCAGGGGAAACCTTTACCTTTACCTTTTTAAAGATTTAAAAAGAGATTTAAAAGAAGATGTAAAAGATGTAAAAGAAGAGGTAAAGAAGCCACCTTGGGTTCTTTTCCAAGGAGAAAAGTGGGGTAAAAAAACCCTCTAAAATAAATAGTTAAACAGGTGCCACTTCGGTGAGAAGGTAATAGCATTCTGTGCTTGTACGTTTAGTCATGCCAGCCACGTGACCCTGGAAGTATATCTACAGAAAAAAAGTTGGCTCTTCAGTTTATTAAATTTATAAATGGAGATGACCACTGTCCCCTATACAGTAATGCCTCTTAAGATGAATTGAATTCGTTGTATGAGTCGTTTTGTTTTGCAAAAAACTCATCCCATAGGAATGAATGGGAAATTTGTTCCAAAGCTAGAAAAAAAAAGACAGAAATACCCTTTCTTTTTGTAAAAACTCTTTATAAAGCGCTCTTTAAAGATATGAACACCATGCAAGGGACATTATTAATCAAGTATAAATATTGCAAACATCACACATTAATTTTTCAAACATGCTACAGTACAGTGCAGTACACTTCAGCGATGGTTCCAGCACATAACTGCAAGCTTTAAAACATCACACAGCAACTTTTAAAGCATGGCAAACTTTAACTGTTCTACATTTCTACAGTACAGTAGAGTACATAAACATTTTCAAACAGTACAGGGGGGAAAATAGTCTTCCAAGGCATCCAATAGGGAATTTTTATTATGAGAAACAATCCTATTCCCGGATTTCTTTTTTAACTTACGAATTTTTCATCTTATGGGGCATTCGTCGTAACTTTAAGAGGTAGTACTTTGAACGGAAACATTGCTGTGTTGTATGGAGTCAAGTACAGTATGTGGTCTAAACTCAGACTCGGGCTTGGTCTTAACTCAGTTCCTTTGGCAAGTCAGTGCCACTTGGAGAACCATGGCAGGCATTTGAAGACGAGCTGTGAAAGCCTTTATGTAGTGCTTCACAATCACAGTTTTGTTTTCAAAGATCCAGGTTGCTTTCCTCTGTTGTATTCGTTTTCCTTCTCTTCTACTGTTTCAAATCTTCCTTCCTTCCTTTTGGCCACTTCTGCTAGCCTACCCAAAAATGTCATTTGATGATCATCTCATAATGATGAGGGTGGGGGATCCCTCTCAGTCTGTTTTGTGCAAGTGTACAAGCCTCTTCCGTCTTTGTCAAGTCATTATTCGCACCGAACATGTCTTAATTGTACTGGACTGTATATTATCCCTCATTAGTGTAAGCTGCCTTGGGTCCTTTTCCAAGGAGAAAGGTGGGGTAAAAATACTCTACAGTAAATAAATAAATAAATAAATAAATAAATAAATACTCTAGTTGGAAATGACTGCAATTAATTGTTAGGGAAACCTTTACCTTTATGGTTTTCTCAAGTTAGAGGGATAATGTGCAAAAGGTCCAAGAGATGGCAGCACAGCATCACAAAAGAATAGCTATTAGTGTCGTCCAGCCAGACTGTTCCAAAAGGAAATTTTATATCTGAAAGGTTTGTTTTGATTGTTCTAAACCATTTCCCTTAAACTCTGAAAAACGATCCTTTCCCAGCCATGGTTTCTGCAGAATGGCTTCAGAAACATAATGTGTTCATTAACTTTCCTTTTATTTTCTTAAATAAAGCCTGCACTTAACTGCATTTGCTGGACATATCAGCAAGCTTCTCCTTTGCCATCTTTTATCCATATAAATGTAGTGTGCCGTTTCCACAAGCACAAGGCCAAAGAGTTACCATTGCAATTTTCTTAAAAGTACCACGATGCAACTGAATGAAAATGTCCTGGGTTGGTTACTTTGTACGCTAAGTTACGCCATTACCCGTCTTAAAATTGGAAGCAGGAGTTTTCGCTGCCAAGTACAAATGCTGAAATTGTTAACTTACAATCTGAGCCAGGGTTGCCCATGGAAGATAATTTTCTAGGTTTAATTCCAGGGCTATCAACGGGTTGAGGATTAAACATTGCATTTAGCTTGTCTTAACTACTGGAATTGTTACCATTTCATAAAGGCTGCCCTTTTCAATTTTTGTGGTGGACTGAATTTGGCTTAACAGGAGGCGGCATTTTAATGGTATCGTGGAACCTGGGGTAAAACATAATTTTTATAACAACCCCCCACAATCCTTCAGCAAACACAGTTTATACTTTCCCTAGCTTTCATGGCTGGCCTCTGGTGGAAACGGGTCTGAATCTGGGCAAATGCATAAGATCTTGGAAGTTATATCAGGAACGCATTCTCTTTTCTTCACGAGGAATGAAGAAAAGGGAAAAGAGAAGGGACAATGTCAGAATATAAGGTTGTTTATAAGTGTAATAAATAATAATAATAACCAAGGGCCAAAAGGATTGATTGAATGAATTATGGTTGTTAACCAAATCAGCTTTGGTTTTTACAGAACTATAGCATCCTGGCACTCCTAGTAATATGTAGATGCTAATTCAGAAACTGGATTATTATATCTGTTAACACTCAAGATGCCAATGATACAATTGGCACAGACAGTGGTCATTTAGAGTGCTTATTATGTTAATATCCTGGGAATCCTGGTAGCTGGTAGCTGCCAATGGCTAGAGGTTTCAGGTTCTGAGATATAGGACTTGAGCTATTAAGAAGTAATCGTGTGTACCATGACCAGGGTTTTGGCAAAACCCCAAGTGTTTGCATCTACGCAAGACCATGTATGCACAAGAGGTCATCCTCATCTATAGAGCTGGAAAAAGCCATGATCTTTATTTAGTCCTCCAGATACATGCAGAAATGTATGAATGCGGGCCACTTCATGAATTCCTTGGACGGAAGAGTGAAATATGGAGGGATACACAACTCTTTAATAGGGATTAAAGGAATTTGTAGGGTAGTCACTGTCATTCCCTGCCCTCTACATGTGCAATCAGAGGCAGCACAGGATTTGCTCTGCTTATAAAATGGGTGAATTCAATTCTCATTTTTTACTATCTGCAGGATGTACAAGGCTCATTCAAATTGGTCCAGCCTATTTAAAGCCAACTTGGCATTTTTCACTGCTTCCAGAGGACTACAACTTTTTCATGACAGGAGGACTCAATAGGCCTTTTCCCCTGCAAATGCTATTGTAAATATGGCAAGGCGTGTGAAGTCTGAACAGTAATTTTGCAAAATACATCATGATGCACAAATCAGAATGATTCAATTTGGGATCACCCTATCCCATCACTCGTAATCTGTTACTAGGTAAAGGTAAAGGTTCCTCCCACACATGTGTGCTAGTCGTGTCCGACTCTAGGAGCGGTGCTCATCTCCGTATTCAAGCCGAAAGAGGCAGTGTTGTGCAAGTCCATGGCCACGTGGCCGGCATGGCTGCAAGGAAACACTGTTTTACCTTCCCGCGTTTTATGGCGGTACCTATTTATCTACACTTGCATTTGCATGCTTTCGAACCACTAGGTTGGCAGGAGCTGGGGTTAACCGTGGGAGCCCTCCCTTACTTTCCAGTAATCCATGCAGGGATAACTGATCTCAGAGGACCTGAACTAATTTAAAGTGGCTTAAAACTATGACTCCTGCAAGTGTTACTTGAAGGTAAGGTAGAGTAGTTACTGATGAGTGATGGAGAGTGATCCTGAGTGGAATCATTCTGAACTGTTGACTCATGATTTTTTTAAAATTACAGTTCTAACTTTGAAGTTCTGGACTATGAAGTACCTTTTCTGTGTTATATTTAAAAATTCTACAGAAAAGTTTTTTTTTCCAGAAATGTAGTAGTGTGAAAACTGAGGTTCCCCAGAAAATACCTGGCTGAGAGGCAGAGAAGTTCTACCTGATCGCCTGAGACACTTTTTCTTTCTTTCTTTCTTTCTTTCTTTCTTTCTTTCTTTCTCTCTCTCTCTCTCTCTCTGTCTGTCTGTCTTTCTCTCACACACACACATGCAAACACACACACACACACACACAGAGAGAGAGAGAGAGAGAGAGAGAGAGAGAGAGAGAGAATCCTACTGAATCATATCATCATATCAGGGGACATGTGCAACTCTTTTCCTCCCATCCAGCATCCGCCATCTGTAAAGCCACTCTTCATTGTTCAGTTTGGTTATTTGTGTTAAATTGTTTTAAACTGTCTAATTGTTTCTATTTAATAGTAGTTATTAGTATTTCCCTTTGTTGTAAACCGCCCGGAGTTCCTTCGGGAAGACGGGCGGTATATTAGCCCAATAAATAAATAAATAAATAATAAATCCTGGCATCCACCACCCCCTCTTGTGTCTCCTTCCTGGTTGCACATACAAAAATCCCACTTCATCTGGGGGATTTCTAAAACAGTTCAGTTGGAGTTTTAGCTGCTTCACGACAGCCCTTGGGAAAAGTCTCATTGTAATGCATGGGCATCCCCATGGAGGCAACCTTTTCACTGGCTCTTGGCTGCCTATCCTCTGGGCTGCTCTTGGCTAGTGGACTCCCTGGGGCTTCAAATCACCAAATGATCAGCAGAGGCAGGGCCAGGGAAGAAGTTGGGCAGGTGGCATTGTGGGCTGGAACGAGGAACTTCCAAATCAATCCACAGCCCCTGTATATTTAGATATAATACCAGGTATGACAAATTGCAGCAAAGCAGAATTATTTCGATTGAGATCGCTAATCTAGCCACAGCCATCAACTAAGAGGAGAACCAGCCTTGAACATGTAACAAGGTGATCTGTTTACTACACTGGACACCTGGCTGGAAAATAGTACCTGTGAAAGGGATCTGGGAGTCTTGGTGGACCACAAATTGCACATGAGTCAGCAGTGTGATGCGGCAGCCAAGAAAGCCAATGTGATTCTTGGTTGCATCAACAGAAGCATAGTGTCTAGATCAAGGGAAGTGATAGTACCACTTTATTCTACTCTGGTCAGACTCCATCTAGAGTACTGGGTCCAGTTCTGTGTGCCTCAATTTAAAAAGGATGTTGACAACCTTGAGCGGGTACAGAGGAGGGCGACCAGGATGGTTGAAGGTCTGGAAGAAATGTCTTCTGAGGAACGGCTTAGGGAACTGGGAATGTTTAGCCTTACAAAAAGAAGAATGAGAGGGGATATGATAGCTATGTTTAAATATTTGAAAGGATGTCACATTGAAGAAGGGACTGGTTTGTTTTCCATGGCTTCAGAGACTAGGACTCGGGGCAATGGTCTCAAACTACAGGAAGAGAGATTCAATTTAAACATTAGGAAGAATTTCATGACACTTAGAGCAGCTTGGCAGTGGAATAAGCTGCCACAGGATGGGGGAGTCTCCATCTTTGGAGGTTTTTAAGCAGAGGCTGGATGGCCATCTGTTGGGCGTCCTGTGATGGGGGTTCCTGCATGGCAGGGGGTTAGACTAGATGGCCCTTGAGGTCTCTTCCAACTCTATGATCCTATTCTATTTTACACTTACAAGACTTAAGCTTCAACTTTTGTTCCAGTCTGCTGAAATACTATGGAATCCTGGCCTCATTCAGGCTCGAATCCAGTTTCTTGTAAAATACCCTTTGTGCTCTCCCTTTAAAATGAGTGCCCACTTAATCTTGCCATCTGTGCTTCTTTTTAAAGGAGCAGATGCCAAATGGGCATCTTAGAAGAGTGATATTTTAATAATTAAGAATCTTATCCCACTCCCTTCCTTTTTATTATGAAATATTTCCAATGGGGATGCCAGGTTTTAGGGCTAGTAGACAAAATCTAGACACATTTGAGATGGCGAGAACTTGCTAGTTTTAAAAATATGTATATGCTGCACCCGTCAAGTTGAACGTACTGGAAGAGCCACTGCGGCATGACCGTAATCTGCTGAATCTCTACTATTAATCACTCTTTAATGAGAGTAAATTGAATTTCCAGGCACACATTAATAATGGATGTATGAATTAACTCTTAGGAACCAACTCATGATGGCTTCATAGTATGGTGATCATTATAGACTGGCTCAACATTAGGCTCTGTCTTTTGAATATGCAAAGGAATGGAACGGAATGGAAAGCTGTAGGATGTAGAGTTAATGACCATCCCAGTGTGAAAGTCATCATGCATGTGAAGAAATTCCAATATAATCACCCCCATTTCACAGCTGAAGAAAGTAGAAGCAGTCTCAGAAAGAGGACTTCCTTTAAGCAGTTAGCCACTTTGGAAGACCTTTGAACTACAAAGGTATTAGATTGTGATTGTTATTCAGTTACAGTCCAAAAAGATGCAAGCAAGGTGAAGCCAAGATTAGGAATGGAGGCCCATGATGAGATTGTGCAGAAGGGGATTGTTGAGGCATTTTTTTTTAAAAAAAAATTATCAGTAGCACTTTCTGTAATGGCCATAAATGTTCTGTTGGAGGTTTTGTGCATCACTGGACTTTGAGCTCCTTGAAGGAAGAAATGGACTGCATGGAAAATAAGTTGGAACCCAAGGGAAATTTCATCAGTCTGTAGCTGTGTTTTGGTTGCATGATCTGGTGGCAGTGGTTGCTTTGGGAACTTGATTGTGGGTTTGGGAAGATGTTTGCCCATCTAAAGAAGAAGGTTGCCAAAGAAGTATAATTTCATGGTCAAGAGGAGTGTCCAGAGTGCCAAGATTGATTAGCAAGGTGTCTATCACATCCTGGGCGCAGATTCAGGAGACAACATTTTCTCTGATGGAAGCAGCTCCAGATCTTGTCTCTGGTGTTCCGAAGGAATGAACAAAGACAAAAGTTGGACGTCAAGCTGTCTGATTACTTTGAGCAGGTCTGAAACTTGCAAAAGACTAAGGAGATGCTTGAGTATGCATTAGAGGTGCAATCAGGATTCATTTGTGAAAAAACTCCAGGAGCTTTAAAAACTGCTTTGGTGTTGGAAAAGAAGAACCAGAAAATGGAAGAACCTCTCCAATCTTGAAAAGCATTTGAAGAGAAGCAGTCCGTGGCCTAAGAGCAACAAAAACTGGCGTCCTTCACAGAAGAGCTGGCCTGTGCCTGAGAAGCACTGGAAGCTTCCCAGGGTGTGTCCTCACACTTGCCTGGGAGCTGCAAGAGCTAAAATGGCAACACAGGCTGATACTTCATGTCCATCTCATTGCTGTTCGCGGTCCCGCTTGGGACCGGTACGAAGTAATCTAACCGCACATCCATTGTGGGATGACGGGAGTTTGTCCCGACCACACACCCTGAACTGCGATTTAAGCGGGATGAGAGATTCCCCTCCCTGGCCTCAGGAATCTGCTCGTCATGCTTCTCGTTCCGAGACAAGTGCCCGTAAGGTAAGGCTTGTCACACAACGTGCCATTCTCCATCTAGTGGCAGGAGTGCGAAGTGCCATTCACCAATACATTCCCTATGGAGTCAGCAACGCAGTGCAGAGAGATTAAAAGACAAATGCCTCAAACTTAGCTCTGTAACACATTGAAGGCAAGGCTTTGGAGAATCGAAATATTGGAAAAAAAAGAAGGTCGGGCTGGAAAAAAACCCTGGAGAACAAAGGCATGGAATTTCACATCTCATCACGGAACGAGGACATGCGGTAACAGTCATGCCGGTATCATCTATCATGCCCGTGCGTACACGGGAACAGGGATAGAACCGGAAGAAGACCACGTGACCGTGACCGACATCAACACGCAATGAACTTCCTCCCAGGATGTGAATGGATGTGAAGTAACCGTCACAGAGACCTGCACGCAAAGAGGGATGAGCTCTTAGAAGCAGGTGTTAGTCAACAGTCACTCAGATAGGGAAGATAGAGCTGAAAAGGCAAATACAGTATTTGCTTGCCTGCTCCATATCTGTGTCATCAGTGGCCTGTTTAAGTGTGTGATCCTGAATTTTCAAGAACCAGGATGCTGCTCACAGATCATGAACATTGTGGAAGAGGCAGGGAACCAAGCAAGAAAAGCCACGCGAAGCTCCCTACTGTTTCTGCTCCTGTGTTGCCATCAAACGTCATCAAAAGAGCTTTCAACTAGCAGCAAGCAACCGTGGTCTGAACTCCCCATATTGTGCTGCAGTGCGGTTGACATTAAGGCTGAAAGTGCGACAGAAAGACCTATCATAGTAGACTCTTTGGGCTCTTTGTCCCTATGTATGCTGGGCTCAGCATTCTTTTTAATGATTTCACACCAGAGGGAGGATGGTCTTCCAAAGAGGTCATGCTATGAATTTAGCAGTACTTTCCAAGCCTTGAGAATAATGTCTGCAGTCCAGCACTTTAACACTCATGCTAGTTTTGGCCATCCCTCTGTGGGACGAAGGGTGAACACAGTGCTCCTTTCATTCCAATAGAACAAAAACAGTGGAGTTATTTTTGTTTCCTTTGTATTCTCGAAGGCTTTCATGGCCGGGATCTGATTGTTGTTGTGAGTTTTTCGGGCTGTTTGGCCGGAAAACTCACAACAATTTGTTTACTTTGTTTCCTTTTGGGTGAGCAGGAAGAAACCTCTATGCCTTCCTAGTATTGGGTGTGGTTGGGAGATTACACCCTGGTTATTTGAGATAAGTTATGGGGCTTTGCTATTACGGTATTTAGCTTGTAGCTAGCTGGATAGCTCAGTAAATTAGATTTCTGAGTCCAGAGGCAGAAATTGATAGTTGAATTCTCCACTGGGTGGCCTTGATCAAGCTGCACAATCTCAGGAGGCCTTTTTATAAGAAGGGAATGTTCAACCACTTCTGAATACTCTGAGTACCTGGAACACACTGACAAGGGTTGCCATTGGTCAGAATTGACTTGATGGCAATGATTATTAATTATATTTTAGGTTAGGCTGCAGCAAAGATAAAGTCTATTTCTCCGTCTCCTTGCAGCCCTTACCACCACATCTCATGGTGAAAAATGCTTGAAATAGCAGTTGAATGGCATTTCAAAACCGCACCTTAGGTCAGCCTGATGACAGAGTCCAGGATTCTTTGGGTTTGGACAGTCCCAAATGTACACACAAGCTGTGTATACTACACTATACGGATTCAGATTATAAAAAGCCTGAAACTCCCGGTAATTTTTGTATTGTTGTTTTGTCTAGCTTCAGGTTTTATAGAACTAATAGATTAGGTGTTAACTTTTGGAATCAAATTGCCGTTGCATTCTGAAATCTGGTAAATGCAAACTGTTATTTGCCCAGTTATGTGATTTGTCATGCCACAGATAATGGCAACAGAGCGTTATTAACTTACGACAATTCAGTTCCAAAGGTTACGCTGTTTGAGTAGCTGCGCAAGAAGATTTCAGACACTGTTTCTTAATGCGGCCTTGGTTTTGGAGAAGTGCTTTTGTGAACTGTAGATAAAATGGCACAGTTGTTCAAGGAATTAAAAAGAACGAAGTATTCCATTTCCTAAAGTAGTGCTTAAGACTTCCCGAGCTTCTCCAAATCTTCCTTTATTTGCAAATATAACAGTTAAACTGCAGGAAAGGAAGTGGCTATGGGCATCGAGCGACATCAACTCAGCATCCTTATATTCTAGAAATTAGTCCTACAAGCTTTTAAACCTTTTAATTCCCTTCTCCACCTGGTTCTGAATTAATACCAGTTTTGTGTTCTGCACAGTGCTTAAGTAGGTTAAGGCATTTCTTTCTAAAATGTCTCATTTTTCAACAGGCATGACTGAGTCTGGCCTAATCTGAGAAGAGATTATATATATATGAATTATTGGTATGAATATACAGTATATGATTATATATATGAATGTGATTATATATATGAATTTCCCACCACCACCCTCTCATTGCTACTCCTGAAGTAGAAAAACCTGAAGTAGAATCTGGCCCTACTATCCAGAATGGAAAGTGGAATGGAAGTAACCTTTTCTTCATGTTATTTTCATGGTCACCATTTGCTACAAACCTCAGCCTGAGGGAAAGGATTTTCAGAGGTGACATTCTGCATCTATTGGAGAAAGCAAGCAAGTGAGCTTCCTTTGTCTTCCAGAAATATAGATTCTCCCCTCTCTGGCAGATGTTATTTCTTTAAAAAAAAGTCCAAGAAAAAATGTAAGTTTGGAAAAGTTACGTACTTTGCCACCATAACAGTTCCCAGAGCTTTGGAATTGACTCTCTCAAGTCAACCATCAAGAGCCAATCTGTCTAACAATCTGCGGATCTGATCTGCATCATCAAAGAGCATATTTAAAAAAATATTATATTTTTTACCAGCCAGCAATGTCTTTCTGATGTCTATACAGGACAAACAGGCTAGTCTCTATGTAGAACAAAATAATGACCACAAATCTCGCATCAGGAATGACACAGTTAAGAAACCAGTGGGAGAATATTTGGGTGGGCGATCCTGCGTCATGCTGAGATGCACTTTGGGGGGGGGGTGGTCGCGACAATTTTCTGTTGTTGCGCAACGGATGTGGGGTACGATTTTTTTGTACTGGTACTCAATAGTATTTTGTATTTAACTGTTTTTTATTGTTTTAATTGACATTTTAATGCTTTGTTGTAATTGTTCAATCTTATTGTAAGCCACCCAGAGACCTGTGGGTAGTGGGCGGCATAGAAATTGTATGTATGAATGAATGAATGAATAAATAAATAAATAAATAAATAAATAAATAAATAAATAAATAAATATTTACAGTGACAAAACAGATGTGAAGGGTTAGGGTTAGGGTTAAGGGTAGGTCTAGGGTTAGGGTTAGGGCTAGGCCTAGGCCTAGGCCTATGGCAAGGGCTAGGGCTAGGGTTAGGGTTTGGGATTGGGTTTGGGTTCAGATTAGGGCTAGGCCTAGGGCTAGGGTTAGGGTTAGGGTTAAGGCTAGTGTTCGGTTTCAGTTTTGGGTTAGGTTTAGGTTTAGGGCTATGGCTAGAGCTAGGCCTAGGTCTATGGCAATGGCTAGTGCTAGGGCTAGGGCTAGGGTTAGGGTTAGGATTAAGACTATGGTTAAGGGTAGGTCTAGGGTTAGGGTTTTGTGTGTGGTGTCAAACCATATGGAAAAGGTGCAAAAGAGAGCGACTACAATGATTACTGGGCTGGGGCACCTCCCTTAAGAGGAAAGGCTAAAACATTTGGGGTTCTTTAGTCTGGAAAAAAGGCGCCTGAGGGGGGATATGATTGAGACGTACAAAATAATGCAAGGCATGAGTAAAGTGGATAGAGGGAAGCTCTTCTCCCTCTCACAAAATACCAGAACTAGGGGACATCCACTCAAATTGAGGGCTGGGAGAGTAAGAACACACAAAAGAAAATATTTTTTCACCCAGAGCATTATTTTCACCCAGTCTGTGGAACTCCCTGCCACAGGATGTGGTGATGGCTTCTGGCCTGGATGCCTTCAAAAGGGGATTGGACAGATTCCTGGAGGAAAAGTCCATCACAGGTTAGAAACCATGATGGAGATATGTAATATCCAGGCTTAAAACCGGGGTACTTCAAGGGCCAGATGCAGGGGAGTGATATCAGGAGACAGATATCTAGTTTCATGTGCTCCCGGACGCATCTGGTGGGGCCACTGTGCGATACAGGAAGCTAGACTAGATGGGCCTTTGGCCTGATCCAGCATGGCTCTTCTTATGTTCTTATGTTCTTATGTTCATACTGTACCACCATCCCAGCCTGAGTAATCCTCCAGATTAATCAGCGATGAGAGCTGTAACAATATACATTTTAGAGGGCACCAGGATGGGTGAGATTGTCCTAGAGGGTGTTCTGGTCTTCTGCAGCCAAGAGGTGAACTTGAGAAAGGAGAGGTCCCTTTAAATGAAGCCCACCTGTGGAAACACCACTCTGTCCTCTATCACAGATGTTTTCCTTTGGCTTTCGGCAAGGAAGAAAAGCCCTTTTTCCACCGGCAAGAATTTTGCTTTAGTTACATGCACATGTGGGGAACACCGTTGCAAATCATGCTTAAAATCTGAGTTGGCAGGGCGGCTCAGGGACGTCTTTGAAAGGTTATTGAGAGCAGAGTAAAACATTTACGTAAGACCATACAGCGAGTCCCCAGAGTGAGAAAGGGCGGGCAGAGTCCCAGTATACCTTAGCCTTTGGGTTTTCTCACCTGTTCTATCTTGAACCCATTCGTGCTCTTTTTATTATGATTATTATTTTTAAAAAGTGAAAAAATAATAATACCGCTCTTAGATCTCCCAGGTAACTCATGCCATATGTCTGTTGCCCTCCAGACTGAAGCAACACCAAAAGTTCACATTACTCTCTCCTGTTTTTTCAGTGTGCAGAGGTTTGTTGCAAGTAATTTCAGGCACTTTCATAATTTCCAAAAGCAGCAATTAGATCGCGGCCCCAGACTGACTCTGGCAAGGAAAATAAGCCTGTATTTCCTTTAGTTTGCTTAATGCTAATAGCCTGGAATTTGTGATGGCTTCTATCATGCTCCCTCGCCTTTATCCCTCAAGGGTAATTATAGCGGTTCTGAGGCTAGGTCAGCAATCACATTTATAGGATCCAGGGTGAGATTTAACTGTTCCCTTCCCAAGGAAAAAAAATGCATCGGACCACTTTTGTGGTGTTTTGGAGGGTTCTGAGCAGTAAAATAAAGAATAAAAAATCATAAAAATGAAAATTTAAGGGAAAATAAATATTAGTCAAATGTTATATAATAATAATAATAATAATAATAATAATAATAATAATAATAATAAT
>JAHTLZ010000007.1:47750308-47769717 GCA_023846285.1 Phrynocephalus versicolor | reverse complement strand
ATAATAATAATAATAATAATAATAATAATAATAATAATAATAATAATTTATTGTCATTGTGTGTATATACACAGCATACACATACAATGAAATCCAGACACCCAGAGACCAGATTCAACACACACACACACACACACACACACACACACACACACACACACACAAATCCCCGAACACTCTCACACACATTAAAAAATCCCCTCAACACACACACACACAAAATCCCTGAACGCTCCCCCCCCCTAAAAACACAAGCATCTACACAACAGGCTAGGTAATCCTGTCCAAGTGCTCACTGCTGGTGGTTTTTGAGTTCATTATTAAGTGCAATTATAGCTCTGGGATAAAAACTGTTCAGAAGACGTGTGGTCCGAGTTTTAATTGTTCTGTATCTTCTGCCAGAAGGCAATAGTTCGAAGAAATTATGAGCAGGATGAGTAGAGTCTCTCAGAATGATGTGTGACTTCCTCAAACAGCGAGATGCGAAGATGTCATCCAGGGTTGGTAGCTGCAGCCCGGTAACATTCTGGGCAATTTTAATTATTCTCTGTAGAGCTTTTTTGTCCGCTACAGAGCTGCTCCCATACCATGATAGCATGCCATAAGTTAGGACACCCTCAACGGTGCTGTGATAGTAGGACAGAAATAGATGCTGAGACAAATTCATCTTCCTGAGCATATTTTGTAAACGACCACTCGACTAAAGGCAACAAAAGTGATAAACTTAGCAAAGGACATGCCTGCATCCTGACATCATCGCTAGGCAGCCATTAGGCGGGAGAAGCTTCAAATGAAGCAGAGATGAGCATCCTTCTTTTGTACTGGCACAATAGGAGCGAGCTTGTACACGAATTGGAGTAGCAGGAAAAGAAAGGAATAAGACTGAATGTTGATATAACTAGGGCACGTCTAGGATGTGGGTGTGGCAGGCTGTCATAAATTAATCTTTGATCACTGGAAACATTCTCAGACCACGTAAAGGACTGCACACCCTGCTGCCTACTTTCATGGATTCTGTGTTTCCCAGGCCATTTCCCAGAGTTCCACATTTATTTCTTATACAGTATTTTTATATTCCCTCTATTTTCTTCCATTTAGCTTTAAAGAAGCGTGTGTGGTTGTCTTCCTCCCTGATTTAGCCTCAGATCTGTTGCAGAGTTTTGAATTTCTGGTTAAATTCCTCTAGCTGCACGGTGGAAGTGGAGGGCCCAGAACAGCTTCCAGTTCTCCATTTCCTCATCAAAAGCGAAAAAGCAAAGTGTTCTGCTTATATGCTGCCCCATACCACTTCACGTAGTCTCTGGGTGGTTTACAGTTTTAATTACAGTATGCAGGCTACACATTTGCCCCCACCCCCAGCAAGCTGGGTACTCATTTTACTGACCTCGGAAGGATGGAAGGCTGAATGAACCTTGATCCTGCTACCTGGGATTGAACTTGAATGTGCAACATTAGTAAAATAAAGAATAAGAACAATCTCCTTTATTTACAGTTATGAATAGGTCAAACAGCAAAATGCCAAACATAACTGCTTTCAAGCAACAAATCTTAGTGGGCACTAGAGTGAGGAAAAAAGCACTGAGCAGAAAGGCCACGCTCTCTCTGAATTCAGAGACAAGGAAGGAAGGAAGGAAGGAACGAATGAAGGAACAAAGGGTGGGTTAGTGCTGGATAGATTAATAGTTAACTTAGTCTGGAAAGGTCCCTTCCAGCCAAACAAACTACTCACATGAGTAGCCGTGTAGCTCTACATGGAGCAGTATATAAATTTAATAAATAAATAATTAAAATAAATACAGGTAGCAGCAAGGTTGTGAAAACTCTAACTCGTACCCTGTGAGGAAAATCAGAGACTGCCAATAGTTCAAGAAGCACCCAGTAAGGTCAAAGGCCCTGGTGGGGAATTGAATCTAGATATCCTGGATCCAACTGCCTAACCACTAAACCACACTATCTCCCATTTAGCTTTTTTGCTAGTTAGAGTTGTCAAATCTCCAAGCGCAGATAGATTACTTTAGAATGCAATTTGCACTATATGCAAATTAAGCATATTAATAGTTGCAGGGTTTTTCTACCGCTGTGTTTCACATCCTTGTTAAGTGCTGTCAAGGTACTTCTGACATATGGCATCCCTATGAATTTACCACCTCCAATGTATCCTATTAATAAACCAGCTTAGGACTTGCACCCTCCCAGTTGGAAGAGACCTTATATATCATGAAGATTTAACCTCTGTCAAGGAGACACAGTGGAGAATCAAACTATGAACCAGATATCTAAACCACTAAACTTTCATGGTAGCTGCAGTCCAAAGACAGAAAAATTCCAACATCTAATGTTATTTATTTTACTAGGTTTCCAGAAAATCAATCACCGTTTTAATCTTCTCTAGAAGATTAACTGAGAGCCTTGTTGTTGTTGTTCAGTCATTCAGTCATGTCCGACTCTTCGTGACCCCACGGACCAGAACTCGCCCGGCCTTCCTATCTTCCACTGCCTAACTAGATGCTAACCTGAGCCTAACTAGATGCTAACCTGAGAAAAAGTTGGGAAAAACAAGAGGAATGAGGAGATTATTAGAAACTTCTGTTGATTGTTGTTGTTGCCTTTGATAAAATTGGTGAGTTTTTAGTTGCTGTGAATCTTAGATTTTGGGAAGGTCAAACAACGAGAAGTAAATTATGATGTCCGTTTTTTAAAAAATAAGAAAGACAACCTGTAATGTAACATTTGTTTATAACCTTTGATGAAGGACTATCTAGGAGAATGGGTAGTATTTCCCATTTTGTGGATTAGAAGCTCAATAACAGACTTACCACTCCAGTATTCCTGCCAAGAAAACTCCATGGACATGGAATCACGAAGAGTTGGTCACGACTGTAACGACACAACACACACACAACAGACTGCTGCAAGATACTGCACCAATGTATGTAGCAAGTCATCCATACAGTATGTGTGTAGGGGATAGAGAGGTGGAGATCCAATTACAATTTCTAGATCTACATTCAGATTGGTGCTCTTTGGTTTCCTCCCTCCTCCTCTTGGATTACTTCTGATACTTTCCTCTCCTAAGCAAAATGGTTGCCATCTGACATGAATGCATAAAAGCTATCAGTAGGGAGTTCTTGTTTAGCTTTGTCCTTTTGTTTCCTCCAGTGGAATTCTAGTTTAACAGATAGTAAGGCTTTCTGCTTGTTGCCTAAACCAGTCTCCAATATGATTACTTTATACCTGGCTTGAGTACATTTATTAGGAAGAAGACAGGATATAAATGCAATGAATGAATGAATGAATGAATGAATGAATGAATGAATGACTTCAAATTCTATAATCAAAAATTCCTTGTGAAATTATCCTGATAAAAAATAGGCAAAGTGATGCTCTTGGACAGGAGATGTTGTAACTATTAACATAGTAGAACAGGGGTGAACATCTCAGTAATGCTTGGGGGGACAGTTTTATTTTCTGGGAGATTTTGTCCAAGGAAGCAACACTGTGATCTCTGCTCCCTAACAAAAACAGATCATTCTGTTACACATATTTACTGAAATAAATATGAAGTAAGCCCATTCAGATCAATAGCACCCCAGCTCCTGCCAACCTAGCAGTTCGGAAGCATGTAAAGCCAAGTAGATAAATAAGGACCTCCGTAAAAAGTGGGAAGGTACCGACCACGTGGCCACGGACTTGCACAACACTGGCTCTTCAGCTTGAATACGGAGATGAGCACCACCCCTAGAGTCGGACACGACAAGCACACATGTGCGGGGGGAACTTTTGCCTTTTACTGCAGTCAAAACTGGTCATGGCCTAAGATTAATCTTGGGTTCACGTAGTTATCAATAAACTGCCCAAAGAGAGCTTTAAGCACATGGGGTGGTATATAAAAAGCACACTTTCCTTTGTTTTGTTATATCTGAATAAGCAGTTCCAAGAGTGGTACACTTTTAGAGAAAAATGCATGTAGAATTTTGTTGTTCTCATCTGTTCTAGAAGACAGCATACTCTAGGTTGCTAGTGTGAGTGGTGTCTCACCAAGCCCTGAATCTTGTGGAAAAAGAGCAAGAGCAGGTTTCTAGACTTTGACAGTTACTTCACGTCCTTACTCGTTCCGAGATGATGTTTGTTGCATGATAATGTCGTTCATGATCACGTGGTCTCATCCCAGTTCTGTCCCTGTTTCCGTGTACCCATGGGTGTCATTGATAGTATCGTGACGACTGTTACTGCACATCCTTGTTTCGTTATAACATCTGTACTTCCGTGCCTTTGTTTGCCCTTTTCTTTTTCGTCCAACCTTCCATTTTTTTGATATTTCAAATCTCCGTAACTTTGCCTTCCATGTGCTAAGAAGCAAAGTTTGAGGTTTTATCTCTGCACTGCATTGCTAACGCCATAGATGGCGAATGTGCTCGTTCCGCAATGAGCCTTACTTCACTGGCTCTCATCTCGAAACGAGAAACGAGACAAGCTGATTCCCTAGGCCAGGGAGAGGTATGGCTCATCACGCTTAAATCCCAGTTCGGTGGGGGGTCATGGTCGGGACGAACTCCCATCATCACGCAATGGATGTGCAGTAACATTTTTTCATACCGGTCCCAATGAAAAGCAATGAGAGGGGTGTGAAGTAACCGCCATACTCGTACATCTGAGACAGGGTTTTATAAAGATGGTGGCATAAGCCAGCAAAGAAAGGCTTGCAACCATGGAATACTGTACATATTTTGCCATTAGATTTATATATACTAAAAGGGGAAAAATGAGCATCCACCAGTATCTTTTAAGATTATGCAGCTTTCTCCATCTGACAGGTACATGATGTGTTTCTCTCTGGTTAGCAAGACCACCCTGAATGAACAAGATAGTAACCAACGGGTAAGGATTTGGATGGGTGGTTGTCTACCTACAGCACAAAAAAGGTTTTCCAGCCCTGCTACCTGATCTTTTCCGTTTGACAGAAAAAAACATAATTTAGCCTCCCAGGGTGGACATTTTATCTCTGTGGTGCCATTCCACCGTTGGCCCACAAGACGCAGCAAAACTAATTCATGTATCATCAGAAGCAAAAGGAAATCCGAGGACAGGAAAAGACAGGAGAAGGGTTCCCTATCTGGACCATTCCTTAATCCCCTGCTTTTGCAATTTGCGCTATCACCAGATTCATGACGTCCCTGCCATATTGCAGAACAGAAGATAACATAATTCTAAATCCCTGTTACAGTTTGGACTGTGCAGTCCAGCGTCTGCCTTTATGGCTTTTATTTAAAGCCAAGCCTGTTGCATCAAACGAAACACAGGTGGTGCATATGCTTCATAACTCTGTATCAAACCAAATCCCACAGGGTTTATTCTTGTATTATTTTCTAAGGAAAGCTATTTTCAGTCCCCCTCCTGCTTTCTCACAAAGTATTGCGGCGTTTTAAGATCACCATGTGCGCAGGCCTTGCTGTTAACAGCTACCCATAAATATTGTGATGTATTTTCCCTTCTTACTAAATAATTCTGATTTATTGGTAGGAAAGAACTACACATAATGGTTCCAATATGTTGCACCATGCTTCTATAATGGGAAACGGTGGCCAGGCTCCGATCGCTTAACTGTGTGTCGGATTTTTCCAGTCTTATCTGAAGCCACGGAAACAACCACAACAGCTCTGGCCTGGGTCTACACCTCGCCATTGAGCTTGGTTGCAGCGCAGTGACAATATTGTGTGGAAGTTGTTCTTTTTTTGTTTTATCTCCACATGAGTGTTCATGCTTTTGTTTTGGAATGAGCTGCTCTGTAAACCCGTCTCCTCCAAAACGAGCTACCATGCATTATGATAAGGTCTGGCTAAGAATAAAGATAGCCTGTAGGGATGGGCATTTCATTTCGGAACCAGTAGGTTACAAAATGAACCACGCGAGCCCAGGTTGTCCTCGGAACCAGCTGATACAGGCAGATCCAATTGCTTTACCTTTCTCTGTCTCGCGCAGGGTTAAAATCCAACGAGGAAGCATGCTGCCACGTCATCTTTACTGCTTCGTGCTGCAGGCCAATCAGAGAGGGAGGTGGGATGATTTCTGTTCCTGCACAGCTCCTGATTGGCCAGCATCACACTATTTTTATTATTATTACTGAATCACTTTTAGTCACCGTAAGAATGTATCAGCCAGGAGTGTTTCTCAGTAGCAAGTTATTTAAATATTATGAAGTGGATTGACTAGCTGGCCCTTTCAGATTCACAAGTGCAAATGATATACAGTGGCCCCTCTACTTACGAGTTTAATCCATTCTGACTGCATGCTTGTAAGTAGAACAATTTGTAAGTAGAGCAGCAGTTTCCCATAGGAATGCATTGGAAACTGATTAATTCGTTACAAGGCTTGGAAAAAGACACAGACACCAGTTTTTGTGTGTGCAAAACACTTTATAAAGCGAACTTTAAACACATGCTCAATGTACAACAACATTATTTTACATATTACAACACATAACATTTTTTGAACATGATACAGAACAGTTCAGTGCACTTTAAAGGCAGGCAGACACTGAACATACCTCACCCTCAGCCAACATTTTTGGAAAAAAATTAAAATATAATTAAAAAAAAATTTAAAAATTCATAAGTAAAGCAAACCGCATCTAAAATTCACTAGGCAGCAGTTAAAAACGCCAACGGTTTTCCCCTCGCAAGTCGAATTGCTTGGAAGGAATAGAGAGTATGCTAATTAAATTTGCAGATGATACCAAATTGGGAGGGGTTGCTAATTCCCTAGAGGATCGGATGAAAATCCAAAAGGACCTTGACAGATTAGAATGCTGGGCCAAAGCTAATGGAATGGATTTCAAGAGAGGGAAATGTAGGGTGCTACATCTAGGTAAAAAGAATGAATTGCACAGATATAGGATGGGGAACACTTGGCTAGAGAATAGTACCTGTGAAAGGGATTTGGGGGTCTTGGTGGACCACAAATTGAACATGAGCCAGCAGTGTGATGCGGCGGCCAGGAAAGCCAATGGTTGCATCAAAAGAACCATAGTGTCTAGATCAAGGGAAGTGATAGTGCCACTCTATTCTGCTCTGGTCAGACCCCACCTGGAGTACTGTGTCCAGTTCTGTGCACCTCAGTTTAAAAAGGATGTTGACAACCTCGAGCGGGTGCAGAGGAGGGCGACCAGGATGGTTGAGGATCTGGAGGAAATGTCTTATGAGGAACGGCTTAGGGAACTGGGAATGTTTAGCCTTTCAAAAAGAAGACTGAGAGGGGATATGATAGCTATGTTTAAATATTTGAAAGGATGTCATATTGAAGACGGAACAGGTTTGTTTTCCATGGCTTCAGAGACTAGGACTCGGGGCAATGGTTTCAAACTACAGGAAAAGAGATTCCATTTGAACATTCGGAAGAACTTCATGACAGTTAGAGCTGTTCGGCAGTGGAATATGCTGCCACGGAGGGTGGTGGAGTCTCCTTCTTTGGTGGTTTTTAAGCAGAGGCTGGATGGCCATCTGTCGGAAATATTGTGAAGGGGTTCCTGCATGGCAGGGGGTTGGACTAGATGGCCCATGAGGTCTCTTCCAACTCTATGATTCTATGATTCTATGGAAGTAGAGCCGCTTGTAAGTAGAGGTACCACTGTATAGAGTTTATCAAGGTAGCAGAAAACAGGCTTGTCAAGCTCTCTGAGACAGGCATTTCTGGGAGCCAATGACATTGCTTAGAGTGGGATGCTGAACCTATCAGGGAATGTAGTCCTCTAAGGCCCAGCCTCTATGTACTCTGAGGAAAGCTTTTGAGTGAAATGAAGGGAAGATGGTGGGTGAAGGATTTGGGCCCTTTTAAAGAAGAAAAGCGGGATAAAATTATTTTAAATAAATAAAATAAATAAATTACCTTTAGCCGAATTGGGAAAGGAATTAGCTGCTACTCCCTTAAGAACATCACCAGTCAGAGATTGCCACCATTTGCTATTTCACGCAAGAAATAAATCAAGCACACATTCCCAGAAAATAACCATATTTGCCCCTAGCGACAAGAGCAACTGTGTTTTGTGGTACTTTAAAGACTCACAAATTAATCTCTGCATGTCCTTGCATGTGCCAAAACCCTTTTGCGTTTTTATACATAAATTTGAGTGGTTGGAAGGGAAACGTGAACAGTGAAGTCGGAAGGAAATGAAATGTAAAAAAGCACAGAGAGCCACCATTATGTGGACAGTTCCAATTCATGGAGCTGAGAAATCACTGCATTGGTGTGATTTACAACCTTAATATTGTCTCCAGCTAGGTAATCGTCCCTTGTCCCCCCCCAGTATCTTTCTTCGGAGCCTGGAAGAAAGACTTCACATTAAAGTCATTAAAGTGAAAGAAAACACTTTGTGAGGAGTTGTGATGTGATGTGACAAGAAAACTCTGCAGGGAAAAGCCAGGGCAGAACTCCTGTTTCAAAGGGCCTTTGGTTTCCATGGGGGCCATCGGTTTGTCTCCCTGTGGGATTTTTTTTTTTTGTCCTACTTGGATGGAGGAGATCAATACAAGTGCTTTGATCAGCCCTTAAAAGAGAAGACAAGTGGACTGAAAAATCACATCCTGTTTCTGGCAATGACATGATATCTGGCAAGAGCTGAAGGCCTGCACCGATGTGACATGCCACCACCTTCATGTTGTTGTTGTTTTCAAGTTGCCTCTCACTTATGGCAACCCTGGGACTGTGAGATCTCCAGAATGTCCTGTCATCAAAGGCTCTGCTCAGCTCTTGCAAACTCAAGCCTGAAGCTTTCTTTAAGGAATTAAGGCCATAGTTGTGCAACTCGGCACATGATCAGGCATGGATCCGAGATGCACTGAGATTAATTTTATCAGGTCACCACATTTAGCTGAAACAAGGTATGCAAATCTTACTCAAACACCATAGAATCATAGAATCATAGAGTTGGAAGATACATCAAGGGCTATCTAGTCCAACACCCTGCCATGCAGGAACCCCATCACAATATTTCCGACAGGTGGCCATCCAGTCTCTGCTTAAAAACCTCCAAAGAAGGAGACTCCACCACCCTCTGTGGCAGCAGATTCCACTGCCGAACAGCTCTAACTGTCCATGGTGTTTCCAGTCATCAATTAAGCCATCTCAAATTTGGTTCCTCTTTTCCTGCTGCCTGTAAACTTTCCCTGCAGTGTTGTCTTTTCCAGAGAATTCTAGCTTCTTTTGATGTGTCCAAAGAAGGGCAGGCTCCGTTTGAACAATTTGGCCTTCAGAAATAGTCCGGGTTTGATTTGATCCAGAACTCACTTGCTTGTCTGACTGGCAAGCCACTCCATCCGTCATTCATGGGCTGGCCCTGGCTTCAATGCACAAAAAAAATATATCACTAAGTGGGGTAAAAGGGCATGGTAATGTCACATTGTTCTTTACCTTAAATGTGGTCATGACTTCTTCGTCTGGACATTCTGGCATAAACTGATTTAACACATGCATTATGAAGAAAAGTCAAACCAGAGAATGACAGTAGAAGTACAATGGATTCTAATATTTTATTTATTTATTTATTTATTTATTTATTTATTTATTTATTTATTTTAGTACTTATATACTGCCCATCTTCCAAAAGGAACTCCGGGCGGTTTACAACAAAGGAAAACATAACAATAGGCAAATAAGTACAACATAACAATAAAACAATATAAGCAATAAAAAAAATCAATAGAAAAATGGCAAGATGGCGGGACAAAAAAAAATTTAACTGTCACCAAATGCCGCCCAGAAAAGCATGGTCTTTAAAGCCTTTTTGAAGGCTGGCAGGGACTATGCAAGTCTCTCACTTTCTCCCTTAATTTTTTTCCTGTAGAATAGTGTCAGTTTTCTGTAGTATTCTCATAGATCTGCAGGGCATTTTTTTGCCATCAGTAGAAACGGATAAAAAAAATTGATAGTGATCGAAGGAGAATAGCACTATTTATTTATTTATTTATTTTAGAGTATTTTTACCCCACCTTTCTCCTTGGAAAAGGACCCGAGGCGGCTTACAGTAATGAGGGAATAATATACAGTCAAGTACATAGAAGACTCTATGCATGACAAAATGTCATTATTTATTCACTGAGATGCACCAGCACCAACATACACAGCAGTATTTGTTGCAGTATTTGGAAATTAGGTTGTCCAGGTTTACACAGCTTTGGAACATGGTTGCTCTGTAGTCACTATTTTTAATTCAATTCTATTTTTAATGCAATTCTAAGTGGCCCAAATGAGAGATGAAGCAATCTTGTGTTTTAGGATACTAATAAAATATTTTGTTCTTCTCTTATGTGGATTATTGCTCCTTGTGCAAAGTCAACATGGGGCAGTTTATGATAATTATATTATTATAATTAAAAGGCTAGTTGTTTTTATGTTACAAATAAGATGGAATCTGTGATTCAGTCATGATCTTAAAGTGAAAATGTAGCTGGCGAACGGCCTTGAGCCACCAGAAAATGGCTGTTCTGCAAACACAGAAAGCTGGAACAAGCGATTTTAGTCCCTGTTGAGCCCCGAAATTCACTGAATGATCTTGGTCCGTTAGACCTCATTTGGCCCAGCCCAACCTCACTGGGTTGTTGGTGGAAGAGAGACATGTATGCTGCCCTGGGTTCACGGGAAGAGAGGGGCAATATAAATGACCCTTAAAAGGAGTAAAAAAGAATTACATTTCTGACCCCTTTGAAGCTTGTCGTGATGCTTTGGGCTGTAGATGTACTGGGAGCTTCGTGGCACAGTGGTTAAATGCCTGTACTGCAGCTAAAACTGTGCTCACGGCCTGGGGTTCAATCCCAGGTAGCCGGCTCAGGGTTGACTCAGCCTTCCATCCTTCCAAAGTCAGTAAAATGAGTACCCAGCTTGCTGGGGTGGGGCAATGTGTAGCATGCATACTGCAATTAAACTGTAAACCGCCCAGAGACTACTTGAAGTGGTATGGGTCGGTATATAAGCAGAACACTTTGCTTTGCTTTACTGCCCATGGGCCTATATCAGTGTTGGCAAGTTTATGGACAGCTCATGGACAAGGGTGCCCCTCGGTGCCCTTTCTGTTAAACTCAACAACCTAAAGTAAACCAAGCACAAATGGAGTCTATTCTGTCACATTCAGCAAACCAACCCTATAGCACAGTGTTGGTGAACCTATGGCATGGGTGCCAAAGGTGGCACTCAGAGCCCTTTCTGTGGGCGCCCAACATTGCCCCCTTCACAGCCACTTGTATTCAGGTTAAATTGCTACATTGGCACTTTGTGAAAAAAATAAGTGGCTTTTGAATCGCAGTTTGGGCACTCGGTCTCTAAAAGGGTCACCATCACTGGCCTATATAGATACCTACATGCTACAGATTGGCAAGGACAGGGCAAGAGGAGGAGGATGTTGGGCATTGACTTGGCTTATGCTTCCCCACAAAGTGAGTGTTGAAAAAAAAAAAAAATCCACATCTTGCCTGGGCCCCCTTTAAAGGTACCATACCATTTCAGAGATGCATTTTCTATCTTAGCTGCAGAGACTTACCCCTTTCCCCAAGACCCTTAGAGCATTTTGTCTCCTCCTGGCCTGCTCAAGGTCACGTAGTAATGTAGTTCAAGATAGGTCTGTTGGAAGTAAAAGGAATACCTGTAGATTTCCTCTTAAAGAAGCTGTTTCACTTGTCTGGCCAAAGCCTATCACATTCTAGAATTCTTTAGTCCTTTTGGCCTTACAGTGGGAATACTTGGAGGTGGTGATATAAAACTTAAGAGCATAAGAACATAAGAAGAGCCATGCAGTATCAGGCTAAAGGCCCATCTAGTCCAGCTTCCTGTATCTCACAATGGCCCCACCAGATGCGCCTGGGAGGGCATGAGACTAGATCTCTGTCTCCTGATACCACTCCCCTGCATCTAGCCCTTGAAGTACCCCGGTTTTAAGCCTGGAGATGACACCTCCCTCATGGTTTGTCACCTGTGATGGACTTTTCCTCCAGGAATCTGTCCAATCCCCTTTTGAAGGCATCCAGGCCAGATGCCATCACCACATCCTTTGGCAGGGAGTTCCACAGACTAAGAACACGCTGGGTTAAAGAACATTTTCTTTTGTCTGTTCTCACTCTCCCAGCCCTCAATTTGAGTGGATGTCCCCTAGTTCTGGTATTTTGTGACAGGGAGAAGAGCGTCCCTCTATCCACTTGACTCATGCCCTGCATTATTTTGTACCTCTCAAACTTCCTGGAGGGTATAGCAAAACTAGTCTTTACATTTAAAGATGGCAATTGAATACAGTATCAAGCGAACATTCCTATTTCCTGCCGTTGAAGGTATAAATAAGGGAGGTGGTAGTTGCATGAACTGAGTTGTTTTAGGGATCTTGAACTACAGCATAAGAACCAACCAATAGGAACATCTAAAAATTATGCAATCGCCTGTATTGCAGCTCGGCTAAGCTCTTGCAAACTCAAGCCTGCAGCTTCCTGAAGGGAATCAAGCCATCTCCTAGTTTGTCTTCCTCTTTTCCTGCGGTGTATAAACTTTCCCTGCAGTACCGTATACCATTTTAAGCAAGTGAATCCCAAGGGACAGAACCCTGCTGGACTGGTGTTACTGTATGGCTTTGGTAACTTCATTCATTGGCATCCTTCAGTCTCGAAAGACTATGGCATCATGCCTGGAGTAGAGATCCTAAAACAACACCTCGTGTGACTAAATAGGCCAATCTGGGAATGGTAGACTCTACCGCACTGGGGGAAGATGTATTCTGTTTCTTGCCTGGTCCTTGAGTTTTGTTCTTTCCGTGCCTGCCTCTTTTCCTCTGCCTGTTGGACAAATGCCTCTTCGAATTTACGTAGACCATGCTGTATCTTTTGCCTCCAGACAGTGCGATCGGAGGTCAGGGTTTCCCAGCTGTTGAGGTCCATTCCCAAGGCCTTCAGGTCCCTCTTACAGATATCCTTATACCACAGCTGTGGTCTCCCTCTGGGGCACTTTCCTTGCGCTAGTTCTCCATACAGAAGATCTTTTGGGATTTGGCCATTGTCCATTCTCACAACGTGTCCAAGCCAGCGTAGGCATCGCTGTTTCAATAAAGTATACATGCTAGAGATTCCAGGTCCTTTCAGGACTACCATATGGCTAATTGTGGCCAATTGATGAAATGCCAGGACTTGCCATAGTTGTGCAACTCGGCACATGATCAGGCATGGATCCGAGGTGCACTGAGATTAACTTTATCAGGTCACCACATTTAGCTGAAACAAGTTATGCAAATCTTACTCAAACACCATAGAATCATAGAATCATAGAGTTGAAAGAGACATCAAGGGCCATCTAGTCCAACCCCCTGCCATGCAGGAACCTCATAACAATATTTCCGACAGATGGCCATCCAGTCTCTGCTTAAAAACCTCCAAAGAAGGAGACTCCACCACCCTCCGTGGCAGCATATTCCACTGCCGAACAGCTCTAACTGTCCATGGTGTTTCCAGTCATCAAATCTCAGTACTGAACCACACTTGCAAGCACTCCATAAAGCCTGAACCACAATCAGATGTTGCAGTTGCTTTGGGTCCTTTTGGTGAGAAAGTTGGGATAGAAATATTTTAAATAAATATATACATAAATTTAACAATTGCCAAAAAGTAGTTTTTCCATTATCCAAGTGTTTTGAAATATGTGAGTTTGTTTTGGCATAGTGTGTTTGGACATGAAAGCTGTCCATTGTTTTCTCATTGTATTTCTTGGGATTTATTGGACATTCTCATTTAATTCTGCCTGTGGGTTGAATTGTCTTCCCTCTGTTTTGAAATTTTATGTGTTCGCCCCCAAATGTATGCTTTTAAAATTACACACATGCACAATGTAGACATTCTTGTGCGCACTTTGATGTAAACGCCTTTGTGTACATTTTTTAGTATAAGAATTTGTAGTCATAGGCATTTCTGCAATGTGCAGTATACATAATTTTATGTGTAATTTCCTTCTCCACTATGCAATACAAACCTTGAAAGTAAAGATTTCTGAGACAAGTTGCGCTCAGCTGCATTCCTGTCTCAGGCAGTTCTGTATGGAAATTACTTTCCCCCAATGTGTGACTTGTGTCACAAGATGAGCTTGGCGTATTGAAATTTGTGAGGAAAAGCCACCACACAGGGGAATCCATCTGTTTCACGTCAGATTGCAAATAAGACTTCAGATTTACTGAGCCACCCATGTCACCTAAAGTTTGGCTATATTATTTTAAAATGTGCATTCCTTCACCCAAGGGTTTTCCATTGGTCCCCCTCCCGCCATTTTATCTCCTTAAATCCCCTGAGAGATAGTAGAGTGACAAGCAGAAGGTTTCACGTTGAACGTCACAGCTGAATGAGGTTTTTGCATGGGGGTCTCTCTGCCCTTGTCTGTCATTTTAACCACTAACCACTGTTTTTCTCTGGTGAAGCCATACGATAATAAAGCTGTCATAGAACTTGGCAAGGGATTCCAAGGGAGCTCTGTGCCCGTAAAGGATTCCCTCAGCTGAAACACCCCTGACCAATGGCTGTCTAACCTTTGCTTAAAAATCTGCAATGAAGTAGAGTTCACCACCTTCTTAAGCTGTTGTTTCTATTGTTGCAAGTGTTTTATTATTTAAAAAAAATCCCCTAATGTTTAGGTCAAATAGTCTTTCTTGCAATTTGCTTCCACTGCTTTGGATCCTATTTTGAATAGATGCAGAGAAAACTTTCTCCGACTTCTGTGGGACAACCTTTCAAACAGCCTTCTCGTGTCCAAACTAAATACACCCGCCCACAGTTCTTCCTTGTAAGGTTTGGTTTCCAAAACATTTCTATCGAAAAACACTTGATCATGTGTGCATCAACGAAGTAAAAAAGGACTCCACTCAAGACTTTGGGAATGGCTTTTTGCAGTCAATTGAAATCTTGCTGCTTATAATCTAGCAGGAATGAAAGGACTTGCCTGCCATTTGGAAAAGTTTTGCACATCTTCTGAAGAAGCTTTCTAGAAAATTAAGTGAGAGGGTGGTGTGTGTGTGTGTGTGTGTGTGTGGGAGGAATAGTCTGATGGGCATTACACATTTAACAATGAGTTCTTTTGTCTTTTCATGTAGGATAACTATTGTTAAAATGTATATAGACGTCGTCCAACTGTACAGCTTGTCAGCTACTGTGTATAATAGAGATAAGCACGGAACGAACAATTTTTCGTTTTGTTGTTCATTTTTCGTTTTGTTACGCAACGAAACGACAAACAAAATTTGTCCCTAAAATGAAACGAAACGAACAGAAACGTGGGGATTTTTGTCGTGCGTTTCGTTTCTGTTACTGCAATGAAGTGAGTGGCTTTAAATGCTAAAAAAATAATTAAAAATTGGAATAAATAGTAACAAAACGGTAACAAAACAGTAACGAAACGAAAATGAATTTTTTGAAAAATTTCACGAACAACGGAAACGAACTGAAACAGACCTCTAAACGACAAATGACAAATGAAACTCCATTTTTTCTATTCATGCCCATCTCTAGTGTATAACTGGCTCTATCCCAAGGCTACCATTTTGTGTCTGACTCTGATTTTAAAGGTAACCATGGGATTTTTAGATGTTTTCAAAAATTACTAATCCCATAATTGTATTCTCGAAGGCTTTCATGGCCAGGATCTGATAGTTGTTGTGAGTTTCTCGGGCTGTTTGGCTGTGTTCTGGGAGTTTTTCTTCCTTTGCCAGACTCTGTGGCCGACATCTTCAGAGGGCAAGGAGCTCAGGGAACCCCAGAACACAGAGAGAACTCTTAGTTCCCTGAGCTCTTTGCCCTCTGAATATGCCGGACACAGAGTCTGGTGAAATGTCAGGAAGAAAAACTTCCAGAACACGGCCAAACAGACCAAAAAATTTACAAGAACAATCTCATAATTGTTCATTCTGGGGGTTCCACCTGATAGACCCACATGTCCAGACACCTAAATCTGGCTCACTTGGAGAAGAGGCCTAGCTGCGAAGGCTTAATAGTATAGCATTGACCCAGCTCTGTCCGAGCTTCCTGGGCAGAAAGCAAACTCCTAGTAAGTAGGTAATGGCTGGTAACCTGCTCCTCTTTTGTCCTCTTGACTGGATTCAAGGAAAATGTTTCACAAGTCTCAGGAGCCAACCATATGTAAACCATTCCTACTGCTGAGGTGAAGAATTTCAAAGTGTTTCTTGGCTTTGAATATTGTCTTTAGTGTTTCTTGGCAACTGTTGCATACTCATAAGAACATAAGAACATAAGAAGAGCCATGCTGGATCAGGCCAAAGACCCATCTAGTCCAGCTTCCTGTATCTCACAGTGGCCCCACCAAATGTGTCTGGGAGCACATGAGACTAGATATCTGTCTCCTGATACCACTCCCCTGCATCTGGCCCTTGAGGTAACCTGGAGATTACCCGTCTCCATCATGGTTTGTAACCTGTGATGGACTTTTCCTCCAGGAATCTGTCCCATCCCCTTTTGAAGGCATCCAGGCCAGATGCCATCACATCCTGTGTCAGGGAGTTCTACATTGTCTCCAACTTTGCATATTGTCCTTCAGTGTTGTAAGCTGCCTTGGGATCCTTCCAAGGAGAAAGGTGGGGTAAAAATATTTTAAATAAAACAAATAAAAATAGCTAGTGCTGGAATGACAAGGTTTCTAGACAGACGGTACAGTCCAAAATACTGTATCTGAAAATCCTATGCCTAGTCACGGGGTCGTGTTTCTGCTAGCTTTTGTTGGACCTTGGAATTCTAAAAAGATTTCATAAACCAAAATGTAATAAAGTTTGGTATATTATGCTGATTACACGGGCACGGTGGCCTCTTAGCACTCCTTACAAACTAGGGCTTCCCCTTTGTGACTGTCTTTGTCCAATAGCCGTTGTCAGTTGGTTCTTCTGACGTGAGAGAGAAAACGCAGCCCACACTGAAAAATGACTGAATGGGAATATGATCCCTTGGATAGAAATAACTGTTATAATAGTTGTGGCAATTAAGCTAAACGATGCTACTACACATTCATTATAAGCAGGTCTTCCTGAAGTGCTCCAAGATGTCTTGTCACACTGCAAGGTTGTCTAACATCTTGCAAATGAGCTTTCTCATTTTGTGACTGGTGATTGGAGAGCAAACATAGGCTTGATTTGCAGGTCTGATAGCTCCGTCCCATGGCTGTCAGGGACTAGGTTCCAGGAGAATTGACATGCTATCAGTTTCTGAATGTGTCTCATGTAATTGGACTCCGAAAGAAAGGTTAGAGAGAGAGAAAGATAGATAGATAGAGAGAACAAAGCAATGTAGGGCTGTTTTATAGGTGATGTGCAATGCCCCTAGATTAGAGATGGGTATGACTAGAAAAAAAATGACGTTTCGATTTTTCATTTGTCGGAGTGGGTCCGTTTCGTTCCGTTTCCGTTTGTCGCGAAATTTTTTTGAAAATTTTTCGTTTTGACGTTTCGTTTGTTGTTTGTCGTTTCTACCGTGGTTTTGCGCAATTTGACTTCCCAGAGCATGGGGGCGTCCCACAATGACCCAGAGCAGGCAGAAAACACTTTAAACTGATGAATAATATATATTAAATATATCAGTAATACTGCATCATATGCAATAATGCAAACAAAGTGGGCAGAATGCAATATTTTCTTTTTCTTTCACCTTTATACTCCAGTCCAGACTCCATCATCACACACATATATAATAGCATAGCATCAGTTCTGCAGGGAAGAGGAGGGTGGGGTCGGGGATTCTGCCTGGAAGATGCAGAAGAGATGCATGCCAGTCCACCCCCAGTTTCTGGAAGAGTGGATGAGGGCAGGGCAGAGGAGCAGGGTCTCAGGGTTTCCGCCTGCAAGAGGCTAGAGAGATGCTTGTCTCTCAATTTCCCCAATCCCCATCTCAAAGGAAGAACTCTTTCCTCCAGAGCTCCAAAGAACAGAATCTGAAAACCACCAGCAGCCAGCAGCCATTCCATTCCCAACCAGCAGCAGCCACTTGTTCAACTGCTGAGACTGAACCGGCCACACCACTTGGTCTGGCTGGCCTGTAGTGTTTTCCTTTTTTTTTTTTTTTGAAGCCTTTATCCATCCCATTTCCCCTCTACCTCTCAGAGGCAGCAGGAGACACAGTATTCCGTTCCTCCCCCAAATCTGGATGAGGTTCTACTCCTCTCAATGTCCCCCATCTCCAATGTCACTCCTTGTAAAGCCAAGCAAATGCCACCCTGGTCAACTAGCGGTCAGAGATTCAGTCTGGTAGAGGCATGACAGATGCTGTTCTCCCCCCACTCATCTGGATGAGTGCCCCTCCTCTCAGTTTCTCTCGGAGAGGCATCGCCAGCTGGAGTATCCCAAGGAGCTGACAGGCAGAATCCCCAAGGATCAAATTCAGGAGCCAATGGAGGCCCTCCAGAAAACCCTGGAGGTCAGTCCACCACTCTTTGTGTGGGCAGCTGTGTTTGATTTCCAAACAGGGCTCAGTGGCCACGTTCTCCCCCTGTGGCATAATGATGAATAAAAATGGCCCTAGCAGATCTACAGGCCCAACAACTCTCCCCTCCTTGTCCTAGGCCTAGGGATTTTCCACCTGTTAGAGGCCGGAGTGACTTTCCAACCCTCCTCATTTCGAGGATAGGGTAGGGAACAGCCTGGAGACCAGGCTAGAGTTTTGCCAACCCAGGAGATAGAGTTTCGCCAACCCAGGAGACAGAGACCATGCAGGGAAGCAAGAGTGCCAGGGCAGGAAGTTTTCTAGGGAATGGATTTTTTTCCACCCTTCTGGAGGCCAGAGTTTAGTCTGCCCAGGAGACCGAGTTCCGCCAACCCATAGAAGACACAGTACCTGCAGGGAAGCCAGAGTGCCAGGAAATACTTTTCTAGGGAAGGGATTGTTTCAGCCTTTTGGAGGCCACAGTTTAGCCTACCCAGGAGACTGAGTTCTGCCAACCCAGAGGAGAACAGTCCATGCAGGGAAGCCAGAGTGCAAAGAAATACTTTTCTAGGGAAGGCAGTTTTTCCATCCTTTTGGAGGCCAGAGCTTTGCCTACCCAGGAGACTGAGTTCCGCCAACCCAGAGGAGACACAGTCCATGCAGGGAAGCCAGAGTGCCAGGAAATTACTTTCCTATCCTCCTCATTTAGAGGATAGGGTACTTGGAATAGAAATAGAAATGGAAATAGAAATACAAATACAAATAGAAAAATAAATAGAAATAGGGTACTAGAAAGAGAAATAGAAATTTAGAGGATAGGGCACTAGAGGATAGATAGGGTACTAGAGGATAGAGTGCCAGGGAAGGGATTGTTTCAGCCTTTGGAGGCCAGAGTTTAGCCTTCCCAGGAGACCGAGTCCCGCCAACCCATGACGGTGCTGGGATGGGATGGCAGAAGAGCCAAGAGACGCAAGAGATGGTGCCGGGAAGCCA
>JAHTLZ010000007.1:47706775-47750298 GCA_023846285.1 Phrynocephalus versicolor | reverse complement strand
ACCGAGTTTCTCCAACCCAGAGGAGACACAGTCCACGCAGGGAAGCCAGAGTGCCAGGAAATTACTTTCCTATCCTCCTCATTTAGAGGATAGGGTACTAGAAATAGAAATAGATATAGAAATAGGGTTAGGGTACTAGCACTAGAAATAGAAATTTAGAGGATAGGGTAATAGATGATAGGGTAATAGGGAACAGCCTGGAAACCAGGCTACAGTTCTGCCAACCCAGGAGACAGCGACCACGCAGGGAAACCGGAGTGCCAGGAAGGAATCTCCCCTCCTTGTTCAAAGGATTTCCAAATCTGGACTGTAACAGGCCGTAGTGACTTTTCCCCACCCACCATGTCGGAGGACAGAGTCCCCCAATTCCAAACAGTTGTTGTCCCTATTAAAGTTGGTCTCCCCAAGTGATTTTCTGCCTCTTACAGCCCAGAGGCACTGGAGGCGGGGGCAGGTGGGGTTGCTGCCTGGGCAAGTTGAGGAGACTGGCTGACAGGGCACGCTTCGGCTCCGAGACTGAATTTGAAGCACAGAGCCGCTGATAGGCGGAAGGAGAAGCAACTGGAAGGCCTCCTCCAAGCCGTGGAGTTCCGGGAGCCTGACAGGCAGGCAGATAGGGAGAGGGGCAGGCAGGCAGGCAGGCAGGCAGAGAAGCAGGAAGTCTGGCTTGCAGGTAGGAAGGCAGGCTGGCAGGGTACCCACCCAGGCTAGGGAAGGCACAAAGCCAAAGTGCCAGAAGGGAGGGATTGTTTCAGCCTTTGGAGGCCAGAGTTTCTCCAACCCAGAGGAGAAAGAGTCCATGCAGGGAAGCCACTAAGCCAGAGTGCCGGGGCAGGGAAGTTATCTAGGAAAGGGATTGTTTCTGCCTTTGGAGGCCAGCATGGGAGTCGAGTCGTTCAAGCCCGAGTGCGACTGTGTACGTCAATACGACGTATGCACAGATGTGGATTCTCCAAGCACAGCGAAGAAGAGTAGTCTGCAAAGACTGTGTCTGAAGCAGTCTGCCAGAGGGCCAGCAGGAAACAGTTCTCTGGGATTTCAGCCTTTGAGAGGCCAGAGTGACTTTCCTACCCTCCTCATTCAGAGGATAGGGTAGGGAACAGCCAGGAGACCAGGCTAGAGTTTTGTCAGCCCAGAGTGGAGACAGAGTGGATGCATGTGGGGAGGCTGGAGTGCAAGGAGGGATTCTCCCCTCCTTGTCCTAGGGATTTTCCGCCTGTTAGAAGCAGGAGTGAGTTTCCACCCCAGTAGACCGAGTTTCGGCAACCCAGGATACAGAGTGGATGCAGGAGAACAGGGCTATTTCTTTAAGGCCGTAAGGAGAGCTACGCGCCTGCTAATCAGTCTTTGAGGTAGGTTTATTTATTTATTTATTTATTTATTTATTTATTTATTTATTTATTTATTTATTTATTTATAGGCTTATATCCCGCCCATCTTTCCTGGCGGGAACTCTGGGCGGCTAACAATGTTAAAAAAAAACCCACATAAAATAAATAGAAGAACCTCCGAGCGAAAAGCAACGGAGGGCAAGATGGCGGCAAGTCGAATAAAGGAGGGGGGAGGGAACGGGGCAAAGAAACACAAAACTAACTAATAAGGTCACCAAAGGCCTCTTTAAAGAGGAAGGTCTTCAAGGCCCTCTTAAAGGCAGGCAGGGACTCCAGCAGGCGCAGCTCACTGGGGAGATGGTTCCAAAGTGAAGGCCCCACCACAGAGAAGGCGCGGTTTCGCGTACGCGCTTTCTGTGCCTCTCTGGGTGTGGCCACTCTCAGTGAGCGCGCCTGTGACGATCTCGTGGGTCTGGATCCGGATGCTCTCTAGGAGATACGCTCCGCCAGTGCATCTCAACCACTTTGTAAGCAGAGTGGCTCCAAAACCCCAGGGAAGGGAGGAACCCATCGAGGCAGGCAGGTATTTAGGGTGTACTACACTCAGACCAGCCATGACCAGTGGGGAAATATTGGGCCTACACTGACCCTAGAAAGAAACGTTCCTGGGCTGCTATAAAGAAGACCAGGAAAGCCCTATAAAAAGTGGGCTAATTATGTAGCCCTTATTAGATCCATGCATGGAGCGGGATTACAGGCAGTCAGGCAGACAAGGGAGGAAGGGAGGCAGGCAGGCGAAGCATTCAGCGCAGGCATTCAGGCAGGCAGTCATACAGACAGCCAGGCACAACTGCTTTCGGCTGGAGAATGTTAGGATGGGAGGCATACAGGCTGCCAGGACCCTGCCTGTCACAGAACCTGACTCTGGGGGGTTAAATGGTGAAGAGCTGCTGGAGGAGCCTTGCAGCTCAAGTCAGCAGGCAGCTGGGTCTGATGACTCAGCTGAAAACATATCTTCTCCCCCTAGAAGGGCCATGAGCAGGATTCTGCAAAGACGTGCTAGCAGGAGAGCTAGGGAAAGGGTCTTTGATGCTAGATGGGGAATCAGGTCGGGAAGCCCTGAGTACTAGCAGGAGCCTTTCCAGAAGTAAGGGTGTGTTCCCTGTTTTGAGATAAAGCTGGTAAGCTCACCTTGAGCTCTCTGTGGGAGCAACACGTCATTTGAACTTGCAACCACGTTCCCGTTTGTGACCTTGGCTCTGTTTCCTGATTTCGGACTGGCTTCCTGGACAACAGCTTAATCTGTTCCCTTGGGTTTGGCGTCTGGTTTCCGTGAGATATTCTGGTTTTTACTTGGACTGTTAATTGCTGGGAGTTGGATTCTGTTATTTATCTGGCACTTGATTGTTAGCAATGGACTTGAAATCGTGCCTGCCTGTGCCTGTAGTGTTCCCTCTGTCCCTGCCTGCCTATAAAGCCTAAAGCCTCCTTGAATTTCCCGATCGGATCGCGATTCGCAGCAACAGCTCAAGAAAGCACCAAACCTCCTCCCTCAACCAAATCCACACCTCGGCTGCGATTTCTGGAAGGGGGCTCGGCTTTTTATACCCTGCTACACATCCAGAAGTGTCAGTCAAAACCTGGCCATGCCATTGGTTGAATTCTTCAAACATTTTGCATGGTCCCATCCCATGGCCAGACCATCATTCCGCAGGTCTAATAAATAAATAAATAAATAAATAAATAAATAAATAAATAAATAAATTTAAAAAATAAAATCAATGCAGACTTTTTTTTTTGCAAGAAAAACCCACTGTTGTTACTATTAAAATTCAGGCATTAGAATAAATAAATTAAACGTGTTTCTCTTGTGCTTCGGTGTGTTTTTGGACCACGATTAAAAAAAAATATTGCGGTAGCCATTTTGATTCCCCCCCGCCGCATGGCATGGCGAGACAACGAGGATGATGCCCCCCCAGCCTGTTGCAAGCAGCCCAGGAGGACAGGAGAAAAAAAAAGGCCAGGGACCCCTCCCAAAACACCCCTCTGGTAGGTGGCAAAGCCTCAGGCAGGCATATTTTCCCCTCGTTTTTCACGGAGGTCCGGACGGAATTTTTAAAACTTTTTTTCTAACATGTTGTTTTGAGTGCTTTGGCATCACGCGAGCAGCGCAATGCCACTAACGGTAACGACAAACCCGAACAATTTTTTCTTGGTTCTGTTCGGGTTCTGGCTGGCCCGTGAAAATTACCGTTTGTCGTTCCGTTACATAACGGAAACGATAAACGGTAACGGAAACGGTGAATTACTCGTTCCGTGCCCATGTCTACCCTAGATTACATGAGAATGTTTTGTTGTACGTTCTACTTGTAGTAGCTAAATTTAGATTTAGAACTAGACTCACATAGAAGTAAAGAAAAATGGAAAACAGTATCCGCATCAATAAAATGGCTAGCATTATCAATACACCAACTTTCCCCTTTGTATAGACAATGTGACAGGTAACTAGAACTTTGTAAAAACCAACTAGCAGGCTTTAAAAAACTCAGTCTCAGACTGCTGAGACTGGCTCAGTTGGGTAGGCACCTGTAGGCCCAGTTGTAAATTATTCATCTAGAGCTGGAGACAAGCTAAACAAATCTGTTTATTTTGAGCCATCAAAAAATTGCCCACTCTTTTTAAACACAAAATAGTCTTTTTATTTGTCACCGAAGGCTACACATGGTCACTTCTGTTCTGAGATTTTTTTCCATTTTGATTTTTGTTTTCTAGAAGGTATCTACATCTGCACGTATTTACAGGCTCGTCTTATTTACATAGTCAAGAATACAGTGTTAGAAACACAAAAGTGTTGAGAGAGAAAAGAAATCTAAAAAAAATCAGTTCCAGACATCAGGAAATTACACACAGTAATGAGAACAAAATCGTGGTGCTTGGATTACAAGTGTGGCTTTGATATAAAGTCCTTCTCAAACTGGTACCTGCATTTAGAAGTTTTCCAGTTACACAAAGCACATTTTTCTTTGTTTACTATAGAAAAAAAAGTATCCGATTATTTCCACAAGTAACTTAACCCTAACCGTTTCCTTGTTCTAAAAACAGAAGGAGAAGTTCGCTACTCTTACCCGGTACATTTGCTATCTCAGGAGTTTTGCGGGTACTTTGCAAATAACTTCAGAGAACATTCAGTTTGATGGTATCCAACAGAGCTTGGAAACCTTAGTTTTTTAAAAAAAGAAATATGAAATCCTCAGAATCCCTTAGCCAACATGGCCACAGCGTTCCTGATTCTGAGGTTCGGGGAGACTTTGAAGTTGTATTGCACCACATTGTCATTAACACATATTATTCACTGCAATTTTGTGAGGTGGGAGTAATTTCATTAGACATTTCCAATGATGAGAATTTCAGTATAAGTTCTTGGACACATTGTTATACCCTTGACTCCTATGCAGTCTAGGAAAGGTATGTTGCAATGCCATTCCAGGGAAATGAATGGGACCTAACCATGCACAATAATTTCATTGCATCTAAAGGGATTTGATTTTGTCTGCTTTTCTTAGAGAATCTATAGCCCGAGTCCTCAATTGTTCCTCCTTCAGTGAGCCAGAAGAGGCCACAGTACTAAGAATGTTAGCAAGATTGCTCTACATGTCACAAGATCAGATGAAGGAAGATACAGCCCAGTATGGAAGTTCTGATGACATATCTTTTATGGATGTTAAACACCTGAGTTGTGTAAAAGCGACTGCACTGTATTACCGTTACCCATTCCCACAAAACCATTCTTCCCATTTCCTCCCTCTGGATACACTTTCCGTTTCTGTATCCTCTGCTTCTCAAGTTAGAAAATGTGAGTTGTGTGCAGAAAATTATGCTACCCCAAATCAAAGAGAAGAGGGAAGTTATTGGATACAACAAAAACAAGCATGCTAATTTAGCATATCTAGTTTTGATGTGCAAAAGTTGTACATGTGTGGTTCCCTGCTTAGTTTTTTTGCTTTGGTGTTGCCTTACCCAGGGATGACCTTAGATCACCTGTAAATAGGTTCCTGGATTCTGGTACCATGCAACCAGAAAACATGCCAAAACAGGTTTCTAATGGCGTGTTCTTATTTTCTAGCAACTCGTGTGCATCAATATGTAGCATGAAGTTACACACATACAGAAAAAAACAGTGTTTTATTTAAGAAGTCCTTGTCTCACTCCACATCAGTTCATCCAGCAATTCAGAATTTCCGAAAACCAAAAACTTTGTTGAAGTCAAAATGCCATTTAAATGTATTCTAAAAATTAGCCCCTCTCTCCAGATTTTGATTTTTGAATGCATATTATATGTGTGCGGGAGGGATGTCTTGTTTTTTTTTTTAATTTGAAAGTTAAGCTAAATAAAAGTATAATGAAGAAAAAAGGGCTTAAAATGGGCAGTTATAACACGTTGCAGAAAATAATTAGATTAGTTTAGATGCAACACTTCCCAAATCAAACGTACTATACTGAGCTAATTCTTGCAAGGGGTACCTGTCCATCTCTGTATTTTATTTTTCCATTATAAAATCTGTTGACGCTTAAACACTACTGGGAAGCAATGCTATTATATACATTTATTCAGGGGTAAATCACACAGAACGTACAGTTTAGAAGTAGACACCTGCAGGATCATACTGTTGTAGCAACCTGCAAGGCATCCATAACAGGTGTGTCATATTAGACCAGTTTTGAATCAGACCACATTCTAGGGAATACTGTGGTTCCCAGGAGCTTCTTGAGTGTTCCTCAGTGGAAAGCATCATTTCAAGCCAATGTTCTCACCACCACTGTCCTTTGGATGACACCACAGAGAAAGTGTTCAGGTGTGCTCAAGGACATTTTCTTTACAGTGACAGAGAGACCCACCTAATTGGAACAGAATCTTGCATGATCCAAGATTCTGCTTTGGAATGGAACATGTGATCAAGGATCCTGTGTAATGCATGAGATTCCTAACACATAAGCTGTTTGAAATGTGCATGTGAGTATTTAGCCACCTCAGCATCTTGCCAGGAGACTAGATATTCAAAGTTCAATGGGTTTCGTTAGGAACATTTTAAAAACAAGGAAAGTGTATACCACAATGGTGTCTAGATATGACATGGAATAGAATAGATTCCATTTGAACATTAGGAAGAACTTCATGACAGTTAGAGCTATTCGGCAGTGGAATATGCTGCTGCAGAGGGTGGTTGAGTCTCCTTCTTTGATGGTTTTTAAGCAGAGGCTGGATGGCCATCTGTCAGAAATATTGTGATGGGGGTTCCTGCATGGCAGGGGGTTGGACTAGATGGCCCTTGAGGTCTCTTCCAACTCTATGATTCTATGATTCTATGATACCTTATACCACCCACCAGCTTCAATTCAGCTTTCTGCTATATTTACATCTTGCCTTCCCTCCACGGAGCTCAGGATCAGAAAATAAGATTTCCCAGCTGTCTCTCACCTAGATACTGCATAGTATCTTATTTGAGTTTATGAATAGGTATACCTGCCATTGAATGGAGATCTGCAATTTGTCTTCTAGTTGAAAATGAAATGCTTAGAAATGGATATACCTTTAAAAAAAAAAGAGAGAGAGTGAAAGGCGGCTAAGGAATTACCACCACCACAGACTAATTGTCTGTAGGAGTTACCAGACACAATTTGCTTCTTTGAAAAACCTTGCAAGAATATTTTATGGCCTACAAACCAAAGGCTATACATGTGGATAGCTTCAATGGCTGCGGGGCGGAGCGTGAGGCAAATTGTGTGTTTTGTCAGAAATGTCAGTTGCATTCTGACGTTTTGTGAGGGGCTGGCTGCCACATTTTCAGGAGCCTGGGTCACTAGAATCATAGACTCATAGAGTTGGAAGAGACCCCAAGGGCCATCCACCCTTCTGCACTCTGTTGCTTCTGTCTGCAGTGAGGGGATGGAGAAAAAAAGGGAGAGAGAAAATGTAGGCTCACCTCCGCCTGCCATCGGAGCAGCCCCGTAGGGATTCCTGTCTGTTAAAGGGGCGGTGGGGACAACAAAAACTAAGCAGAAGGCGAGGAAAGCCCAACATCCACAGCTTTACAATCCGCATTGGAATTTTTTTTACCTTCGGAGACCAGGTACTTATAAAGTGTGCTGGGGTGCGCTTAAGTGGGCATGGGCATACTTTATTTTTTTTAAAGTCCGCTGCTGGTGGGAAAACAATTTTATGCTCCGGATCTGCAAGTGGTTTGCAGCAGATTTTAGGGGTCGTGTAAAAGAGCTCTAAGACATAAGATGGCAGAGGCAGGATTTTCACTTGTATGACTGAACTTCTGTGCCTTTTACAAGATGTTTTTATATCCACCTGTCACAGTACTCTTTCCCTAGTCTCTGTGCCTTCAGCTTACCTGCTGCCAAGTTCCATAGTTTTTGATTCTATCCTGCTATCTCTTACCAAAAAATATTGAGTGGTTTGGGAACCTCAGTCCTCAAAGAAGAATATAGTGTACCAAAGAAACATGGAGTAAAATCCATATAACACTATTTGATAGCAGGTTTGAGATATTCATGGTACATAATCGGGTGGCAAGATGACCAGATGTGGCATTTCTTTGCAAAGATTGGCCAAAATCCTACTGTGTTGTCATGCTGGCACAACATAATCAGCAAATTTCAACAAGGTAAAAAACTAGTACTGTATAGGCATTGGGGGTTGTATGCTGAGCCACGTGGCTTGCCATGCAACAGCCCAGTTCTATGCGGACTTCTTCATTCACACCAACATGCCATCAGTACTTACACTGGTTGTGGTATGCTGGTGGATGTAACTAACAGGATATCCAAGATTATGCATAGCACATTTGGATGTGCGAACCCACCCTCCTGTAGCTCAGAAGTGGAACATGCATTCACAGGCCGAATGCCCCAGGTTCAATCTCTTACGGTGCCAATTAGAGAATCACACAAACAGAAAAGAAAGACCTTCCCCAGGAATCAAGGTGTCATTGCAAGCTAAGGTCAACGGAGCTTGAGGCACACAGAGCAATGGTGTGACTCTGTATGTGGACAAATAGATGCCTGTAGACACTGTACAGCAGTGTTGACGAACCTATTGCACGGGTGCCAAAGGTGGCACTCGGAGCCCTTTCTGTGGGCACCCGATATCGCCCCTTCACCGCCACCTGTATTCAAGTTAAATTGCCATATTGGCACTTTGAAAAAAAAATGAGTGGGTTCTGAATTACAATTTGGGCACTCGGTCTCTAAAAGGTTCACCATTACTGCTGTAGAGTATCTGCCGACAATTTTGGATTTCTTCCAAAATCTACACATCTATGTAGGACTGTTGAGAGGTGCCTCCTCATCTCCAGGGAAAAAGATAAGTGGGAAATTCTGAGGAAGCAGGGAAGGGATTCAGAAAATGCCCCATGGAGCCGTACTACTTCTCCCTGGTTGCTACTCTAATCGAATCTGTCATGCCCATTTTTCTGGGAATATACTGGTCCAGGCTGCAAGGGATTGCCACAAGGTAGGTGAGCTCTGCCTCCACCCCACAGCTCTAACCACGGGGCGCTGATGCCCTCTTCTGAAATGGCATTGAAATGAAAACAAAACAAAAAAAAAAGCATTGAGAGACAACTCTGTATGTTTCTCACACCAAAATCCAGTTTGGTTTTCAGGTGCATCATTTAAAGGAGGAAGTGAAAACCTTTCACCCAGGGGTTGAGCCCCCAGTGGCAACACTGCAGTCTCCACTTTTAAGAGAAGACGTTCCATCTTCAAAAGAGGATTGTTAAGACACTTGACCTGGTGTACAGAAATACTATATATTTAAGGAGAGTTTGCCATTGACAAATATACATCATTGGTGCTTCCCATCCATCACTGTGTGCAAGAAAAAGTTATTCTAGTAGAGTGTGAATCGTCCCCTGCCCTCCCCCAACCCCCAAAGCTGTCACAGGGTTTCAAACTTAAGAAAAGAAAAGAAAAGAAAAAGATTTGCACCAATATGCACTCGTCGCGCTCACACAAACACAAAAATCAAATCGGTGAACAAAATAGCCTATCGTAGTAAAAAAGACTCATTTAAAAAAAATAAAAAAAAGATTATTCCATCTCAGAAAGGGAAAGAATCATTATCTTGTAAGTCTGTAAGATGCAGCTGTGTTGCCTCGATCGGCTACTTCTGAGTTTCGAGTTTGCCCAGAAAGAATGAAATGTGAAAACCTGCAAGTTCTCATTTAGAGGTTCATAGTTCAGAACAGTCTCCACCTTCTTGTTCTTTGTTTTTCCTTTGTTTTCTGTGCATACCATAAAATGCTGTGAGCTCACTTTCCCCCTCTGCTCTTGACTGGAAATCCTTTCTACTCCCGTTTTCCAACCCATGTATGAAGGGTTGGCATGAACTTAATACAGAAATCCTTTCCTCGCCCCCTTCAGAAGCGTACGGATTTACGAAGACAATAGTCTTTTCTTTCTTTCTGAATGTTTAACAAACTGGGGAGAGGCTAAAAAAAAAAGACCTATGATTCCACTGTGCTTACGCAATGGTGAAATACATTTTCTGATCTTGGGAGATGCAAGATGCCGACAGTAACAGGTGAAAAAGGCCAGTTCTAAAAAAATAAAATAAAGTAAAGGGATGTGGCATGAGTTACAGGGCAACTGCATCGCCACTTCACCCCACCCTTGTTCACTATCATTTCTGTTCTTTTTTTCTTCTTCTTTCTTAAAAAAAAAAAAAGGATTTGAGTACAACACAGTCTGGTACGCGGCCACAAAAGAGCAGCTGTCTTTGGCAAGAAGTCAACGCGTCACTCCTCCCTTGTCACCTTCTGCCCATCTCGCTCTGTCTCATAAAATGGATGTTGTTGGCATTGTCTGAGAGTTCGGGATACTGCTCCACCGAGATCACGAAATAGCCATCGTAGCCCTGAACCCGCCCAGTGTTTAGCAACTGCTGCTTCTCCCCTTCTGTCCAGAAGCGGGCGCCCTCCTCCCCATCCCGCAGTCTCTGCTGCTCCCGTGCCCAGGCCTGGGCCACCGCACGCTGCCTGGCCAGCTCCAAAACACGTGTCTTCTCCTCGTCCAAGCTGGTCCCGTAGCGGGTGTTCAGACACAGGGCTCCGTACTGGAGCTGGATGTCTGTATATCGCCTAGTCCTTCCATTGAGCACGGTGTTGATCTGAGAAACGGTGACGTTCACGCCGTTTTCCAAGGTTCTCCTCCCACCGCTGAGACCCAGGATGGACAGGTCGCTGTCCGAAGGACCTTGCTTGACAAAATAGTGTGTGTCCATGCCTTCAATGGTGAAGTGCAGGTTTTCCAGGTGGTGCGCGTTGTTCAGTATGGCTGCGATCCTTCGCCCGTCCTCGTTAGCTGTGCTGATGATGTCCGTGGCAACCCTTCCATCTTTCATGGCAAATTTGACCCCCTTGCCAATGACGGAGCCGCCAGAAGCAAAATTCATGTTCTCTTTGACTTCATGGCATCCAGCGATGCTGGAGCTGTAGATCTGTTCAAAGCGCTCCAAGGTGACGAAAGCCTTCAGCTGTTTCTGTACCTCGCACTGGACTCCCAAGATCGACTGGACCATGGCAGAGAGAAAGAGAGACACTGTGTTAATAGCAGATAGACATGGAATGATGAAACAATAACCACAGGTTTCTGTAGAATGGTTAGTTGTTCCCTTTACTGATAGCAGAACCTACATATACATCTCAGATGTTTTCCAGGTCACAGATACTGTATGCCTCTCAGTGTTTTCTAAATGCCAAACCCAACCTGATGTGAGGAGGTCCATGTTAAGGATGGCCTGCCCACGTTTGCATGAAGCATGTGTTTTCATGTTGGAGGACAGCAGGTTTTGGGGAAGGTGGATCTACTTCAACCAAGAAACTAATCGACAAGATTAACGGACACACTTTCCCTGCTGCTGTAGCCCTCATCCAAACTGGAATGTTATACATGGGCTTGGCTTTTCATTTTTGCATTGTCTCTAAATCCGGTCTGCCCAAAGTCCGGCCCGGGGGCCAAATCCGGCCTGTCAGGGCATTCTGAGTGGCCCACGACTGGCTGGCCCGCCTCTCTCCCCCCCTCCTTCACCCCATGTTTTTTTTTAAATCTTCTGCAAACACTGACACCGCTGGGAAGCTTGGGCGGCTGGGCGGCTGGGCAGTCTGCTGCCACCGGCACCACAGGGGAATGTGTGGGGGTGGGCAGGCCAGCGGGCCTCTGCCACTGCCAAGGAGCTTTGGGGTGGGCTGGCGGGTGAGCTGTCATCACTGCTGGGGAGCTTGGGGGGGTGCAAGGTTGCACAGATCGCCTCTTCCAAGGGGCGACCTGTGGCCACGGCTCCCTGTGCTTCCTTTGGTCCCCACCTTCCCTCTTTCCTCCCTCCCTTGTTCCCCACCTCCCTCCTTCCCTCCCTTTCTTGTTCCCCACCTTCCTTCTTTCTTCTCTTGGTTTCCACCTCCCTCCCTCCCTCCCTCCCTTGGTCCCCACCTTCCTTCCTGTGGGTGGGGTTGCAAGGGGTCAGTGGGTGGGGCTTGCAGTGGGGTGGCAGGGTCGGGCAGCAACCGGCCCCTGACACATTCTCAGCCGCCAAATCTGGCCCTCCTTACAAAAAGTTTGGGCACCCCTGCTCTAAATGGACAACACGAGGCAATGTATTTTCTAGAAGACTCAACACATGATACTCCTGGTAGCCTTACTACCAAGGCCTTCTTCATGTACTCTAAAATGTTATCACAGGCACCCGCATAATTGTAATTAAAAAAAAAACCCTGTTATCTTGAAATAACTTCTGCACCTTTGAAAAGCCGCTTAATTTTAAGATCTAACGACCTTGAATATACCCTTTTAATAATCAAGCAATGCCTTTGGGAGGAGTGCTTTCTTCAGGGGAAGAAAAATCACATGTGGACTGCCTGGCTGTGACAATAAAAGGAAGGGGCGCAGACTGATTATGCAGAGTTCAAAGGGACAGAGTACCCAGCCTTTGAAATTTGCTCTCCATTCCATTTCATCTTCCATCATGCATTTTTCACCCTTATTCAAAGATGAACGAGGGAAGAGGAGAAATAGAAAATGCCATTGGAGTGCCGATGATGGGCTTCTGATAATACCAAAGCTTTGAGAAAACCGTTAAGATAGAGAGGAGTGCCAGAAAATAGGAAATAATGTAGATAGAAGGGGACGAACACATGGGGTCCAGGAGAGTAAAACGCTGGACTTCCTTGGAGTTTTAAAGCTTGTCTTGGGTTTAGAGCTGTTCTGTCTGATACAAAGCTTTCTCTTTTAAGAAATTACTAGCAGTCCATGCCTGGATTGGAATTACTAGCAACCCATGTCTAGAAATAGAAATGCCACATCCCTTGGGGAAGGATCTGTGATTAAGTAAATGGTAAATAACCAGACCAAAATATATATATGCAAATTTTGCCCTTAGTATGCTATGGGAAAGAAACCAAGCCTTCCTTCCACTTGCAGTTCTAATTCAAGGAGGGGAAGGGTTTCGTTTGTATATGATACTGATGGCGAACCTTTTAGAGACCGAGTGCCCAAACTGCAATTCAAAACCCACTCATTTTTTTTTTGCAAAGTGCCAATGGAGTAATTTTACCTGAATACAGGTGACTATGAAGGGGTGATGTCGGGTGCCCACAGAAAGGGCTCCGAGTGCCACCTTTGGCATCCGTGCCATCGGTTCGCCATCACTGGTATATGAGTTTTGCATCTACCTATTCCTTGTTAGGCTGGATAACTCATCTCCTACCATACAATGTGCATCCCACATCTCTGGAATGAATAGCTTGGATGCAGCAAAGAGTCAGTAAAAACATCATCACCCCTCATTATGGAATGAATGGTAGAAACCTTCCCAGCTTCCATGATCTAGAGAGTTTTAGTAGGAATGAACTAAAAGTCCTGTGGAATAGAACCAGAGGAGAGGCAGGATCTGTTCTCAGTCATTCCAGAGTGCAGGACATGTCCTAATGGGCTCAAGATACAGGAAGCCAGATTTATAGGCTGAATTCCAGGAAGAAAAGGTCCTAATTGTTAGAGTAGTACAATGACGGAACCAAGGACGTAAGGAGGTGGTGAGTGCTCCAACGCTAGAGGCATTAAAGAGAAAACTGGGCAGCCGTCTTTCAAATCTGGATTGATTTCTATTCCTGCACTGAGCAGATTGGACTCTTATGGTCTGATAGGTCCCTTCCAATTTAATTATACTATGATTCTTTACAGCCTTGTGTCAGTTGTTAAACTGCTGTACTGCAGCTGTAGCAGTGCTCACGACCTGGGTTTCAATTCCAGGCAGAAGGTTCAAGGTACACTCAGCTGTCCATCCTTGCAAGGTTGGTAAAATGAGTATCCAGCTCATGGAGGTAGGGGGGAATGTGTCGCCTGCACCATACTTATTTATTTATTTATTTATTTATTTATTTATTTATTTATTTATATAGCTTGTATGCCGCCCACTACCCAAAGGTCTCTGGGCGGCTCACAATCAAAATGGACAATTAAAACATCAAAATACAACAAAATTAGAACAATAAAAACATGTAAATGTAATAAATACGTACATTAAAAACACATCACTAAAATTGCCATCAGGACCCACAATTCATTAGTTAAAAAACTTCTGGAACAAGAAGGTTTTTACCTGGTGCCGAAATGTTATTAATGTCGGCGCCAGGCGAGTCTCATTTGGGAGGGCATTCCATAGTCTGGGGGCAGTTGCTGAAAAAGCCCTATTCCTGCAAGCCACCCCCTTCATCTCTTTCAGGAGGGCTCCCTGACTAGATCTTAATTGCCGGGTAGGTTCATATGGAAGGAGGCGGTCCTTCAGGCATCTAGGTCCTAAGCCGTTTAGGGCTTTATATGTCAAAACAAGCACTTTGAATTGGGCTTGGGCAGCAACTGGTAACCAGTGAAGGTTATAGAGAATCGGCGTGATGTGTTCCTTGGTGGCCCTACCACTCACCAGCCGCGCAGTACGATCCTGAACCAGTTGCAATCGCCGGACCGTCTTCAAAGGCAGCCCCATGTAAAGCGCATTGCAGTAATCAATACTGGATGTTACCAGTGCATGCGTAACTGTCATAAGGCTCCGTTCATCTAGGTACTTGTAAACCACCCAGAGAGTGCTTTAAGCACTATGGGGCATTATATAAGCAGTATACTTTGCTTTGCTTTCTAGGATCAGTTTTTTTGGGGGGGGGGGCTGTGCTTCTTTTTAATTAGGAGTAAAAAAACCACAGTACCCCATGCTAGAAATGGGGCCAGAAGGATATTTCAATAACAACCTTGAGATAATCAACAAGGAAAATTGCTTCACTTCTGCTGTGTGTGTCTTGAAAGCATCCAAGGAGGCAACATAAGAGAGTGCAAATGCTACTTTTTAGGTCCACAATTCAAAGAATTTGTCAAATGCCAGAGTTCCCAGAATCTGGATGCCAGCCTACAGAATCTCCTAGGTTTCTACCTCCCTTCTGGAGTCTGGGAGCCAGACTCCCCCCCCCCAAAAAAAAAAAAGAGAGAGAGAGAGAGAGAGAGAGAATCTTCTTTCAACCCTGAACTAGGGCCTGTGAAAGAACATTGGCACATCAGAGTTGCTATCTGCTTGGAGGTAATTATGGTTTGGCTCTGGAGAAGTAGTTTACTGCCTACTTCCTCTGTCCATCTTTGAATGCAAGAAACATCTAAAAACAATTAGTGATGATCTAACAGTTGACCTTCTAAAACTCATAGGAGGGGAGAATGCATGCAAGTTGGATGGGTTACCTTGCTGTTGTCCCATTCTTGGGTTTTCAGTTGGGTGTGGATGAGTTCATAGGAGGGCTCTACAGCATCCATGTCAGGTTTAGGATATCCAGGGATGACATTGTGCAGTTGAAATCCAAATGTGAGCAACCAGCTGTTGACATCTGGAAAAGGAGAGAGCCAAAGGAGACATCTAGCAACAATTAAGGACAGATAGGCACAACCGAAGGTAGCCCCGCATCCTTTGTTTGAGATCCGGACGGCAGTGTTACTATCCCATGACTCACACAAGAAAAAGTCTTTGGCTATTTGCATATGGGTATTCATACACCGGGGTTCTATGAAGCGTCAGCCTCGTCAAATATCTGCAGAGCGCCCCAGCCTCCTTAGGGGAGCTGCTCTCAAGGACGCCCTGAACCTTCTTATCACAATTGTGACCTGTTTGCTCTTCCATCTTTGCTTCGGCTCAGACAACGATGGTGGGGTGAGGGAGGCGCACTGCCTCTCAACGGAGAAGCAACGATGAGAAAGAAAGAAAGGAGGGACAGCCTCCATGCTCAATGGTAAGCAGAGAGAAATGGTGACCACAAGGAGACAGTGAAGATGACTTGCCCTAAGAGCCTGGAGACCTCAGAGACAGCTCGGTGTGCCACATCAGGAGTGGCCATTTGTCCAGCATGCCAAGAATTAATTTATTTTATTTTATTTATACAACTTATATGCTGCCCACTGCCCAATGGCCATCAAATTAACTGGTCCAGGAAAAATTCCGAGTTGCATCCTTTTACCCAAAGGGAAATAAAATACATGTCAAACTACCTAATGATTGTTACACCCAACAAGTTAACCTGAAAGGACCCGTGTGATTCCAGTGGATCGAGGATTGGCTTTGCAGCTGGGGAAACGAGGGTCCATCATGACACTGCGGGGGCCTTGAGGACATTATCTTCTATTTATTGAACGGGAGTGTGTCTGTGTGTGCTTTCTTGGCGACGGCCAGATGGCCAACGTTTTGCTGTATTCTCAGCCCGTCAAGCAGACGACCATGTCCTTCGGTTATAAGCCAAGAGAGGAAATATGTTGAGAGTCCTTATTTCTTGGCTGGTATTCGGGGCACAGAAAAGCAGCTCCTCCTGTGCCTTTGAGAATTCTGAGAGGGAGAAAGCAATGCTGGTTTTTATTAACCTCACCGTCCGTTGCTTTGAAACAGGTAAAGAGGCAACACTTTCCTCTCATTAGCTCTCAATCAAGTACACTAATAGGCAGAGATGGGGACTACTTGAGTCATGGGACTCACCGTCAAGTCAATCCTAAATTGGACTGATGACTCAACTTGGACTCAACTCGTTTTCCCCCCCTTGTTAGAACATAAGAAGAGCCATGCTGGATCAGGCCAAAGGCCCATCTAGTCCAGCTTCCTGTATCTCACAGTGGCCCCACCAGATGCGTTTGGGAGCACATGAGACTAGATATCTGTCTCCTGATACCACTCCCCTGCAGCTGGCCCTTGAAGTACCCTGGTTTTAAGCCTGGAGATGACACATCTCCTTCATGGTTTGTAACCTGTGATAGACTTTTCCTTCAGGAATCTGTCCAATCCCCTTTTGAAGGCATCCAAGCCAGATGCCATCACCACATCCTGTGGCAGGGAGTTCCATAGACTAACAACGCGCTGGGTGAAAAAATATTTTCTTTTGTCTGTTCTTTCTCTCCCAGCCCTCAATTTGAGTGAATTTCCCCTAGTTCTGGTATTTTGTGAGAGGGAGAAGAGCTTCCCTCTACCCACTTTACTCATGCCCTGCATTATTTTGTACGTCTTTTGTTGCTTAGACTCAACTTATACGTTCGAATTACAGATGGTAAAATTTCCAGAAACTTGGGGAGGGGGACGGGGGGGGGGGAAATCCCTGTTATCCACCTCCCCGATTCTTCTGCTTCTTCCAAAATTTCTTCCCCTAGGGCTTCAAAATGTCTGGAAATTTTACATTTCAACTTTGAACTGACCCACCCCTCCCTTTTTTTCCCTGGGGAAACAAGTTTGTTTTTAATAGGAACATGGACTTGGGACTTGGTCCCAAAGGCTTGGACTTGGATGTGGAACCCAGAGGCTTGGCAACATCCCTGCTACGAGGAGCAATGCATCAGGTTTATCTGGCTTTGTGGCATGATTCTTCTACCTGGCCAGAGATCTCCTTATGCATCTCAGCCTATTACAGTACAAACACATGCACAAAACCCTGTTCATTGTGCTACATGGAATAAAGATTCTTTATCTATATATCACCCATTGCATATCACTCCTTTGCCCTGGAGATGAATTTATTTCATGTTCAAGTAGGTCCTACTTTTCTGTAGCTTCAAACACTTAGTTTTGGGGGCAACAGCTCGAAGAATCCCACCCCTGAATAGCCACTGGTCATGTAGACTGGAGCTGTGATTTTTATAAGCGCTGGAAAAAAGTGACTAAGGTTGTAGACTAGACAGACTAGCTTAACTTTGTACTTTACTATCTTCACTTCTTGTATTAGACAAAAATAGATGTAAGCCTATACCTACTATATATTGAATTAGTCAAATATAATCTAAGCAGTTAAACAAAGAATTAAGCTTTAGAATTAAGAATATTGCTAAGACTAAACTACCTAATACAATATTGTAATCTATTATCTGTATTTTTTGTACTAGATGGAAACAGAGATCAGTAAAGACGAACATGATATTGATGGAAAAATATTAGAACAACATTAATGTTGGGCAGTAGAATATGCTGCCCCAAAGGAGGGCGGTGGAGTCACCTTCTTTGGAGGTTTTTAAGCAGAGGCTGGATGGCCATCTGTCTTGGGAGTACTTTGATGGGTGTTCCTGCATGGCAGGGGGTTGGACTGGATGGCCCTTGAGGTCTCTTCCAACTCTGTGATTTTATGACTGTTTGGCCTTAACAAGGCCTTCCAAAAATGTGAGAGGTTCCTTGGCTGAGAGACAAGGAATGTTGTTCTTTTATTACTAAATCTTTCCCTAATTTGGGCCCACCATACACATCCTTTTCTGGTTGATACACACGTGGCAGCTACGGAAGGATTGGCTGTTGATAAACAAGTCATCAGCCCTTTCCTTGTTATTTTAAATCCTAGAAATGCCCGTTAGGTTCCTCTTCCATTTTAGCCTCCCTCCTGTGGGAACAGGTTTGCCTGTTTGAGCCTGCCTCCCCCACCTCAACCTAAGTGTTCCTGAAGTAAGAGAACAATTGTTCTTCCTGACGCCTAGCCAAAGCCTCATGGCCCAAACAGCTGGATTGTGAGGTATCCTGACAAGAAAAAAATAGTGTTTCAGTTATTCATCCTTGCCTGTGAGAACAAGTTGTTTCCATCCCTGGTGCAATAATGGCCTCTCTCAAGGTCTCCTGCTATCCTTTCTTTAAGACTGATTTTTTTTAAAAAAAGAGGTAGTATCAAGAAAATGGTATCTAAATGCTACCATTTCAGATTCTCCCAGGTGGCTTTTCTTATGGCTACCCCTTGCAGTGCATAGGGTGAATCAATGCTTGGAAAAGTTAATGTTCTTGGACGACAAGGCCAGAATTTGGGAATTATAGTCCACAAGTGCAACTTCCCATTTCTCTAATGGCTGATAAAGAAGAGAAGATATCCAAACAGTGGTTCCAACAGAGGACTGGGCAAGAGATCATTCGATGGTTGTCTGAGCAGTGTGAAAACGAACTGGTCAAGAAGACAAAAAAGTCACTTCGTTGAAAAATGAGTCAATCAGTTCTCCTGGAGCTGCTAATCTGGAATGTATGACTATGAAGATACCTTTAAACATAATTTTCTGCGTTTTAGAGAGGGGTAGCCCTGTTAGTCCTTTCAAGAACTGCAGGCAAAAATCAAAGAAAAACAAAACAAAACAAAACAAAACAAAAGACACAAAACATGTGGCACCTTAAAGACTAACTTTCATGGTTTAATGTAACGTTTCGTGGACACGTCCACTTCTTCAGACATATCGCATTCTGTGTGGGGAGCGGATGGGAGGTATGATTCTTTCACCTGTGAAAGCATGAAGCTCCCTGATATATGGGCTTAGATTGTTGCTCCATTTGTCCTAGTAGCACTGTTTACTGGTGGCATCCTATGAAGGCTTTTTGGCAAGGGGCTTTATCACCTACCCAACCTGATATGCCTTAAGAGAAGCAAAGTGCAAATCCATTGCTTCAGGAAAGTTTGGGTTCTCCAATTTGGACGAATCTGAACCAATGTGAAGCAACAAACTAGCAATTTTGAACAAATTCCTTGGTTCGTTTTGGGCTTTACACCCATCTCTATTTACCATCATTATGTACCTCTGAGTAATGCCTTTACACACTTCCATTTCTTGCTCCTCCTTCTCTGATTTTTCCTTCGTCCTCTTCACGCCAGCTTTTCAGACCCCCACATCCTGTTTTGGCTGGCAACTCCCATTCTTGAAAACCTGGAGGATCTCCCAGCCCTACTTCCCATTCCTTTTTTCTCTGTCTGGATGCTACCTGGCCTCAACACACACCTGCTTCCACCCCAAAAAACTTGCTCCAAATCCCACTGCCTCCAGCCTGTTTGGCCAAACCCACGCCATCTCTCTGCTCTGGCTGGCTTGAAGGCATACTGTATGATACTTGTTTTTCTCCAAGGCCTTAAATAACAGCTCTCATGGATGAATTAACGCTTAATCGCATTGTTATTTTTAAAAGGCTTGATCAAAATGGTCATGATTAGAAAGGATTCAGCTGTTTGTCTCCTGGAGCAAGGAACCTTAATGCAGTTTATTTAGGCGCAATTTAGAAACTGGGCTGCCAGCTGATGCACGCAATGATACCTCTGCGGCGACTGATAGGAAATTAGAAGGGCATTAATCACGCTTTAATCTGCTGAAAGGCATGAATGGAAGTGTAGGGAAAAGTTAATCTTTCATGAACACTGCTGTTTATTCCTTCACTTTCAATAGTGAGGAGCGTTCACAAGGCAATGAAAAAAGGCAATCTGACAAGGTCTCAGATACGGGGCACATAGGGTTCCTTAGCAGGCAGCAGCCACAGAGAGCAAAACAGCTTGCTTTTAAAGTCAAACATAGGCTTATGGCTCAGAATGTGGAACGCTGAAGGAATTATATGTCTGTACAGAAAACACTGTTACTAGAAGGAAATATGCCTTTCTCTTAGAGCAGGCATGCCCAAACTTCGGCCCTCCAGATGTTTTGGACCGCAACTTCCATAGTTCTTTGTCACTGGCAATCTAAGCTTAGAATTCTGGGAGTTGTGGTCCAAAATATCAGTAGAGCCGGACTTTGGACATGCCTGTCTTAGGGTGACAGTTGTCCTTAGGACATAAGAAGCTGCCTAATATTATGCCGGGACTCTCTGTCTGATAGTCTGGGTCTACTCTGGCTGGGAATAACCCTTAAGGGCAGGCATGTTCAAACTTCGGGCCTCCAGATGTTTTGGGCCACAACTCCCACAGTCCTTTGCCATTGGAAATACAGGCTTGGAATTCTGGGAGTTGTGGTCCAAAACATCAGGAGGGCCGAAGTTTGGTCATGCCTGATTTAGGGTCTCAGGCAAAGAAAGATTTTTAATGCCACCTTCTTCCTAGACGGCCAGGGGGGGGAACTCAGTCTATAACACATGCAAAAGCTACAGGGTGACATTTGTCCTTAGGACATAAGAAGCTGCCTTATATTATGCCAGGACCCTTTGTCAGATACTCTGAGTTGACTCCAACTGGGAATAATCCTTTGGGGTCTCAGGCAAAGAAAGGTTTTTAATGCCACCTTCTCCCTCATCTTTTGAATTAGTCGGCCACGGGGGAAACTCAGTCACTAACACATGTGTTCTACACCACTGAGCTATGGTATGCATTCCCTGGAGAAAGGCCAAAGCTTGAGGATAACACAGAAGCTTTGCATTCCAAAGTACCCAGTTTCCATCCACCCCTGCCATTTGGACATTAGGCTAAAAACCAACGTTACCTGTCATGTAGCACTTGATATCCTGAGAGTTGCTAATGGGGTTGTTATTCTTGAACATGTAAAGATTGAAAGGCATGATGTTACTGCTGCTTAGGCGCTTCCAAATGCTGTGGTCGGGGCTGGTCCAGCGGCCCGCAAGCACATCGTAGTCTCTCTTCCCCATATGGATCAGCTTGGTGAGGGGGTCGTACAGGCCCCCGTGGTAACCGATGATGACCTGGAAGTTTGGGTTGGTGTCCATATAGATTTCGCCATACGCTGTATACAGAATCTGCTTGATCATCAAACCTGTTCCGCTGAAGACAGCCAGTGGGGTCCCGATGTTGTCACAAGCGATGTAAAACTCATCCCCGCTGCTGAGCTCCATGGCAAAGAGATGGCCCTGGAGGTCATAGTAGAGGGACGTGATTTCGGAACTGGAGTGGTTGTACAGGTGGGTGACTTTGGTGGGGTTGGTGAGATCGGCATAAAAGAACTGCAGATGGTGGCCATGGGCGGTCCTGCTGGAGACCCTCCGCCCTAGCCCGTCATAGCGGTATTTAACACTCCAGCCGTTGGTTTTGCTGTACGCCTTGATGAGCAGCCCAGCAGAATTGTACTCAAAAACATCATTCCCCCTTTGTCTTAAGAAGCCGTCTCCATCCATCTTATATTGTACGTCGCCCAGTCTGGTGATCCTGTCCCTGAGGTCATACCTCAGTGGCGTGAGGCGGGCGCTGTTTCCAGGACTCAGCAAATGGAGATTCCCATTGAGGTCATAACTGTACCGCCAAAGTGGCTTTTCGTTAATAGATACGGTCTGCAGCTGGCCGTCAGCGTCGTACTCATAGGAGTACCTTGTGGTGTTGGCGTAGGGGCCCACCTTCAACTCCTTTTTCACTACTCTGCCCATGTTATCGTACTGCACAGTCATCCAGTACATTAAGGATCTAAAGATCTCATACTGCACTTCTTTCATCCTGCCGTAGGCATCAAAATGCTTGGTGTGGGTCATGACCGCGGTGGTGATGATCTGGTTGATGTCATAATAGATCACCCCAAACTTGCCGAACTGTTCCGTTTTGCCCGACACGTCGTCGTACCGGTAGAGGTCGATGGGTAAAGGGGTCTCATTGATCACCGCTTGCATGCTGGTCACCCGGAAGCTATTGTCGTAATTGTAGTCAAAGCGGGCATTCACCATGCCTTCCTCCGTGAAACGGAAGATCTGCCGGTCAATGAGAGGGCCGATCTGCCGATACCTGATGGTGCAGGTGAACCCTTCATTTTGCAGGTTTATGGTCTTCAGCATGCCTGCGGTCTCATCGTAGGTGAAGCTGATCTTGGTCGTGTCGTAGAGCATTTCAGACAGCTTGGAGAGCTTGCCGTACTTGTAGATGACACGCCTCCCTGTCCCCAAGTGACAGGTGTGAAGGAGCTGACCTTCCTCATTGAAATCCTCCACAACGGAGGCATTGCCCTCTGGGGGCCTGTAGAGGTTCCTGTAATAGCCAATGGAACGGATGGTTTCCAGAGTCTGCCGAGCCACGTTGGGCATCGTCACCGATGACAAGCGATCGTTCTTATCAAATTCGAAAATGTACTGCCTCTGGCTGTGAAGAAGCAACACCATGGACTGCAAACAGGAGAGGAAAAGAGTTGTAGTCATTATAAATGTTAGCCGCATGCATGCACACTTTTAAAGGCATTTTTATTATTATCATCATCATTACTTCCGATCTTCCTGTTCCTTCTCCCTTGTTTAGGTAGTGGGGAGTGGTAGGAGAACTATGTTGCGATTATTGCAACACTGAAAAATATCTTGCAGATTCTGGTTCTTTCCTTACTGATATCCTCCATTTTGGATTCCTACAGTAGTTTTTCAGTGGAGGAATACATCCAGAATTCCCCCCCCCACACACACATTTATATTTGTAAGCAAATGTATAGTGGTTAAAATCCACTGCTGAAAAATGAATCATTCAAAATGCTTTGGATTGCTCCACTCAGAATCTTTGGCAAAGTGTCTCTCATGTCCTCACCAAGGGTGCCTTTACACAACCCCTAAGATCCGCTGGCAAATTAAATTCGGACCAGAGATATTGGGGGTATGTTCTGCTTGCTGTGTTCCCACCCCTCCGCACTCCCTTGCTCCTGTCTGCGTGAGGGGAGGGAGAAAAAAAGGGAGAAAAGAATGCAGGCTCACCTCCGCTCTGCCATGGGGAGCTACCCCAGGAAGCATTCTAGTCTCTTAAAGGGGCGGGGGGGGAATAAAAAACAAACTAGGCGAGGAGAGCCTGGCACTCACTGCTTTGCAATCCGCATCAGAAATTTTTCACCTTCTGAGGCCAGGTATTTGGAAAATGCGCTGGGACGCACTTAGGTGGGCGTGGTCATACTTAATTTATTTTAAAGTCCAGAGCTGGTGGGAAAACAATTTTAAGCTCCGCATCTGGGAGCCCCTTGCCTCGGATTTTAGGGGTCATGTAAAAGCGCCCCAAGACAGCTTGAGAAGGTTTTGGAACCAAGACAAGGACCTTTCCAGAAGATCTGAAAAGCCTCCTAGGTTCATTTTGGGTGATGTGATCATTCAAATTTTGAGGAAAAGATTTCCTCTTTCTTCCTGACTGAAACATAACGGTTGAAACGAGTCTTCTTCACCTACATCTAATTAGAAAAACCCTATGAGGACTTTGATGTTTTTGGCTAAAGCACTGAACATTGATGAATTCTGGAGGCCAAAATCCAAGAAAACCGAAGTTCCATGAAGACGACTATTTCTACCATTACTGTGCTGTCAATGCCAAACTGTGCTGCCAATTTCAGGATTTTCTAGGTACAGAGTTAGGTACAGAGTACAGTGGACCCTTGTATAACAAACAGTTTGTATAACATAACATTTGTAAACCATAAAATACAGTATTCCGGAGATAGGGGAAATTTGCTTAACAGAATAGCCTATGGGCCAAATCCGTACAACATAAAAATGGGATTATTCCATTTTCAATGCATTCCTAAGGGACATTTGTATAAAGGAAAATTTGCTTAACATTATTTCATTTGGAATGAATTAATTCCTTTATACAAAGTATCACTGTATTTCATTCTGTTCTTCTGGAGAAGCCCTGTGACTAAGTAGTTTATCTGTGATTACATAGTTCGGCTGTTCTCCTTAGAGACACAATAGGGCAGTGACAGCGAACCTTTTAGAGACCAAGTGCCCAAACTGTGATTCAAAACCCACTTATTTTTTCCCCAAAGTGCCAATATGGCAATTTAACCTGAATGCAGTAGCACCCTGGGTTACAAAGCACCCTCGCTATGGCTGTGGGAAATTCAAAAACCTGCTCTTCTCTCCTTGCTTTTCCGAAGGATAGTGCCCCTGCTCTACGATCCTTGCTTTCCCGAAAGGTAGCATGGGGTGCTACCCTTCAGGAAAGCTAGGATCGAAGAGCAGGCTTTTGAATTTTCTGCGACTACAGCACCTTCGCTGTGGCTGCAGGAAATGCAAAGACCTGCTCTTCGATCCTCACTTTCCCAAAGGGTACCATGGGGTGTTACACTTCAGGAGAGCGAGGATGAAAGAGCAGGAGTACTACCTGTCAGGAAAGCAAGAATCGAAGAGCAGGCTTTTGAACTTCTCGCAGCCCCAACACCTTTGCTTGGCCGTGGAAAATTCAAAAACCTGCTCTTCGATCCCCACTTTCTCAAAGGATAGCATGCCCAAATGTGACGTGGCTGGCAAGTAAACTAGGGCTACGTAGTTGCCCACACACGACTGCCTCCCCTTTGCCCAGCTCTCTGCATGGAGATGTTTTGAGACCATTGAAATTGCTCCATGCAAAGAGGCAGGCAGAGGGGAGGCAGTGGTTTCTGGGCTCCTTCGTAGCCCCAGTTTACTCTCCAGCCATGCTGCTTTTGGGATGCCCAGGGTGGTGTGGCTGGAGAGTAAACCGGGACTAGGAAGGAGCCCACAAACCACTGCCTCCCCTTCGCCAGGCTCTCTGCACAAAGCCATTTTGATGGTCTCAAAATGGCTCCGTGCAGAGAGCTGGGATGCCTACACTTGACCCATCTCTCTCCACGGAGCACAGTGACAAGTTCCGAGCAGAGAGGGTAAGTGTTGTGGCTGTGAGGGGGTGATGCCATGGTGCCTACAGAAAGGGCTCCGTGTGCCACCTTTGGCACCCGTACCATAGATTCGCCAACACTGCAGTAGGAAATCAAACTCTTACTTCTGGCTCCATCCATCCATCCGTCCGTCCATCTGTCCATCTTTCCATGGACATATACCTAACCTGTGGACCTTTTCAGCCAGTGGGGTTGTAACTACCACTACCAGACTCCTTGAAACTACTACTGGGCATCTTTTACAATTCAACAGCAATTAAGAGAATAATAGTTATCAGCTAGGACAAAACTAAGAAATGAGACAAACTATAAATTAAATATGTTTAACATCTCAGACAGGTAATTGTCTAGCTTTTTCTTAAAAGCCACTACATTCAACACAGAAGAAGAGGCTAAAGAGAAAGCTAGACAACCATCTGTGTACTTTTGACTTTGGTTGGCTCTGACAGCCGTATAGGCTTTGTCCAACTCCATATGTAGGGGCTGAGCACCTGTCGGCTATCAGTGCAGAATTCCTGCCCACTCACCTTTTCTAGGTATGTATAGCTCCAAGCTTTGCCATCAGCAAAGATTCGGGATGTGATCCTCCCAGATTGGTCATACTCCATCCTTTCCGACATGGTTCCCCTTTGGATTCCAGCTATATGTCCTCCTGCAGAATATGTGACATTCACGCCATTCAGCCTGCTGCTAGGAGACCAAAGGCTGGGTCGACCAGCCTGATCGTACAGGATCCTCAGTGTGAACTTGCGATGGTCATCGTAGATCTTCTCTGTCCTCGTCACACGATCAAAGTCAAGGGACAGCAGGTTCCTGTTGTGAACCTTCAACAGAGATACGGGAGGAATAAGCATGAGAATCCAGAAAGCAGCTACAGAGCAAGCAGATTTTTGCAAACTTAAGACGTCTACGATGCGGGGAAGAAATAAGAAAGGAAAATGACACATTTGAAAACACACAGCTTAATCCCTGAATGGGATCACTGAGGGGTACGAAAGAACAGCAGCCGTCACCGTTTGTTCAGTTCGCAGAAGCGAGTTGGTATGCGTGTGTCCAAACAAAAACAGACAAGGAATGAACGCAAATAAAATGCACAGACGAAAATACCTGACCCCTACAAGAAACATAGAATGATGTCCATGAAATATCTATATCCGACCACTAGAACTGAGCAGCAGAGACAAATCTCCCGATTGTACAGAGGGGGAGTGTAACTCACCCAAGATGGTTCAAAGATCAAACCGACACTAAAAGTAGTCATGAGATGTTTATTTCATTGGGGAAATGGCACAAGGGTTTTTATGATTAACCTTGCTTCTTCTGCATCATTTCTTGATTTTAATTATCATTCTGCCAAACTTACAGAATGTTGTGGAAGAAGAAAAATCAAAGTGTACCCATTATGCCTGCATAAACATTTTCACCCATGAATTGGCAGAGGGAATTTTTTCATAGGAAAATGGAAGGGGAAAAAGAATTCCCTTCCATTCTCTGCATCATTGCCATTGTCCTCACTGTCTCATCATGGTTATTAAAAGTACCTGTAAGTAAAAGTATATATAGGGAGACTAAGTATTCAGCTTTCAGTAATTTATGTAGCTTAGGATGTTAGATTCCTTCCTTCCTTCCTTCCTTCTATATTTAACCCACCTTTCTCCTTAAAAATGACCCCAGGCAGCTAACCCAATTAAAAGACAGTATTTAAGCAAGTGACACTGAACAGGCAATACTAAAAGGATCATTCAGTATAATACAATAAAGAAACAAATAAATAAAGCATGACAAAACCTATAAGCAGCACCAAAACGCATCCAATGCAGTAAGGTACAACTTTTTAAAATGATAGCCATTCATAAAGGGAAAGCTTGCCTGAAGAGAAAGGTCCTCACCAGCTGGCAGAAGGAAAGTAAATGTGGGGACAGTTTAGCCTCCAGTGGGAGGGAGTTCCAAAGTCTGGAAGCAGCAAAAGAAAAGACCTTATCTTGTGTCCCCCGCTAAATGCATCTGTGACAGTGGTGGGACCGCGAGAAAGGCCTCTCCTGGTGATCTTAATATACGAGCAGGCAAGTGAAAGAGCCACCTCGGAAATATTTAACTCCATATCATGTTCGTCTTCTGTGTAACAGACTGGTTTTCTAGGATTTTCCCATTGGAATCTATGAATTGCCCAGTTGTTGCCTTCTACATTTTCTTTATCACTCACCTTCTGACCTATGGCTCAGGTACAACATAAAGAAACTCTTACTCTGCAGGATGTTTGTATAAGGTCTTGGGAGTAAAATAGATACAGTATATACTGTATTTAGACCACAAATGCAACGTGAAGTGACACAGCACATTGGAACCAGAAAGCTTACAATTTAAGAGCAGTGAACTACTGCCACATAATTAAAAACTAAAACAAAACACTGCAACCCATAAGGTTATTTTTTTTCCTGGCAAAAATCACCGCAAGTTGGTTTTTTGTGCCATGTAGAATTTTGGAGCGATAAAAGTCAGGATGTTCCAATTATCCAAACGAAGGGCTAAGCGTTGGCGGTGACTCTCTCTAGTGCAGCTGGCTGCGATGGTACAATCTGTCACTGTGACAACCACTCCTGCTCTCTCTTGCTAGGAAAAGCTTGATGAAATATCAAGACCTCCGCTGGCACCTCCCAGGTGAAATAAACAAAAGAAAATGACTCAGACAGCTCCGTAATGTACTTGGGCTCTGGAGGGTTTTTAATATCCCATCTTCAAAAGTTTGCATTTTTGTGTGAAAGAGCTGGCATTACCCAAAGCGGCATTAGCAGCGAATGTTCTCGATTCAAAGAGCGTGCAGGCGTTTCTTATGGATTTTTAACCAAGCCGAAGAGCAAGACAATCGATCTAGGACAGGCATAGGACCAATTAAAGGCCCAGAATCATAGGAAAACTCAAAAGCGATTTAAAGGTATGGTTTGCCTGCAATGTGTTGAGCATACTGTAAAGGCGGCACCAATCAGTGGGTTAAAAGGGGTAGCCGGAGCATGGAGTCACGGAACGAAGCAAAAATATAGACCTGTAAGGAAAACGCATCCATGTTGGCCCCGGCTGTCTCAGGTAAAGGCCACCATTCACACACATCACCAAAAACCAGGATGAAAGAGGACACTGGATGTGTAATGGAATATGCTGCTGCTCCATATGTGCAGATGCAGAATCAGAAAATGGTTTTATATCTCAAAGAACAGAATCTTTACCCAGGAGTTTTATATCTCAAAGAACAAAATTTTTACCCGGAATCTTCACCCGGGAACTCAATGAAGGTGTCTACCCAGTGTGTGGCAGTGGTGGAGAAGGCCAATTCCACGCTAGGGATTATCAAAAAGGGGATTGAAAATAAAACAGCCAACATTATAATGGCATTGTACAAGATGATAGTAAGGCCGCACCTGGAGTATTGGGTACAATTCTGGTCACTGCATCTCAAGAAAGACATAGTGGAACTGGAAAAGGTGCAGAAGAGAGCGACTAAAATGATTACTGGGCTGGGGCACCTCCCTTATGAAGAAAGGCTAAAACATTTGGGCCTCTTTAGTCTGGAAAAAAGGCGCTTGAGGGGGGATATGATTGAGACATACAAAATAATGCAGGGTATGAGTAAAGTGGATAGAGGGAAGCTCTTCTCCCTCTCACAAAATACCAGAACTAGGGGACATCCATTCAAACTGAGGGCTGGGAGAGTAAGAACAGACAAAAGAAAATATTTTTTCACCCAGTGTGTTTTTAGTCTGTGGAACTCCCTGCCACAGGAGGTGGTGATGGCATCTGGCCTGGATGCCTTCAAAAGCGGATTGGACAGATTCCTGGAGAAAAAGTCTATCACAGATTACAAATCACGATGGAGGTGTGTAATCTCCAGACTTAAAACCGGGGTACTTCAAGGGCCAGATGCAGGGGAGTGGTATGAGGAGACAGATATCTAGTCTCATGCGCTCCTCAACACATCTGGTGGGGCCACTGTGAGATACAGGAAGCTGGACTAGATGGGCCTTTGGCCAGATCCAGCATGGCTCTTCTTATGTTCTTATGAGTGGCAGGCAACAATTTGTGCGTTTGTTGTCTGGGCTCGTAGCAGAGCTAGGCAAATTTAGTTCTTAAGCAATTTCACCCACGTGGGCAAAGGAAACCATGAGAACACATCCTCAGAATATTTGCGAAGCACCGCTTGTCCCCACTGACTCACCCTCAGCCTGCGCCCAAATACGGTGATCTGGCCTCTCGCCTGCTCTTTGCGCTGCCTCCACTCGACCAGGTTGAGGCCGTTGTCGATGGGCAGTGTGACGTTCCTTTTCCCCACCGTCGGGTTCACCGTGCCAGCCAGCAGATGCGGTTCGGTCTGCAGCGCCACTTCCATGCCATTCGCCAGCATGAGCCGGAGAGAACCATCGGCACCGATATAATAGCTGTTTCGCACTTGGTCTGAAAGAAGGTGGGGGGGGGGGGGGGAAAACACAATGGTTCAGATGACCCAAGAAGCTCTGTGCGGTCAAATTATTTATCCAAGTCAGATGCTAGATGGGTTAGGCACAGGGAGAAAAAGCATATCAATATGAGGATGATCAGGTAATGCTGTTGGTTGATTCTCTGGCCATTATTGGTTTTAGGGTACGGTAACAGACTGTCTTTTCAAAGAGCTGGAATCGTCCTTGTGTCTGTCCATCATGCCCACCTGGCAGGACTCTTGTGCTTTTAGCTTGTGTTGCTAAAAGTAATCAATGCCTTCCTTACAAACAAAGAAGCACACAAGTATCTTACGAAATGTCTGTTTCACCGATTCCAACTTTTGATTTGCTAGAGGGAACATACATATGGTCATCTTTTATCCTGCAGGAAAGAGGTCATAATGGGTCTTGTCAAGAATATGATATCTGTCTATCAGCCTAAGAGCTGAAGGAAGACAAAGATATACCAAGTCACACTACAAGGCTGTTTTATGGACAACCAGGGCCGGCGCTTCCATTAAGGCGAACTAGGCAGTTGCCTAGGGCGCCAAAATGGAGAGAGGATGTGGACAGCCTTCCGGCCCCCTACCGCTGGCCACCGTCGTCCGTCCCCCCACCACCCGCCAGCCGCCCGTTGCCACCCGCCCATCGCTGCCCGCCCCCGCCCGCCCGCCGCGCCCATTGCTGCCACCCTGTGCCCGTGACTGTCGCCATCCTGCTCCCCGCCACCTCCCTGCCCCCAGCCCCCTGCCCCGCCTGACCACCACCTACCACCTGCCCCACCCCCTGCCCCTCGCCTAGGGCGCAAAAAAAAAACCTAGCACCGGCCCTGTGGACAACTAGTATTCTTCTATTGCCAGTATCAACAACCTAACACTGTTTCAAAGACTACCACCTCTACACCTGACACTTTGGAGATACAATCTCTGATAACAATCCAGTGGTTCATAGCCAGAGTTCCAGAGTAATATCTGTAGGCCAGGCTCAATTATTAAATCAAGTATATATCTATGGCATTAGCTACCTAGAGTTTGCCTCTGCTCTTGTCCTTTATATATAAAAGGTTTTACAACAACAACAACTCTCAAAGTGCAGGAAGGAGGGCATTTAATTTCAGCTGAGGAACATATGCATTTATGCTTTTAAATCATGGCGATTATTCACCTTACTATACATAGATAAACAAATAAATAAATTAAGGCAGATAAACATGGTAGAAGGGAGCATTTATGAATTCACAGGTCTAGCTAAGACGTCCTCATTGCATCGGGCATGACCCAGACAGTATTGGGGGCTTTCTCTAACACAATTAGACACTGCACCAAAATAGGCCATTCCTCCCTTTTCCCAGCATTGCTGGAAAACGAAAAGATAGGTGCATGAGAATGCTGAAGGCAATTTCAATTCATTTAAAATGTTAGATCTTTTTAAAACCTCTAACACTGACTGGAATTCACTTCATTTTTCAATAAAACGAAGACACTTCCCCATCCTACACAACAGAAGCACAGTAACAACACAATTGTTTGCATAGGTCTTTCTTTTTATTTAATGTTGGTAGGACAAGTTTTCTGGTTTTTGACTACCTGACATATATTTAAAAGGTGGGTAAACATAGATCACTTTGGTTGTGCTGTGTGTGTGTGTGTGTGTGTGTGGTGTTGTGTTGTTACAGTCGTGACTGACTCTTCATGACCCCATGGCCATGGAGTTTTCTTGGCAGGAATACTGGAGTGGTTTGCCAGTTCCTACTCCAGGCGCCTACAGCCCCTGGTATTTCCTGGTGGTCGCCCATCTCCTGTACCTCTCTTGGGGCTTCCTTTGTTATGACACCAGCAGCAATAGAAGTGGGGAACTGTGTTTTGAGATGAAGGAAACAGGCTGAACCCGAAGCTGAAAGCAGCTGCAGCAACCGGGTGAAGGCTTTGCTGCTTAATTAGGTGTGAGTGCAGGAGCGTCAACATCGGAAGGCGCCAGGATATGGGGGTCTCATGGTGATGGGATTACCATGATGATGTCTGTTTCCTGCTGCATAATCCGGTGCGTGCCGCTCAGCCCTCCTCACCCTCTGCCCATAGCTGTAGAGGAGAAGCGGGTTCATTATTGGAAGGCATTTGTATTAATGGCCCGGCTTATCTCCGAGACCCTAGGGAAGTTTTGGAAATATTTTTAGTTCTGTATTAACCGCTCCCTTATCCCAAAAGCAACGGATATCTGGCCTCAAGGTAGGTTCAGTGTGACTGAAAAGATGGAAGGCGAGCAAATGCTATTTCCTTCCCTGCATGGGTGCTCACCTACCCCTAAAAACCACATACACTTTAAATTTCCCCTTTCCGTTTTTGGAAAGTGGGTTAACCGGGCCTTACTGTGCAGTGACATAAGAACATAAGAACATCAGAAGAGCTCTGCTGGATCAGGCCAAAGGCCCATCTAGTCCAGCTTCCTGTATCTCACAGTGGCCCCACCAGATGCCTCTGGGAGCGCATGAGACTAGATCTCTGTCTCCTGATACCACTCTCCTGCATCTGGCCCTTGAAGTAACCTGGTTTAAAGCCTGGAGACTACACATCTCCATCATGGTTTGTAACCTGTGATGGACTTTTCCTCCAGGAATCTGTCCAATCCCCTTTTGAAGGCATCCAGGCCAGATGCCATCACCACATTGTGTGGCAGGGAATTCCATAGACTTACAACGCGCTGGGTGAAAAAATATTTTCTTTTGTCAGTTTTTACTCTCCCAGCCCTCAATTTGAGTGTATGTCCCCTAGTTCTGGTATGTTGGGAGAGGGAGAAGAGCTTCCCTCTATCCACTTTACTCATACCCTGCATTATTTTGTATGTCTCAATCATATCCCCCCTCAAGCGCCTTTTTTCCAGACTAAAGAGGCCCAAATGTTTTAGCCTTTCTTCATAAGGGAGGTGCCCCAGCCCACTAATCATTTTAGTCGCTCTCTTCTGCACCTTTTCCAGTTCTACTATGTCTTTTTTGAGATGCGGAGACCAGAATTGTACACAATACTCCAGGTGGGGCCTTACTATCGTTTTGTATAATGGCATTATAATGTTGGCCATTTCCACCTGCGGATGGGCTGCTCAAAAAGTTGAAACTGGAAAAACAGAACCAAGACACACCTGGGCACAATCCAGGGTGAAGTATTGAACAATACCTTCCAACAACACTATCCTACTCAAGCCTCTATTTTCCTACCCTACGACACTTGCTATAGAGAGGATGACTGAGTCACTTCGAATTGGTGCCAGACACTAGAGATGGGTGTTTCATTTCGGAAGTGGTCCGGCTCTGAAACAAAACGCCGTTCTCTACCAGTCATCATACTCAGTCCTCGTAGCCCATGGAAGCAAAAACTTCACCGGTGCCACAGACTTCATTCTGTTGGTAGGTGCCCCCCCCCAAACTTTACTAGAATGACCCTCTGAGGAAAACCTCTGACATCTACTCCTCAGCCTCCCAGTCTATTTTCAGGATATAGAAAGCAAAATGTTCTCACAGAATCATAGAGTTGGAAGGGACCCCAAGGGCCATCCAGTCCAACCCCCTGCCATGCAGGAACCCCCATCACAGGACTCCCGACAGATGGCCATCCAGCCTCTGCTTAAAAGCCTCCAAAGGAGGAGACTCCACCACCCTTTGTGGCAGCATCTTCCACTGACCAACAGCTCTAACTGTCATGAAGTTCTTCCTAATGTTCAAATGGAATCTCTTTTCCTGTAGTTTGAAACCATTGCCCCGAGTCCTAGTCTCTGAAGCCATGGAAAACAAACCTGTTCCCTCTTCAATGTGACATCATTTCAAATATTTAAAAATAGCTATCATATCCCCTCTCAACCTTCTTTTTGAAAGGCTAAACATTCCCAGTTCCCTAAGCCATTCCTCATAAGACATTTCTTTCAGAGCTTCAACCATCCTGGTTGCCCTCCTCTGTACCCACTCAAGGTTGTCAAAATCCTTTTTAAATTGAGGCAGACAGAACTGGACACAGTACTCCAGTGGGGTCTGACCAGAGCAGAACAGAGTGGTACTATCACTTCCCTTGACCTAGACACTATTGTTCTGTTGATGCAAGCAAGAATCGCATTGGCTTTCCTGGCCACTGCATCACACTGCTGACTCATGTTCAATTTGTGGTCCACCAAGACTCCCAGATCCCTTTCATAGGTACTATTTTCCAGCCAGGTATTTCCCATCCTATATCTGTGCAATTCATTATTTTTACCTAGATGCAGCACCCTACATTTCCCTCTGTTGAAACCCATTCCATTAGCTTTGGCCCAGCACTCTAATCTGTCAAGGTCCTTTTGGATTTTCATCCTATCATCTAGGGAGTTTAGCAACCCCCTCCAAATTTGTTATCATCTGCTTATATACCGCCCCATACCACTTCATGTAGTCTCTGGGGGGTTTACAATTTTTAATTACAGTATGCAGGCTATACATTGCCCACCCCCCAGCAAGCTGGGTGCTAATTTTACTGACCTTGGAAGGATGGAAGGATGAGTCAACCATGACCCTGCTACCTGGGATTGAACCCCAGGTCATGAGCACAGTTTTACCTGCAGCACAGGCATTTAACCACTGTGCCACGGGGCTCCTGGTTGACCAATTAGGTCAACCAGTGTTTTATCAATTATCTAGAACCTTCCTTAACTCCAGTGGCTAAGAGATATGCTGGATTAGGCTAAGGGCCCATCTAGCCCAGCTTCCTGTATCTCATACAATGGCGCCACCAAATGCATCTGGGAGCCCACGAGACTAGATATCTGTCTCCTGATGCCACTCCCCTGTGTCTGGCCTTTGAAGTACCCTGTTTTTTGAGCCTGGAGTTTACACATTTCCATCATGGTTTGTAATCACTGAAGGACTTTTTCCTCCAGGAATCTGTCCAATCCCCTTTGGAAGGCATGCAGGCCAGATGCCATCCCCACCTCCTGTGGCAGGGAGTTCCACAGACTAACAACACACAGGTTAAATAAGTATTTCCTTTTGTCTGTTCTCCCTCTCCCAACTCAAAATGGCTTGAGCTCATTAAAGAAACCGTGGAATAAAAACACCATAAATAATTATGAGTAGTAATATGGCGGCAGACACTCAAGAGAGACACAGAGTTTCCCTACGATGCATTCATGTCTGGGAACGTGCACTTTCTGATCCAGGCTGATAGAAGTTAGGCCGAGGCCCTGTTAGCTCATGTCTCACCTTGTAGGAGTGTATAGAAGGCCCCTGAGGCTGAAAGGTTGGTTGTTATGGTGACGTCATCCTTGCTGGAGGTTTCGACTTGGACATGGACTGAGCTATCGGTGTCGCTCCGGAAGCTGCTGACCTGACCAGTAGGGAAGGTGATGTTTGTGAGGCGGCCAAAGCTGTCATATCTGAAAAGGAACGAGGGATGTGAAAAGACAGCAGAGAGGAGGAGGAAAAGAGGCAGTCTGGATTCAACCTCCATGTCATCGTCCATGCTCTGTTTTTTAAAGATGCCTGTGGGATCTCCTGCTTGGTATTCAGGAGAATTTGTCTGAAACTCTGGAAGTAAATCACAAGTTCTTGGCTGATCTCAAAGCAGGTACGACACCTTGTACTAACTAGCCAGTCATGGATGTCATAAGATCGTCAGGCAAATGTGAAACCAGTTTTATGTAAGCGAGACTTCGCTGAGTACCTCCCGAGACTGCAATGCACAGCTCCAGAAATGAAACAATTTTCAGAATTTAAAAGAATAAGAACCTCTTCCTATTTAAAACAAATATTTTGAGATCTTAAGGCTTTTGTTAGAAATTACTGGACGTTTGTCTGATAATTCATCCTTTTCACTGCTTATTATCTAAACTCCCAGAAAGATGTTCAGTGTGTTTTGCTATGCTTGGATATCACAAAGAACTAGTTTATTGTCATGGAAACGAGCCCTGCCTGCCTCTCTGATTCATATACTTCCCTGACCCTACATGCTAGGCATGAGCGTAAAATGGAAACAGAAAGCTTCTACTTCTGATTTTAAAATTAATGAAGTTGGCTATTACATCCAAGCTTTACACTGTGGTTAATTTTAACTATGGTTCAGCAAGTGTGAAGTTGGATCGACTCAAAGTAGTCTCAGTTAAGATTATCAGCAACAGATCAGGTTCAGATGAAAATGGCAATTAATATTAAAGAGGAGCAAAGCTGCGACATAACGTGTTGAAATTGCTGTCATTGTTCCTATGAGTAACAAGGGCAACAGTGTTACGTTTGAGCAGAAGTTGGTTCTTTTTTGTTTGGTTGTGTTTTTTTCCCTTTGGAAGTTCAATGAATGACACTACTGGTGCATTATCATAATACTTAACGCTAGTCTTTAATCGTGTAAGGAAGTCCTTGCTGCATTATTTATTGTGTTAACGTTACAGCTTCTTCAGTAGCAGTCTGGCTGGGTCAATGTCAGCTAATTGACTGCAACAGATTAGGAGAGCAGAAGCTTTATAAAAAATAAAATTCTATTCATGACTATAATGCTTGCGAGGTCCATGGAAATTCCTATAAATTACTCTCTTTCATGGAATCGTCTCACCCTTGCCCCATGCATTACAGAGTTTTATTAGGTCTGCTAAACACCAACTTCTTCTAATTTTATTTTCATATTCAGCTGCTGGAAAGAAGACTCTTCTTTCATCTCAGCTGTCAGGTTTTAGGTCTCATGAAAGGGGCCCTAATTTTTAATAAGTTCAATTATTGTTCATTTTTTATATGTTACTGTTAGGGGAGCTGGACAGGTGCTTTCTGAACTGTGTGTCTGGTCCCACACCCAACTGCGCAACATCACAGGACTTTTGTTTTTTGTTAAAAACAACCCCCCAACAGGACATCTACTCGAACAATGGATAAATTGTGGAGGTCTCGGCACCTCTGCTTCCATGAAGGCACTAAACTAGTGGTTCTCAACCCGTGGGTCCCCAGATGTCTCTGGACTGCAACTCCCAGAAGCCTTCATCACTAGCTGAGCTGGCCAGGATTTCTAGGAGTTGCAGTCCAGGAACATCTGAGAACCCACAGGTTGAGAACCACTGCGACTAAACCATCAAATAATTCAGTAGGGAAACAATGGCAAATTAAATACTGCTCCTGTCACTGCAGGCGTATCCTCCCATTTTTAGGGAGATAGATCTTCCCCTAGTCCATTCATCTCACCGATAGTCAGGCGAGGCCTTGTTTCCACAGCCAAATGATTTAACAGGCAGACTGGTCTCCATCATGGCCTATAGCCTCCTCCTGTTCTTTTAATGCTCTGAGCGGCACCCGAATTAAGGAAAAAATTCTGCAGGGCACGAAAGTGCTGAGTGAACCCAAGCGATTCATCACCTGCTAATGTAACCTGCTGCCTCCTGATCAAGCTACCCTGTCCTTTTACAATCACAGCAGCAATTAGGATGCTGACAAAGGGAACCATGGCCATCCATCCCCCAAACGGAAGCGTATTTAGCCAAGGTTCACTGCACAGAATTAAAGCAGTATTTGGTGCTCAGCAGACCTAATTGTTTGCTTGTGAACATTCGACACCATCATTTGTCATGAGGCTGGTATGGGAAGGAGGCAATGACTCCTGAAATGCCCAGGCGGAAGGACCAATCCTCCTATTCTCTAAGTTGTCTACATTCAGCAACCTTTGGCTACTAAATAATCACTGGGAAATGATCATTTATGGTCATGCAGTGATTACAGAAGGCTGTTATGTTTCATGACTAATGAACTCGTTACCGCTAATGCTTTTAAATCATAAACGGTGGAATTAGGATTGGGAACCTGACTCTCTTTTTTAAGAGTATAATTCCAAGAATTCTACACTTAGGACAGGCACTGATAGTTGTCATCTGAACAGAAAATGTTGTGTGAAATTTTTCTTAGCTGCAATCCACAGAAGGGCTGTATTATTGGCGGAAGGTTGACCTATGTACAGTTTTTATCATTGCAATCTCTCTCTTCTCATTGTACTGTTTTACTGTTCTAGTTCCCCCCCTTTTATCTGAATGGGTCATATGACCATAATAAACAAGTGATTGATTGAAATATTGTATGCTTTCATTGAGACAGAGAAAAGACAGCCATGTGAGATCCAGCGGCTTAACTATAGTAACTTATAACAATGCAGGGTCATGCTTTTAAAATCTGGAAGTTCTTACTGAAGTTTCGACTAACAGAATACAGGTCTTCCTTTTCCTATCCCAAATGTCCTTGGTGTGAAAGACTCCCGGTGGAACATCTGTTAGGCCTCAGATGGTGTTGCATACATGATTTTAACAAGCATACACCAGGGAGAATTCTACACACTGAAACATGCTCCAGGCAACAAAATTAGTTCCATAATTATTTTATGAAGTCCACCACCATAAGGTTTGATGGCTTCAGAAAAAGAAATCAGAGCAGAATTGGAAAGTCACTTTTAAGAGGAATGAATAAATATATTGACAAGCTGAAGCCTTCCATAAGGGAGAAGCAGGGAGGCTGAGAATTTTTGTAGTTAAGTTTCACAGAGATTGTCAGAAGAATGGCTGTTTCTTGCAGCCAAGAATTTAAGGCCCTTTAGACATGGTCCCCACAATACTCACTCATAAAATGTTGTCCACCCATTTTCGTTGCTCTTCGTGGCAAGCAGGCCAGAATTCCCATGATAGGTCATCATGGCCACCTCATGTCCTTGGGCTGTCACACTCTTGAGGGCACTGTTGGTGCCAATCGTGAGCCAGTAGACTTGGCCATCTGGTACCACCAGCCAGAGCGGCATCCCCGTGGAGTCTCTCCGGATGTTGACCAAGTTCCCGTTGTTGTCAGTAATCAAGGTTATGTCACCATCTCCCGTGTAGGTGAAGTTGTACAGGTAATCTCCAGTGGTCAGGCTTTGGGTGAAAACGTGTTTGCCGCTAGTGTCGAACAAGTAGAGTTCCTGATCGATGGGCGAGGATAACTCATATAAATTCTGCGTATTGAGGAATGGCTTGTTTTTGCGGATGAAGCGGATTCGGATGTTGCCAAGATCAGCCACGTACAATTCGCCATCCGCACACACTGCAAGGGACGAAGGAGCATTGAGCTTGGCATCCTTTGCATAGCCATCGTCCCCGGAAAAACAGTCACAGTTGGCATCGTTTTTGCAATCACAGCCACTGGGAGCACCCGCCACCAGAGAGATCTCTCCATTGGTGGTCACCTGCCGGATGCGATTGATCTTCTTCTCGTCGGTCTCTGCAATGTAGAGGACGCCACTGTGAGAGACAGCCAGGGCTGTGGCCGATTCCAACGTGGCATGGATGGCCACCTTGCTGAGAAGGAAGTGATCAATCCCTGGGACTTGGCAATGCATTGGCCTTCCTGCCACTATGCGTACTTGGTGGTTTTCGGAGATCTGCAGCACCACGTTGTTGTCAAGGACGTACAGAGAATTGTCCATTGGGCTAACGGCGAGGTCCGTAGGCCACTCGAGACGCACCTAATGAAATTGAAGTAAGAAGAATAAATTGGTTGGACTGATTATCAGTACTAATATATATTGTTTATATATGCTTGGCTGAGATGGCTCCATAAGAGTTCTCCAAATGCTGGCTCCTAGCATCAGCTATCAAAATGATTGGGCTCAATCCAGTTCTTATTCCAAATTAGAACAGGCTGATCAAAGGAAAGGTTTCTGTTACATCAACCCTTATATAACCCTAGTTTGTTTATTTGGTCTACTCCAGCTTGGTTCAACCCATTGTACAGTTAATCCATCTTTTCACCCTGATGCATTTTCTATGGCAAGTCAAAGCACAGAAGACACAGTGGGAAAACATCGGTTAGAAAGAGAAGACCCTTTTGGACCCCCATCCCCTTAAGTACACCTAATTTGAAGCAGGATGATTGTATAAGCAGATGCAAATTAGGTCCTGTGGGGAGTATATACAAATTAATGCAATGCAATATAATATAAAATATAATAAAATCCTATTTTTCTTAGTGTTTGTCCATAATATAATATAATGTAAGATCCAGCACTGCTGAGTTGGCTTCAGATGAGGCTTTAATCACAGCCCTACCTCATTCACTAGCTGGCATCCTCACCATCATGAATAGAATTCTTTAAAAAAGCATTAAATGAGTGCCTTTAAAAAGCATAAAAGACCGGGCTTTTTAAGGAGGTGTGAGGTGATTGGTAGTTTGTTGTGTAGTGTTTTGCCTGTTTATTGCTTCTCTGCCCCCCCTTTTTAGCATTTTCGGTTTTTGTTTTTATTTTTGCCTCTTGCCGTATTTTTGCGTGCATTATATGTTTATTTGCTTATTTTACTTGTTTATTCTACTGTTTATTTAATTTGCATTGTTGGTTGTTTCTTATTTGCATTTACGTAAACTGCCCAGATTTCCTTCTGGGAAATCAGTGCGGCATAAAAATGCAATAAATAAATAAACATAAATAAAATTTATTTATTTATTTATTTATTTGGGGGTAATTTTACCCCGCCTTTCTCCCTGGAAAAGGACCCAACCATAACCAAGGAACTCTTACATTCCCCAGTTTGGTTGGCAAACACAAGGCTAAATTTGCCCACTCTCTTTTTGATGGAGAAATTCCACCGTGTGTGCAAGGCTTGCATGCGCAGCACAAGGCCATATGACACTGACTACTGAATTGCACCGATTTGCCCTCGCAAGCCTCACCGAGCTTCCTTTTCCTTTCCTCCCCTTTTAAAAAAAAATGATGGGCAAGTAAAGACAAAACAGCTGCAAAGCAGTTTTGAACACCTAGCCGGATCAAAGGCTCAGACCGCCCCCTTGATGTTGCAGTAGCACTAGGGAAAGACTTAGGAGTACGTGGGGTCCTGGATAGAGAACGGATGGAATCTAATTATAATTCAAGTTCAGGATCAGGTGGCCATTTGCATCCTGAGAAGGCAGGGAGTCTTCACAGGGGAGATTCAGAATATCTAAAACTTCCCTGATTTAAATAGTTTTTTTCCCCAGCAAGAACTGTTGTCTAGACCTCAGACGGTGAAGCCAGATTTCTCTTCCTCTGTTCACCACATGGCCCAGCCTTCCTTTCATCTTCTGGCACTGAACTTCAGCACAGCAGATAGTCATCTCTCTTTCTATATATATAACTTAGATCCTGCCTTTCTCTCGCCCATTAAGGGGGAACCATTTGGTTGCCTAGGCAAAAATAAATAAATACAGTGGTACCTTGTATCAATGAATTAATTCGTTCCAAATGAAATTCTGTTAAGCAAATTTTCCTTTATACAAATTTCTCATAGGAATGCATTGAAAATGGAGCAATCCCTAATTGCAACCATTTTTATGTTGCACGGGTTCGCCCCATAGGCAATTCTGTTAAGCAAATTTCCCCTGTCTCCAGAATTTTTTAGTGTTGTACGGATTTTATGTTATACAAACCGTTTGTTATACGAGGGTCCACTGTAAATGAAAGAGTTATTAAAATGGCCCTGCATTGTAAAGACAACGGCAGGGTGGAAGACATCGGATCTACCTTTGGATAAACCCATTCTTGTTTGGGACAAGACTTCCTCCTGAAGTCTTCAAACAAGCATGCCATCGAGAAATCTGGGTTCAAGCCTGTGCCGTGAAAAATTTACTTCTTTGGACTACAGAGCCCTTCTCGTCATCATTATTTGGGGTGGGGGGGTTGCAGCCCAAGCAGCTAATTTTGCCAGGCTCCAGATAGAATGCTTCTGCTTGTCATTTCCTCCATTAACTCAAGGGGTCCTTTTGTTTGGATGAGCAGTGGGTGAATTCCCACCCACAATACAATACATTGTACATTGTATTGTATTGTTTCTGGGTCTGATTTGTATTGTATTGTATTGTTTCTGGGTCTGATTTCTGTTCAGTTTTGTAAATTGCCCAGAGTAGCCATGTAGCTAGATGGAGCGGTATATAAATTTAATAACTAACTAACTAACTAAATATATAAATAAGCAAGGCCACCAGATGTAGCGTAACCACCAAGCACCTCACCAAGAAGTAGGCCAGAGACAGAGCGAGCACAGCTCTCTTTCTCTGTTCTCCCTCTTTTGTTTCCTTGCCTCGTGGCCCTCCTTAACCCTTCCTGTGGTAAAACATAACAGCCTGTGGTTTCCCCTTCAATAATGCATGCCTCCTTGACTTTCTGATGAGCGCTGCTACACTGGTAAGCATCAAGAATGTAAGTTTATTCAGAAACGACAAGGGAATATTTCTCCCCTCCACCTCTTAAAACCAATTTCTTGTCAACAACGGCGGCTAAATATTTTATGGCTTCTAGTCCCTCATTGCCGGAGGGCCCTGACTGAGGAGACCTCTCCAGTTGCTTTATTCTAGGATGAAAAGAGAGGTCCCTCGTGGAAGTTCTTTTAAAGAGACCTCTTGGCAGCCTCTCTCTTCAGCAGGCGGGTAAATGCGTCTGAGGGAAACGCGAGCTCCAGCTGGGAGAATTGCATCGACAGACTCTTTGGCTAACAGTTTCAAGCCCTCGGTTGAAGCCACCTTCATTTTCAAAATGGATCTGAAGATGAGCTAACATTCGAGGAAGCTGGAGAGGTGAGGAGCGTTGAAGGCCCTGCGATCTCTGTCTTCCTGTGTGCAGAACAAACACACGACACCAGCTCCTCTCCTGCTTCCACAGCCATAACAACTGCCTTGCTTGTCCCCAGCTTTCTGGCTTGAGGAGCAGATGAAGGTGCACCTGCCTTCAGGAGGTCCTGCATCAACCCTACCCAGAGGATTATGGAGTGTGTTCTGCTGTGCAGCACACACGGCCATCTGCAAAACAGACTGGCTGCCGGAGGGAATCAAAACCAGAGGAACAGCAGGGAATCTGTGATGGGAACACAGCTTTTGAGAAAAGCAACGCGATGGATTACAGTGCCCAGCAGCTGGTCACGCTGGCTTGGGAATGAGGCACCAAAATAATAATAATAATAATAATAATAATAATAATAATAATAAAATAATAATAATAATAATAATAATAATAATAATAATAATAACAACAAAACAACAACAAAACAAAACAAAACAAAACAACAACAACAACAACAACAACAACAACAACAACAACAACAACAATAATAATAATAATAAAGTGTTGTAATCTGCCCAGAGTAACCCTAGGGCTAGACGGGTGGTATAAAAATCAAATAAATAAATAAATAAATAAATACACTGAAAAAAGAGACAGAAGCCCTGAATTTTGCAGCTCAAGAACAAGCTATCAGAACAAATGCAGTGAAGGCTAGAATAGAAAAATCAGCTGCGTATGTGACATGTACACTCTGTAAAGAGGAGAATCAAACTATTGACCATTTATTTTGTTGTTGTAAGAAAATTGCTCAGACTGATTACAAACAGTGTCATAATGTAGTTGCTCAAATAGTACACTGGAATTTGTGTCAGAACTATCATCTGCCCGTAGCAAAGAACTGGTGGGATCATAAGCCTGAAAAAGTGATTGAAAATGAGCATACAAAATTACTTTGGGACTTCCAAATACAGACAGACAGGGTTTTGGAGCATAATACCCCAGATATTGTGATTGTGGAGAAGAAAAAAAGTGTGGCTCATTGATGTTGCTATACCAGGTGACAGTAGAGTCAATGAGAAACAACCTGAAAAAATTACCCGATATCAGGATCTGAAAATTGAACTTCAGAGACTCTGGCATAAACTGGTACAGGTGGTCCCAGTGGTAATCGGCACAGTGGATGTGGTGCCTAAAGGGCCAAGCAAGCATTTAGAAGAACTTTGAGTTGACAAAGTCAACATCAGTCGGCTGCAGAAAGCCACCTTACTGGGATCTGCTTGCATAATTCGCCAATACATCACAGAGTCCTAAACGCTTGGGAAGTGTTCGACTAGTGA
>JAHTLZ010000007.1:47687056-47706765 GCA_023846285.1 Phrynocephalus versicolor | reverse complement strand
ATAATAATAATAATAATAATAATAATAATAATAATAATAATAATAATGGAAGGGGGATGTTGCCAAGGGATTATGTGCCCTACTAGCTCTTTGTGTGGAGATGTTACCTCTACCAACATTTCTTACAATGGTAGCATAAAGCAAAGACTTCTGCTTATATACCGCCCCATGCCACTTCAAGTAGTCTCTGGGTTTTAATTACAGTATGCAGACAAAACATTCCCCCCATCCCCCACCACGCAAGCTGGGTACTCAATTTACCAACCTTGGAAGGATGGAAGGCTGAGTCAACCATGAGCCTGCTACCTGGGATTGAACCCCAGGTCGTGAGCACAGTTATAACTGCAGGACAGGCATTTAAGCACTGTGCCATGAGTTGGAAGAGAGCAGTAAGGGTCCCGAGTCTAATCCCTTCCAACTTCTTGACTGAAGCACTGTTTCTTTGTAAACAAGGGGCTTTCTTTTCAGGCTGGTTACTGGGACATGAACGTTCGCTGGAACTGAACTTCTGAAATGCTACTGCGATTTCAGCTAGAATGATGGGTTCTTTGTAGCATGCATTCTGGCTTGTTGAGCTATCTCGTTGCTTGCTGAAAAATCTCCTCAGAATCTTGAACTCAAGCAATGGCCATGTCTTATCAATAGATGGCTTCTAGTCTTCCCACCCTGCTCCCAGGGATAAGTCAGCTAAAAAGAACAATCCATATACATGATTACATGGAATTTTTACTCTCTCTTTAACTGCTCACGCTCTCTTGTAGCTTTAATGTTGTCTTTTAATACTGTACTTTTAATTCCCTGTTCTCAAACTTGAATATGTCTTAATTGTACTGGGCTGTATATTTTCCCTTATTACTCTAAGCCGCCTTGGTTCCTATTCCAAGGAGAAAGGCAAGGTAAAAATACACTAAAACAAACAAACAAACAAAATATATGCAAAAGGAAAGCAGAAAATAATAGTCAAGCAACACCTCAAACGGTAGAGTTGTTGGAAGAAAATGTAGCATGGGGCATAAACACCTAGAGTGTGGAGGAAGACACACCAAACAGGGTTTCCAAAAAGAAAACCCCCAAACAAAGCTATATTTTAAAGGACAGTTTAAAAGTGGGGAAGAAAGGAGCCAGGCGCAATTCTGCTGGCAGTTGATTCCAGAGCCACAGCAAAGAAGGCCCTGTTTCTCGGCCTCCCTTGGAGTGGCCACCTTGAGGGCGACGCCCTGAGAGGACCTAGTGGGGTGGGTGGATGAAATGACTTTAAAATTACTTTGTAAAAAGGTCCTTTAAAAAATGTTCCCAAGAGATGAAACCCTCGGTTGAATTTTGTCTCAGAGCCCTTTTACACAGCCCTTAAGATCTGCTGGTAGCTTAAATTGGGACCCCCCCCCAGCCAGATATCATGTGGGTTTTGTTCCTCTTCCTGTGTTCCCACCCTTCCGCACTCTGTTGCTTCTGTCTGCGGTGAAGGGGAGGGAGAAAAAAAGGGAGGAAAAAATGCAGGCTCACCTCCGCCTGCAGTCGGAGCAGCCCTGTAGGGATTCCTGTCTGTTAAAGGGGCGGTGGGGACAACAAAAACAAACAGGAAGCGAGGAGAGCCCAGCATCCACAGCTTTACAATCCACACCAGAAGTTATTTTACCTCCGGAGACCAGGTACTTGTAAAGTGTGCTGGGGCACGCTTAAGTGGACATGGGCGTACTTTATTATTTTTTAAAACTCCGCTGCTGGTGGGAAAACAATTTTATGCTCCGCATCTGCAAGTGTTTTGCAGCGGATTTTAGGGGTCGTGTAAAAGGCCTCTTAGGTTCTTGCCTGCAGAAGGAAAGCCACACTATGCCAAGACACGATTTTATTTTTATTGTAAACAAAGTTTACCTCTGGCCCACCAGGCTGGTGACCTTTAAGCGCTGCCATTTTTATCCTGCTTAAAAACGGCAGGCGGTGGGGGTTACTGCCACAAAGAAACAGGAGCAATCTTTTTCAAATCAGGTGGGGAAAAAGAACGAAAGGAGCAGGTGTCAGCTGGAAGCATGGAAATTACATGCGTAGTTACAAAAGGAAAAACAACAACCCATTGACTTCTATTGTACCTAACAGTTTTTCCAGCTTTCCAAATAGGAGTGGTGGTTTTGCAGAACAAAGCTCCATTCCTGAAGCCGTTCAAATCGTAATTCAGGGCAATCAGCCCTCCTGGTTTTTGAGGTCTTGCCTCTGGACTAGTAACAATGATCAAAATGGCCAGTGGCCCCCAAATCTAAACCCCCTGGGCAGCATCAGTTCTGGTGATGTTAGGCTTAAAAAAAAAATACTGGTTTCAGCATAGATCTTTTTTTTTAAAAAAGAAAACTTTTGAGCAGCAAGACTTAACACAGCTCAGTGTGGTGCACATCTCAACCTGCTTGCTGTCTGATGCAATTCAAGATTCTTCATTTCCCTGCTGTTGATAATTTGGGCAGAACAGAACTCAAACACTGTTTCTGCGAAGTTAATTTGAGCCTGTCCCCTCCAATGCGCTGTGTTCAAATTATAAAGGCTCAGCACAGACAGAAGGAGGGGGGGGTTCTGCTTATGATGAGCGTATGAGTTGTACAGGTAACAATAAACTACCAAATACTGTACTGTGAGTTTGAGCTGCAACAATATGCATGCATAACATGCCAGCATTCCAGTGTGTTTGTCAGACCACAATATTGGCCCCTGGACTTTTCTTCTAGCCATTAGCTGATCTGGGAGTGCGTTACGGACTGTTCAAAGACATTTCAGCTTCTGAGTGGGAACGTGAAGGACAGGATGTTCACAAAGGAGGGCATTCTGGCGGTGAGAAACTGCAGCAACACATGTCCAGAAGACAGGAAAGAAAAGACAAGGGGGTAAGATCTCAAAGGTGGATCAAGAAGGGTGAGTGAGGAAGGCTGAGAGGCGGGAAGGAGGAGCCACAGACCGAAGAAAGGCAGGGGGGAATGAATTGAAGAAACTGAGGAGAATCCTGAATAAGACTTAGGGAGGATTAACACTTTTGAAAAGTCCAGAACAGAAGTGACCAGTCAGTGAAACATGTACCGCCACTGGTATCCACGAGGGATCTGGGCAAGACAACAATTACTAAAATTTGTTTTCTCTTACTCTAATATCTTCCTACAACTTTGACATATTATCTCCCACTGATTTTACTTCCCATGGATAATCTGACATATATCCTACCAATCTTACTTGCCGCGGATAATCCAACAATGGCCGCTGATGTTTTGTGTCACCGTAGCAATACCATTTATTCTCAACAGTTTGATTACAGTGCTCAGCTTCTGATGGAAATGCTATTTTTATCTGGTTGTATTTGATAATGCAAGATAATAACAGAATGCCCGGGAACATGTAAGTATCCTTCTCAGGAAAAAAAAGAAAGAAAAAGAAAAAAGCAGATTTTTTCTATCATAATGAGATGAACCGGTTACTTACCTGTAAAGGTGGTTCTTCGAGTGGACCTTCGTGAAGCCACACAAAAGGGTTTCCCAGGCGCCCCTGTGCCGGAGGTCGGCCTTCCCTAGCATAGGAAAGTTTGTTAGTCTCCGCCCCCGCCCAGCGCGCCTGCGCGAGGGCTCCTTCCCGCCCAAACCTCAGTTCCTCTTGACCGCCACTAGACTGGTGAGCCCCAGTACAGGCGTGACGGACCGAGGGGAGGCGGGCGGGTGCTGTGTGGCTTCACGAAGGTCCACTCGAAGAACCACCTTTACAGGTAAGTAACCGGTTCTTCTCCCTCGTGGCCTTCGTGAAGCCACACAAAAGGGTGATTACAAGCAGTACTCACAGGCTGGTGGGGAGTCACGCCGTCACGTAGGAAAGCACGGCCCTCCCGAAGGCTGAGGATGATCTCATTCTGGTGTCCAGCCTGTAGTGGTTCACGAAGGTCTCTGGTGTAGCCCAGGTAGCCGCTTGGCAGATGTGTTCCAGGGGGACGCCCTTAAGGAATGCTGCCGAGGAGGCCATGGCTCTGGTGGAGTGAGCCTTGACGGGGCCTGGGAGCGGCTTGTTGGCCAGTTGATAGGCCAAGGTGATGGTCTGAACGATCCAGCGTGCAAAGCGCTGAGTGGATACCGGACGACCCGCGGCCGCAGGGTCGTGGCAGATGAAGAGCCTCGGTGTTGTCCTGAGAGATCTTGTTCTTGAGACGTAAAAGGCAAGGGCTCTTCGGATGTCAAGGGAGTGCATCTCTCTCTCCTCTCTCGTCGACGGGTTCGGGAAGAAGGACGGGAGGATGAGTGGTTGAGAAATATGGAAGGAAGACACCACCTTCGGGAGGAAGGAGATGTCTGGGTAAGCGACAACCCTATCCGGGAAGAACTGGAGATAGGGAGGGTCGCACCGGAGCGCGCAAAGCTCACTGGCCCTGCGTGCGGAAGCGATGGCTACTAGAAAGGCCGTCTTCAAGGAGAGGAGCCTAATGTCCACAGTAGCTAAGGGTTCAAAGGGGTGCTTCTGCAGGGCCCGGAGAACGAGGGAGAGGGACCACTGTGGTGGGATGGGTCGCCTGTCCGGATATGTGTTGTTGAGACCCCTCAAGAAGAGCTTCAGCCTAGGATGTCTGAAGAAATTCGCCGCTGGGGACGAAGGGGGCTGGTGAGCCACAATGGCTGACAAGTGCACTCTTAGAGAAGACATGGTGAGACCAGATTTCTTCAGGTGGAGCAAGTATCGGAGAACCCAGGTAAGATGGGGGTTTACTGGGGTGAATCCCTTCTGGCCGGCGAAGCAGGTGAACCTGCGCCACTTGTAGGTGTATTGGGACACTGTGGAAGGCTTACGGCAAGCCCTGAATATGGACTCAATCAATTCCGAATCCTCCATGCCGTGAGTTGAAGACGAGGGAGATCGGAGTGAAGCACCTGCCCGTCGTGCTGGGACAAGAGTTCCGGCATTTCGGGCAGGCGAAAGTGGGATGACGCCATTCGAAGAAGCGGGGCAAACCATGGTTGTCTGGGCCACCAGGGGGCCACCAGGATGAGGTCTGGGGCTTCCTGGGAGGCCTTGGTGATGACCTTGTGCAGCAGGGGGATCGGCGGAAAAGCATAAAGTAGCTCGTGTGTCCACGGGAGGAGGAGAGCGTCCCCCAGCGATCCCCGGCCTAGGCCCGCCCGTGAGCAGAAGCGATGGCATTTCTTGTTGGCGGGCGAAGCAAAGAGATCGATCTGTGGAGTGCCCCATGTTCTGCAGAGATGGGAGAAGGTCTGGGGGTGGAGTTCCCACTCGTGGTTCGACTGCTGCAGTCTGCTGAGGCCGTCGGCATGTATGTTGTCCTGTCCTGGCAGGTGCATAGCGACCGGGTGGATCTTGTGACGGATGCACCAGTTCCAGAAGCGAGTGGACAGATCGAGGAGGGATCGGGAATGTGTTCCGCCCTGTTTGTTGATGTAGTACATGGCAGTCGTGTTGTCTGTGACTGTCAGTACTACATTGCCGGAGAGGTGTCGGAGGAAAGCTCGACAGGCCTTGAAGATTGCTAGGAGCTCCAGTTCGTTGATGTGGAGAAGACGCTCCTGGGGCGTCCAGGAGTCGTGCACCTGGTAGGACAGACACACTGCGCCCCAGCCGGTGTTGCTGGCGTCGGTGGTGAGTTGAATCGTGGGGAGGGGATCTCTGAAGGGCCTGCCCACGAGGATGTTCTGGTGAGTGGTCCACCAGGCGAGATGCTCCGGCAGGTCCCGCGGCACCGTCAACTGGAGAGAAGGTGGGTCCAGGGTGGGGTTGAAGCGGGAGAGAAACCAAGACTGGAGAGGTCTGAGTCGCAGCCTCGCGTGAGGGAGGACTGAGGTCATGGAGGCCATGTAGCCCAGTAGCTTTTGAACTTGGACGGCCTGGATGGTCTCCCCCGGGAGGAATTTCCGCACCAACGCCATGGTTTCGCGGACTCTGTCGCGAGGTGGGAACGCCATGGCGCGTGTGGAGTCCAGGATTGCGCCGATGAATTTCGCAACCTGGCATGGCTCCAGTCGACTCTTTTCGAAGTTGACCTGCAGACCTAGTGCGCTCAGCGTTGAGAGGACCGTGGTGATGTCGGCCTTGGCCTGGCGCTGGGTGTCCGCGACGACTAGCCAGTCGTCTAAATATGGGAAGATTACTATGCCCTGGGTCCTGAGGTAGGCTGCGACGGGGGCCATGCACTTTGTGAACACTCTGGGTGCCGTGGCGAGTCCGAAGGGCAATGCGCAGTATTCGTAGACTTGGTCGGCGATAGCGAAGCGGAGGAGGTGACGGTGGGCAGGATGAATTGAGATGTGGAAGTAGGCATCTTTTAGGTCTACTACCCCAAACCAATCCCCCTTGCGAAGTAAGGGGACGATCTTCTCCAGAGTCACCATGCGGAATTTTTTGTAGGTGAGAAACTTGTTGAGCGCCCGAAGATCTAGAATGGGGCGGAGGCCGCCATCCTTCTTTGGCACTGTGAAGTAGCGGGAGAAGAGACCCGCGGCAGGGTTGTGATGGACTGGACGGATAGCATGTTTTTGAAGGAGTGCGGCGACCTCGTTGAGCAGGCAAGGTGAGGGTGGGGTGCGGAGGACGTGGCCCAGTGGTGGCATGGAGGACAGTTCGAGGGAGTACCCGTTCCTCACCACCGACAGGACCCAGCGGTCCGTGGTGATGTTTTCCCAGGCGGCGAGGAAGGGTCGAAGGCGGACGGCGTCCGAGTCAATAGTCCTCTCGGTGCCTCCTCTCTCTAGGCTTAGAGGGGGGAGCAGAGGGCTTGGGTTTTCTGGACTTGTGGCCGAGGGAGGCGAAAGGAGACGGTTTGGACTGCTTGTCTCTGTGGCCTCTGGAGGTGGAAGGGGTGGAGGGTGGCCAATATCGTCGCCTGGGCTGGCTCCGAAAGGAATGCGATGGTCTGGAGGGGATGACGTTCAGCTTCTTTGCGGTGTCATGCCTCTTGTGCTTTTCTTCCATGAGGTCATCCGTGGTGGCATGGAAGAGAGCAGAGCCATCGAACGGTAAGGCTTCGATCTGGGCCTTGTGGTTGTCAGTGAGGCCAGTCGTGCGGAGCCAGGCATGCCTCCGAAGGGTGATGGCGGTGTTGATCACCTTGGAGGCGCAGTCAAAGGTGTGCTTTGCCGCTCTCATTTGCTGTCCTGCTAGGGCCATGGACTCATCATAGAGAGCAAGGGCCTCAGCTCTGTGTTCCTCCGGGATCTTCTCCAAGAATGGGTGTAGGTGAGTGAGAAGATCTCGCTGGTAGGCCCCCATCGCACCCTGGTAGTTACAGGCCTTGTGGATGAGAGTAGAGCAGGAGTACAGGTGCCTGCCAATGGTATCTAATTTACGGCCTTCTTTCGAGGGTGGTATTGGTGTTTGACTGGTCCTGGACTGGACCTGAGAGTCGGCCACGACTAGGGAGCCCGGAGGAGGGTGTTTGTCAAGGTACGGGGCGCTCTCGTCATGGACTCTGTAGAGAGCCTCCAGCCTTCTCGAAACTCGGGTGGCAGCCGGGGTCTGGAAGGCATCCTCAGCCATCGTGAGAAACGATGGAATCATGGTGAGGTGCACCGGTGATGTCTCGTCTGAGGAGAGACGGCCGAAGATGTGGCAAGGCCTCTTTGGCTTCGGCTGGTGCATCGGCAAGTCGATGGTATTTGCCATCCTCACGACAAATGCGGTGTAATTACGCATAGTCTCTGAAGAGGATGGGGGTAGTTTTTCCTCCAGATCAGACGAGGGGGAGGTAACAAACTGGATCGAATCCGAGGCCTCGGATTCGACATCGGATCCGTCGGATTCGTCAGAGGATGGCTGGGGGGAGCGCACCTTGGGCTCTTGCTTCTCCTCGGGTTCGGAAGTGTGGACCAGCCATTGTCGACCGTCGAAACGGAGCGAGAATGTTGGGAAGGGAGGCAGAGCCGGTGCCGTGGCCGCCTCGGATTCGGAGCGGCGCTTCTTAGCACGCTGGTCCGGAGGAGTCAGAGCTTCAGCCACTGAGGAGGCTACCAGGGCGGTCGAACCCGAGGAAGCGCCCGGTCCCGGGGTGACGACCTCCGGGATGGAGGGTAGCTCGGCTTTCGACGAAGTGTGGCGCGTGGCCGAAGGCGAGCGGTGGCGCTTTCGATGTTTGTCGGACTTCTTCTTTTTCTTCTCCGGCTGGGGTTCTTTGTCCTCGGCCTTCCGTACCGACGGGTCCGGAGGGGGTGTTGCCGGGACCGAAACCGACTTCGATGGGGTCGGTTTCGACTTCTGGTCGGATTCGACGCCCGGAGAAGAAAGTTTCGTAGGGAGCGACGAAGGGGAGCCCCCCTTTCTGTGTGGGGAGCGACGGCTCCCGGGGTCGGACGCGGCTCGACGCGGCGCGGAGTCGTCTCGGTCCCTGATCTCTCTTCCAAAGAGGGCCGCCTTGGTGCCGGAGTCGTAGTCATCGTCCGATGACTGGTCCGAGTCGTCGGAACGGAGCAAGGGGTCGAATTCGGGCCGAGAAGAAAGTCGAAGTCCCGGACCCGAAAACTCCGTTTCGACCGTAACGGAACCGGGGGTGGCGGAGCCGTGAGAAGTCGTAGACGGAGCTGACTTCCCCGGCTTGGAGGACTTGGCCTCGGCGGTTTTCGAAGATTTCTGCTTCGAAACCGCCTGGAGGACGGGGATCTTCTTAGGTTTCTCCTCCCGCCCCGGGGCCTCGGACTTACGGGGCTGGTCGGCGGCAGCTTTCTCCATGGGTTGAGGTCGAAGAGACTTTTCCAGGAGAAAGGAGGCAAGGCGGTTACGGCGGTTCTTGAGTGCCTGCGAGCTGAAGCCGCGGCAAATGGCGCAGGCCTCAGGGCGGTGTTCTTCGCCGAGGCAGAGCAAGCACTTTTCGTGGCCGTCGGAGTGCGGGACCTTGGCTCCGCAGTCAATACAATTTTTAAAGGGCTGGGCAAACGGCATTAGTCGAGCGGTCCGGGTCAGAAGAGTGAAGAAGGAGGCAGAATCGAAGAAAAAAATCCAAAATCGCAGGAGACTAACAATGGCGAACCTCTAGCCGAAGGCGGTAAAGAGGAACTGAGGTTTGGGCGGGAAGGAGCCCTCGCGCAGGCGCGCTGGGCGGGGGCGGAGACTAACAAACTTTCCTATGCTAGGGAAGGCCGACCTCCGGCGCAGGGGCGCCTGGGAAACCCTTTTGTGTGGCTTCACGAAGGCCACGAGGGAGAACCACCTTTTTGATAGAATGATTGAAAAGCTATAAACTATGAAAATTTGGAGACCATTGGTCAGGGGGATAGCAATCCAGAGAGCCAAATGGGGTAATATAGGGCAGTGTTGGCGAACCTATGGCATGGGTGCCAAAAGTGGCTCTCGGAGCCCTTTCTGTGGGCACCCAACATTGCCCCCTTCACAACCACCTGTATTCAGGTCAAATTGCTGTATTGGCACTTTGTGAAAAATTACTGGGTTTTGAGCACTTGGTCTCTAAAAGGTTCACCATCACTGATATAAGGGATAATGTGGAACTGGGGAAAGGGAGAGCGACATGATATAGCTAACCCCAATCTGTGCATGTCTCTTATACATTGTCCTGATGTGGAAATATCAACCATCCCCTGTTCCAACGTAGCAAGCGGACTGCACGGCATCCATCTTGCCTTAATACCTGGCAGTCTGTGACTGGTTTTCAAATGGATTGCTGTGCTCTGCTGTTTTAAAGGCGTTTTAGTACTGATTTGATTACTGTTGTTAGTATATTTGTTTAATTCTTTTGAAACATTCATATGCTTACAGCTTTTAGCCTGTAAATATTGTCTTTTTAAACCGGGTGTTGAATTACATGGCAACTGGTAGCTGTTGTGAGTTTTTCGAGCTGTTTGGCCGTGTTCTGGAAGTTTTTGTTCCTGACGTTTCGCCAGACTCTGTGGCCGGCATCTTCAGAGGGCAAGGAGCTCAGGGAACTAGCAAGATGGTGGCCACAGTGTCTGGTGAATTGTCAGGAAGAAAAATTTCCAGAGCACGGCCAAACAGCCTGAAAAACTCACAACAGCTATCAGATCCTGGTCGTGAAAGCCTTCTAGAATATATTATGGCAACTGAACTTCGAAACATTTAGACCCCACAAGAAAAGAAGTCCAGTTGCCATGATTCAACTCATGGATAACTTGGATGACTGAGAATCTCCATAGACATATTGTCTTTTTAACGATGTAAGCCCTCTTGGGGACTCTTTAAGGAGAAAGGTGGGATAAAAATATTTTAAACAGACAGATAGATGAACGAACGAACGAACGAATGAATGAATGAGATTCATATATCTGCTTGGCCATGGAAAGTCCCTGAGAAATAGCAATGTTAAACCACTCCTCAAACTTTTCTCATACTTTGAAAACCACATTAAGGTCACTGTAAATTGGAATCAACTTGGCAGCACACAAATGCATACAAGGCACTTTGTGGCAACAATCCTGCACATTGGTTGTTGGCTGGCAGTGTTTTGCAAGTTTAAAAAAGCGTTTTTCTCCATAAAGACCTCTATATGCTATAGGGCGATCTGGTTGCACAGGGTAGGAGATAACAGAAGTATAGGAAGCCGTACCAACAGGCTAAAACATAGTTTTTATCCGTGGGCTGTTAGACTGTTGAATGAGACGTGATAACTCGCGATAGACTCGTGGGGCTGGCAAGTTGTGCAGCAAGCACACCAAAGTGAAATGCGATTGGGTGGCTTTTTAGTGGGATGGTGTTGGTGGGGGGGAGGGAGGCTCAGTCAATTTCACTGCACACAGGTTGTACACTGACAATAAAGGTTATTGTTATTATGATTGGCCCAACAGTCTTGTATACTTAAATATTATTCCTGGGCTATACCAGCAGGAAATATTTGTTTGTTTGTTTGTTTGTTCATTTTTATACTGCCCGTCTTCCCGAAAGAACTCCGGGCGGTTCACAAAGAGGGCAAGACAAACCCAATAGAGAAACAGTACATCAATCAAAGCAGAAGATAAAATAAAAAATAAAAAGAATAAATATATAAAAATAAAAATTAATATAATGGGTGTCTATATAACACCTGTCAAAAGGTACCAACTCTTGGTGCTCCATTGAACTTCGTTCCAACAGCAGGCAGAACACTGATTCTGATCCCACAGAAAAGATAGGGCAGAGAGGCTGGTTTTGCTAGGAATTGAGATGCAGGGCTGCTACTGGACGTTCACAAACATTCTAACTATCGAGTGGGTATGCTTTGCTATCGGATGTTGACAGACAGTGTGGCTTGTAATTTCTTTACAAATGCAATTTCTATCATTCGGAAAAACATCATGGGCTGAGAGATAAGAGATGGGAAGTGCTGTTGTAAGAATAACATCATGGATGGCACAAAGTCCAGAGAAGAAGATAAAGGGGTTGCAGATTAGAGAGAGAAAATATCTCACGGCAGCCCAAATACCTGGGAAATGTCCATGACTGAGTCACAACTCAGAGGCCTGGCGGAGGTCAAGTCGTTGGAACCCAGCACAGTTGAGATGATCCCATTCTGGTCAATACGTCGGATCATGGTCCCATCCACAAAATAAATGAACCCAAATTTGTCCACTGTGATGCCTGGAAAATGGAAAGAAACCCAAAATGTGTAACTGTTAAAGAAAAACACAACCAACTCGTGATTGCATAACCCAAGGGGATTAAGGATCAACTAGACGCTTAAAGATAGATTGTGTAGTAGCAAAACAGATAGCTGCCTTAAACCAAGACAGACTATTAAGCTACAGTAGGACCATGGTATCTGCAGAGAATTGGTTCCATGCTGCACATACACACGTCCTGGGTGGCTAATGAAAAACACGGAAGTATCAAATGCAGTACATCAGTGGTTCTCACCCTCTGGGTCCCCAGATGTTCCTGGACTGCAACTCCCAAAAGTTTTCATCACTAGGTGAGCTGGCCAGGATTTCTGGGAGTTGCAGTCCAGGAGCATCTGGGGACCCACAGGTTGAGAATCTTAGCAATACATCAGTGGTGGTTAAACTTCGGCTCACCAGATGTTTTGGACCACAACTCCCAGAATTCCAAGCCTGTATTGCAAATGACAAAGGACTGTGGGAGTTGTGGTCCAAAAACATCTGGAGGGCCGAAGTTTGGCCACCACTGCAATACATTGTCTCTGCTGCCCTCTAGGGGCCAGTTTTGGTAAAGCCTCCCCTGGAAATATGTAAATAAATATTTCTAGGTTTTTTAATTTAGTGCTTTCAGGCAGCAGATAAGTGAATCAACAGATGCTGATCCTCCAGACAGGTCTTATGGAAGTTGTAGTCCAAAATACCTTTAGGGCCAAAGGTTAAACCCCACTTCTTTACATCATTTTATTAATGGAGGAAGAAGCTTGTTTTTAACAGGGACTCAAACGTGGGACTTGGGACTTGGCCTCACATCCAAAGACTTGGCAACATCCCTGTCAAATACATATATCCCATCTGCATGGGTTGTGTTCTGTAGCTGAGTAACAGACAGCTTACAAAAATGGGAATATATGCATGCAACATCTCATGTGCTTATGTGAGCCTGAGGTGCACTTCCAAGTGCCTTCCCTTGCACTGGGCCTACATTCTTGACTTTGGTGCATTGGGGTAGGATAAACTTGGCTTTGTTTATGAATCTGGCATCCGGTCCAGATTAAAAAAACAACAACGTCCCTGTTTCAAAATAGTATACAATTTCTATCTTAATTTCTCCTTTCCTTACACGCTATAATTTCTGTTAATTGCTGGCTTTTAGGGCAATTTGGCTGCCGCAACATTTTCGCCCACATTCGGTGAGTGCCTCTATGTCAGCAGCAAACAAGCCCGCTGGCTGGTTTTAATCACCTTCCTATTGCTTTTAAGAGCGGAATGGTAGGAGAAGCAGATAATAGAATGGAAAGAGGCAGCTCTTTATTCTACTGACAGCGTGGACATTTCATTAGAGGCTTTGGGAGGTTGTTTTTTTTTTTTTGCAGTTCTCCAAGTGATAAGAGCCAGAAGCACAATTATTGGGCAGGGATGTGTGATAAGAGTCTGTGCGACACCCACCCACACACAAACTCTTCAAGATGTCAATTTAAGCCTGTTATCTGGAAATCTTAGTGTTTATCTCAAGCAATGCACGTTCTTTGACTAATGCATAACTTGGAAATATTATTTTTCCACCTACAGCTCGGAGAATCCCACAGACAGTATTGGCCAGTTGCTAGGCTGGCAGTAACACGTCTATGCTTTGAGTTGATCTTACAATGGCCCCAGTTAGCCATTTAGAAGAGGGTTTAAGCTGAAAGTGTGGGACGGGAAGGAATACTGTAAGACCTCTGTATCCACTGATTCATTAACCACTGATTCAATTATCCATGGTTGGCAGAGGAAAAAAATAAATAATTCAGCCGCCGCAGAGCAAGCTATCGTTACAAACAGCAGCTGTAAAGCAAGCTACTGTCATAAAGCAGCAGCCGTAAAGCAAACTACTGTCACAAAACTGCCTCATGGCGCAGTGGTTAAATGCCTGTACTGCAGGTAAAACTGTGCTCACGACCTGGGTTCAATCCCCGGTAGCAGGCTCAAGGTTCACTCAGCCTTCCATCCTTCCGAGGTTGGTAAAATGAGTACCCAGCTTGCTGGGGGGGGGGCAATGTGTAGCCTGCATAATTAAACTATAAACCACCCAGAGACTACTTGAAGTGGTATGGGGCGGTATATAAGCAGAACACTTTTTGCTTTTTTGGGGGGAGGGGTTTGGTATTCTCTCTTATCAATGGTTTTCATTATCCAGAGGAAGGCCTGGAATTGATCCCCAGCGGATACTGGGGTCCTACTGTAACTAAATCTAGTTCATGTGAAAACTGTCTTTCAGAACAAGCTGAGGGTGGAACAGAGGGGCGCAAGTCAGGCCAGCATGAAAGCTATGTCATGGTTCAGGTGGTGCTGGCGTGGCAGCTTTGTTCAGTCTTCATCACATGCTGCAAAAGGGTTCTACGCAACTCCCATCTCCATGTGCCTCTGACACAATCTCCTAGTTATGACATCTTTCAAACGTATATGAGACAGATATATTTACACAAGCTTTCAAGGAAGTGGGCAAGCATTTAATTTGTCTCTGCTCCTTATTTGTATTTGGTTTTATTGGATTTTAGCAGACATCCGTGACTTGTCATCATATATGTATTTGTAAATTTAGGTATTGGTAATACGCAATTTTAGATTTATGATTTTAATTACTGGTATGTGCTTTTTCATAGACTTGGTTGTTCTGAGCACTTCTGAGGAAGGTATTGAAACAACAACAATAACAAACAGCACATCAATATTTAACTGACAGGTAAGTATATGTTATGGAATACTAGTGGAAGACTGTCTTTATTATTATTATTATTATTATTATTATTATTATTATTATTATTATTATTATTATTATTATTATTATTAATAATAATAATAATAATCTGCTAATTTGCTTGCTGAAATTAAAAAAAATGCTTTTACCAATTTTTACAAATCTCAAGTTTTTACATTTTACAAATTTTGACTTGACATTGAATGTTTAAGCATGATCCCTATGCGTTCCTATGCATTAGGTATATCGAGAATTAAATATAAAAATAATAATTGTTGCTGTTGTTGTTCTTATTTGACAATATAACTGGTGCATGAGATCTACTACTACGACGACGACTACGACTATGACTACTACTACTACTAGTAGTAATAGTAGTAGTTATAATCATCATCAGCAGCAGCATCTTTAAAATATTTTATGAAACTCAATTAAAAAAAAAAACTGTTTCTTGGCCCATGGGAGCTAGCATGGAGACCTGGCAGTTTTGACTGCAACATGCAGAGAAGACCAAAATATGCAGAGAATCCCCAGGATACTGTAATTGAATCCAGAGACTGTTATCTTTGTGGAACTGCTGGCAACCTCCACAGGGTAAAAGGCACAATGAAATCACTCAGATTAGCCACTCTTAAAAAGTTATGTCTCTCGTTCGGAAACGACAAGCAACCTCAATCAAGGAGTAGACAAGAATGCACCCGGACACAGCTTGGAAAGGTTAAATGTCTACACGTGCCAGAATTCCATAGCCAGCATGCTGGGGGATTCTGTGACTTACATTCAGAGAACGCAATGATTTCAGTCATTCTGAACTCAGCCGCACATTCACATACATCCAAGGCTGGTGAAGGTCCTAATCCGAAAGCTGTAATCCTTACTCTCAAATCCCCCCCCCCCGTGCTTGGATCCCCCACCCTATCATCCACTCTAGCTGATGGTTTGCCTGCACAGTTGCCTAGTCTATGTGATAAATGAGGACTTCCCATCAGTTTGTGTAATTTCTAAAAATGTGATAGCTCTCTCCTCCTGCGCTCCAGAGTTTATAGTTGCCGAGTGTTCTTGCTACAGCCTACGTTCTCAATGACTTCACTCTGAAGTCATCATTTCACCACTTGGTTGCTCAAATGGTTGACTTCAGCCTGTGAGATGAAATCGTTTCGCTTTGCTAGAATTTCATTAGCTTTCTACCCTGGAATAACAGTATGTGGTGACTCAGGTTCTTGTTTCTGATCAAGTGGAGCTTCAGAAAGCACCAGGAGACTTTATGCGACCCTCCACCGATATGGTCTATCACTCATCTGTCATCTTATCATGGAGCTCCCAGGAATGGCCCCTGCCCCCGAAATGAATAATAGCCAAAGACTGTTTAGTAGTCTGTGCTATGGACACAGGAAGCTGGATGAGAACTCAGAGAAATAACTGTTTCAGATTATGGATCGCTCAGTGAGTTAGGTTTGTGGTTACGAAGCCATAGGTTGGGAGTTCGATTCCCCACAGGACCTCCTTGACAGGGGCTGGACTTGATGGCCTCCTAGAGGGTTCCTTATCTGGAGGTTGAGTCATGGCAACTGGACTTCTTTTCTTGAGAGACTGAAACATTTTGCTACTCATCCCAGCAGCTTTGTCCAACTGACAAAGCTGCTTGGATGAGTAGTGAAATGTTTCGATCTCTTAAGAAAAGAAGTCCAGTTGCCATGACTCAACTCCCCGAGAGCCTCAACTTGGATGACTGAGAATCTTCACAGATATATAGGGCCCCTCCCCGCTCTGCAGTTCTAAGACTGTGGCTGTTGTTATTGTTGATGTTGCAGCAGTAGCTGTTCCTATATTACAAGTCCATGATTGGTGTGTGTGTGTATCTGTGTGTGTGTCCCAATTATCAACACTCCGGGAATCTTTTGAAGCCAATTACCCTCTTTTAAAGCGTCTGGGTCTTTTAGGTTTTGAAAAAGGTGTCCAAGACAAAGTGGGGAGAAAAATCGAACCTCTTTTTCTTTCTTCCAATGATGGGCTCATTCCAAAGAAATGGCAGAAATGGTAAGATGAATAGCAATACAGAAAAGAGGAATGAATGGCTAGCCATATTTAATATTCCATCTGCGGTGTTATGGAACCAGCTGAAGATTAAATTATTGCACTCTTCCGGATTTTTGGATCTGCTTTGGTGACATGACAGGATCTCCCCTCCCTCCAACTCAAAGTCATCAGATCCTTTTAAGGAGTGGTCACCCATCTTACCCCTGGGACTTGTCAACGTGGCCTCGGTGGCCTTCCCTCCGTCTCCACAATGGGTCTCATCAAATGGAAGGCACTGGTCTCCAGTTCCGGCCACCACCTCTGAGTTCTTCACCACGTCCTTGACCACAGTTGTGGACTTGATTTTAAAGATGCGGCGGGTGCTGGTGTCAGAGAGGTAGACGGATCCAGCAGTGGGGTCCGTTGTCAAGTAATATTTATGAGCTGGGCTGTGACTGCAGAAAGAAAGAAGACCATAAAACCCTCGTTTACAGTATTCCTAATGAGTACACAGCTGCCATCAAGAATCAGGATGTGAATGTGACATCAAGTTAGCAAGCTAGCAAACCTAAGAGATGTCGCACGAAAGAGATCTGTGAACAGGTAGACTGATTTACCTGAGCCTTTCATACCGGGAATGAGACAAGTCAGACCACTGAACCAGAGCATTTCTATTTATTTATTTATTATTTATTTATTATGGGACTTCTATACCGCCCATCTTCCCGGAGGAACTCTGGGCGGTTCACAATAAACTGAATCAAGTTCAGCCAACACAACAAATACACAGATAACTAATAACTACTGTGGCAAACAATTTAAAAGAACAATATGCAACCCTGGCGTAACACGACGAAATAAACTAGACAAATAGCTACAATACTGGCAAATCCTACAATTCTACAACAGGTGGATGCAGGGCTACCATTCACATCACTACCCAGCAATTTAATGCCTGAGCTAATTAAGGTGGCTTCATATTTAGCACCAAGGATTGCTTAGGATGATCTATAGGGACAGTCTCAATATTTTTGCCGTGGAAAAGAGTTCCTTTAGATTCCACAGTCTCAAAAGAAGACTCACTGCAGGAGAGTTCACAGGTTCGCTTTGAAAAATTCACATATCTGCAAGGCGGCTGGGTGGTTGTGGAGAGATAAAAGCGCACGCAAAACGATTTACTCATTTGAAAAAGCGAATTGCGGGAGAGGCATAAAATCGCAAACAATATGTGTGAGCACACTTTGGTTAATGGGGGGAAGTGTATACATTAGGTAAACTGTGTAAATAAAACGTGCACATTAGGGAAGAGGGACATTGAAAATGTGAATAAATTTCCATATAGCAAGCAAACACTGATGCCTCACTACCAGAGACAAAACAAGGGTGGGGACAAAATGCAGCTGGAATACAGAGAGACACAATGGAATTGAGGCAGAGATTCGTACATCCCTGTACTGTAGTATTCTTGCTGAAGGCCCAACTTTGTAGCTGATATATATGGGGCTGTCCTTACGCACTATCAATGTCATGCTATTTTTTGGGAATTCCGTCACTGCAAAGAGAGGACCTAGTAAGGTGCACAAAAGCATCGGTGTAGCGTTGCGGGTAAGAGTTCCGAGCTAAAACTCAGAAAAGCCAGTCTAGAGTCTGTAGAGTCTTACAACTCATGTGATTCACTACAGTGACTCTTCTTTTAAAACAAAAAAATTACCCAGTGTGTTGTTAGTCTGTGGGACTCCCTGCCACCGGAGGTGGTGATGGCATCTGGCCTGGATGACTTCAAAAGGGGATTGGAGAGATTCCTGGAGGAAAAGTCCATCACAGGTGACAAACTATGATGGAGATGTGTCATCTCCAGACTTAAAACTAGGGTATCTCAAAGACCAGTTGCAAGGGAGTGGTATCAGGAGACAGATATCTAGTCTTGTGGACTGCCAGAGGCATTTGGTGGGGCCACTGTGAGATACAGGAAGCTGGACTAGATGGGCCTTTGGCCTGATCCAGCATGGCTCTTCTTATGTTCTTATGGACCAGTCAGTTCCCTTCCTGGCAGGATTACTGCTGTGAGGATTGAGTGAAAACGACACACGCTCAGCTGGCTGAAGGACAAGTGGGCTATAAATGCAACAAACAAAGATATACTAAATAGACAGAGACAACTGGGAAAACGAATCCTTCTGATTCCAGCTCAAGTGCTCATACCTTTTGGGATTATCAGGGAGAAGGTATGAGGATTAATGCTGTATAAAGGCAGACTCTTTGGGGGCGGGGGGAGATGACACGATGGGGCATTCACCCAACAAGGTGGCTTAATTTTTCAGTTTTTCAACCCTCCTTATGTTGTATTGTCTGGACATACTGATGTACAGTGGACCCTTGTATAACAAGAAGTTTGCTTAACAGAAAATCCGCTTAAAGGGAAAAAAAATTCGCTTAACAGAGTTGCCTATGGAGCGAATCCATACAACAGAAAAATGGTCACGATGAGGGATTAACCTGTTTTCAATGCATTGCTATGGGAAATTTGTACAAAGGAAAATTTGCTTAACAGAGTTTCATTTGGAACAAATTAATTCGTTTATACAAGGTACCACTGTACTTCCAACACTGCTCCTACAGATTTCCTGTGGCAGCTCTTTTCGTATAGATGACCTACCATCATATCATCACCGATTCCACTCTTTGTGGAGGAGAAAAAAACCCTACGTAATGAATTCTTTGTTTTAATTAATGCCCTGGCTCCTTATTGGAGTGATCCCTGGGCAGGAGAGAGGGGGTGTGGAAAGGCCTTTCTGATTTAACCCAGAATATCCCCCTGTGATTTACCCTATTAAAGTTTGAACAGGTTCCATCTGCACTCGGTGACACTGATTCTTGCTAAATAAAATACTCTGACCTTCAGCAACTCAGCCTGGCAGTTTCGGCCCCATCTGTATTCCTTCCCAATGACAGCCAACAGGCAGGGTATTATTTCATTTACTTGCCCGTCACTCAGGCTGAGCAAGTGGCATCCACTTTGGTGGTGCCGGGTGGGAGGAAGAAAGCGGCCCGGTGGGAAATCCACCATCCATTTTATATCCGGCCCCCAGTGCGCACGGCTGTCTTTGCCGAGATGAGGCTGAATGTCAGTCAGTCGTGGAGCCGCTCATAATCACCGGAGGTGGCCGAGAGAAAAAGGCATTAATAACCACAGACTGACATTCTCCAGCACCTTGTTTGCCTCAGGATTTTCAGAGCGCTTTTAACGGAGACGTGCTCCAAATTGGATACGGGCGACGGTGATTTATAGACACATAATTGGACAAGATGACCCTGCCGTCCTCGTTGAGAAGGGAAGGTGGAGGGTGGGGTGGGTGGATTTACAGATGTCTGCAAGTCCCCCGCTGACCTTCTAAAGAAGCGGTGGA
>JAHTLZ010000007.1:47670275-47687016 GCA_023846285.1 Phrynocephalus versicolor | reverse complement strand
AGGCCGGAGCGCGGCAGTCGGCTTTTCCCCGGACCAGGACCAGGCAGGCAGGTAGGAGACATCTCCGCTCTGTCCCTCCCCATTAATGAACTGAACCTAACTGGAAAATTTTTCGTGGTTCTGTTCGGTACGTTCCAATTTCATCACAATTTCCGTTATTCGTTTCATTACGTAACGGAACGAATAACGGAAAACGGAACAAAAAAAAACCTTCGTTTTGTGCCCATCTCTAATTACCATGCATAAACACCATACATCCAGCCCTCATAATTGATTTTTTTTTCATGTGCTCTTTGTAGCTTTAATGTTACCTTTAAATTTTTGTAAGAATCTTCCTCTAATTCCCTGTTGCTAACTTGAGTGTGTCTTAAATGTTCCAGGCTGTATATTGTCCTTCATTATTGTAAGCCGCCTTAGGTCCTTTTCCAAGGAGAAAGGCAGAGTAAAAAAAATTCCAAATAAATCAAATCAAATAAATGTCTGGCAATCATGACCCTGAATGCTGACTCCAGTCTTTATGTGGCTAGAAATGGAAGACTTACAATGTTGTGTGCAAAACTGTTTTAGTAATAAGAGAAATCCTCCCCACCTCCAATCTATGGGGAGATAATATTGTTTGAGGCATCTGAATTATCCCCCCCCCCCAAGGAATTGAATAACTTTTCTGAAAAGTTGATTGGTTGGGTGGAGTTGCCGGTCAGCAGTAGAGATGGGGACGAACTAACCAAATGGTAGTTCGCTGTGGTTCTTCAAGGTTGACAAACTACAAACCATAAATCCCCTAGCTGTGAACCAATGAGCCCTGTGGCGCAGCAACTAAATGCTTGTACTGCAAGTAAAACTGTGCTCACGACCTGGGGTTCAATCCCAGGTAGCCGGCTCATGGTTGACTCAGCCTCCCATCCTTCCGAGGTCGGTAAAATGAGTACCCAGCTTGCTGGGGGGAGGGCAATGTGTAGCCTGCGTACTGTAATTAAAACTGCAAACCGCCCAGAGACTACTTGAAGTGGTATGGGGCAGTATATAAGCAGAATACTTTTGGCTTTGAACTGGTTTGTAGGTTTCTTACTGTCAGGCTGTCTAAAAGATGGGGGTGGGGGAGATGAATAAAAGGGGAAACTATTCATCTCTTCATATTTGTTGGAGGTCTCTGGACCTGATGAATATGAAGGGACGAATATTAAACAAATCAGCAATACTTGTTGAATATCTGAGCTGAGCCAGTCCTCCTGTGACAACGCAGGAAACAAATGTCAAAAAGAAATTGTCTGAAAATGCCACCAAAGAGCAGCAAGCAACTCCAAAGAACAAAACCCTAATTAAAAACATCTTTGTTTGGATAGGCCGTGAGTGTATGGGGGAAGGCTCTCTTTTCCTGTAAATTTTACACGAGGCCTAACGATCTGAGGTGTTTTGTCAATGATAAAATAAAAACCAATATTGATTATTATCCACAAATGGCTCCAGAGGCAAGGAAGGAAAGTTGGCATGCAACACAGATAGGGAAAAAGAAGCGACAATTCTCCACCGGCCGGCTTACCTATGTCTGAAATCTTTATTTCTGACAGAAGAACAGGTGGCGCAGAGTGAAGACAGGAAGAAAGGAGGAGAGAGAGAGAGAAAGGGTTAGCGGGTGAACTTCAAGGATTATTAGCAGGCTCAACGCTTGGCAAGTAACAACCTCCCTCTACAAGGCAATAATAAATAAAGACTTCGCAAGCCTGACACTAATACATTTCATAATGGAGATGGCTTGTCAGGGAGCTGCCCGTCACTGGAAAAACTCATCATACCTTAAGAGCCGCCTGTGCCGGTAACGCAGGGAGTACCACAGCTGTCATGGGATATGTTATTGCTCTGTTATTTCTGTTCCTTTGGGATGAATTGTTCACATACTTGTTACGTCTGTCTGGGGAAAATCTCAGCTTTCGCTAACCTGCTGGCTTTGTGAGGGGGCTAACCCCAGTTGTCAATTAGGCCTCTTTGTACAGATGGGGGCAGGCAATCCATCTCTTCCTCCCCCCCCCATTCCCTCATTAAAGGCCATTTATCCCGGCACATCTCCTTTTAATAATGCTGGGATCAGGAGTGTCAGACCTCCCCATCCTATCCCCGTGTACTTCAAAATAACTCTTATGCACCCAAAAATATATCAAGAACCCTAACCCTAACCCTAACCCTAACCCTAACCCTAACCCTAACCGGGGTACTTCAAGGGCCAGATGCAGGAGAGTGGTATCAGGAGACAGATATCTAGTCTCATGAGCTCCCAGATGCATCTGGTGGGGCCGCTGTGAGATACAGGAAGCTGGACTAGATGGGCCTTTGGCCTGATCCAGCAGGGCTCTTCTTATGTTCTTATGTTCTTATGTTCTCCCTCCCCCTCTCTCTCTCTCATACGCACACACACACATATACACAAACACAAACACACACACACACACACACAAAACCCTCCCAGCCTGTGTCAGTGTGGCGTGCCCCTTTTACACACTGGGTTTTCACTCGCTGCCACCACCAGATTCACTGGACACTTATATGTATTTGAGAGAGAGAGTCACACCAAGTAATATAGTTTTAAAACAAACATGAAACATTTATTGGTTTACAATTAGATGATCAGTATTTTGATAGCTCTAGCCGAAGTTGCATACATGTAATCTTATAATAAAGTGTTTCCTTTCTAAACCAGACCCTTTTCAGTGGCAGGTCCCACCTGACCAACTGACAATCTAACTGACTCTCCTCTCAGCTCTAACCCGAACTGAACACCAACTCAAACTCAAACTGAACTGAACATCCCCCATTAGGGTCCCATATATAACATTCTTAGCCCCTCCCACCTGCTTGGTGATTGGCTATAGAAATTAGAGTCATAAATATTCATACTTGTATTAACCCTTTTCGCCACAGTCACCTTCCTGGTGCCTTGGCCACCAGTGATTATGACCCACCTTTCCAAGGGCACTTTCCGGAAGACAGCTAGTAGAGCAATACTTTACTTACTTACTTACTTACTTACTTACTTACTTATTTACTTGGGGTGATGTTTGCGGAATCTGTGTATTACCAAAATTTGTGCTATTTGAACATGTGCAATTTGAGGAAGATGTGTATGTTGGTCTGTTTAGGATAGAATCCCATCCATGTATGTTTTGATATGTGTGCAAGTATGATTTTTTAAAACAGGGCAAAGGGTTTAAGGCAAAAGAGGAATCCCCTTGTGTCACTCTCCTGAACCCACGACTGACATGCTAAGGATCTAAAAAAACCAAAGGAAATTTGATAATAACCTAATACTATGCCTGGTTGCCTGTCTAAGAGACCACTACAAATGGTGCATCTCAGGATGCTTCCTCATGCTCATCCATGTCTCCATGTGCCTCCCCTTTGCTTTTTGCAACAAGGAACCCCAGAGTGAAAACAGGGCACGGAGAGGAGAAGGCAGGCCTCATGAGAGTGGTTGCGTGAACCGGGTGTTTATGTTTCAACAAAAACCGCTTGTACCACACTGGTCAGTGGCTTTCTTTCTATTTTACAGAAATGGAATTGAGCAGCTGCAGAGTTGTGTGGAACAATGCGGCCGTTCTACATTTTACTGCACGAGGCTCACCAAGTAGCATAAAGAGAGGGCCAAGCCAATATTTCGGCTGTTTTCAAGATTCCTGAACAAAACATTACAAACCCTCCCCGGCTGCCGTCTTCTGAAACCCCCATTTTAATGGCCGCCATTTCCCCTCAGGAACACACAGGCCTTCTAAGTGCTAATAAAGAAACCACAGTGACCGGCATTCAGCTCCAAAGGAAGGTGCTTTGGAAAGACTTAGATGAAACCCTTGGGACATCCCCCCCATCCCCAAAAAGCCACCATTTCCCAAGCTGGCAGTTATTCAAACCCTGCCATAAGCAGCCAGCCTGTGGGCCTTTTATGGCGTCTTTCTTTGAAGTTACAAGCGTAAAAGCTGCAGCAGCAACAGCAGCAGCAACAGTTCAAGCCGCTTTTCACACAGAAGCAACCTGACACTTCTTCGCAGGCAGAAATACAAGTGTTCCTTTTTAGGATCTAGGATGGGACTGGAACACCGTGGCAGGGGGTTGGGGGCAGAGTTCCTGGCCCTGAATGAGGCAATTAGGCCAACGTAGCTTGGTACTGGTGACTTTATACATGGGTGGCTCTCCAGAGACTCAGGAGCAGGGTCTCGATTCCTCAGCTGAAGGGAAAAGTGACAATGAGACCCTGCAACTTTCTGCCGTGTCAGTTGAAGACATTCCCATGGAGTGGCAAGCCTTCCCTCGATGTTGTCTAATCTAATTTAGGAAATCTATAGCCGGAAACTATCTAGATAAGTAGTGCTTTTAAGGAAATCATTTGGGAGAGGCAGGCCACTAAAAGCTCTCCTCAGATTACATCAGGATTTATCAGAGTCCTTCTCCCCACATTTGTGAGGACTTAAATAAGTCTTTGGATCTAATTTGAGGGGTCACAGCCCTTCCTCCTTCATCTCCAGATCACAAATGGAAGCCTCCGTTTCTACTGTGGAAGTGACATGTAAAGTGAGGGCTTCACAACAGTCCCCCAGGGATAATTCACAGGCACCATCTTCAACCCACAACTTTGACTCCTAGTGGAGCCACAGTAGCTACCCGTGGGGTTGGGGACGTTGATCTTTTTTGTTTGTTTGTTTTTGAAACAGAGCCAAGGAATTGCATACACTTGCATTAAGCCTGGTGGAAAGTAATTTACTTTCCCCATGTACTACCTGGACCCTGACTGTTCAAAAAAAAAAGGAGAGAGAATTCTTCTGCGGTGTCTACTTTGGATTCATAGCTCCTGTTTCCAAGGCAGGCTCAGGCACGGTTTAACATCTTCCCTCTCGGAATTGGGGACAATAGGAGCCTCATGACTTGCATCTTCGAGACAGTTTCCAAAATGAAAGGCAGACCTTTCTTGCAACGTCTCGCCGCTGTCACTTCAGGACTAATAGGGACAATTCCTGAAAAGAGTCTTCCCACCCCTTTTCCATGTCAAGCTCTAGCTCCTTGACGGTGCCTTCAACATTTTCTCTAGGCTCATGCCACTCCCTTCCTGCCCTGATATCATCTTTTATATTTTGTTCTGCCCTTGTAGACCTCTTTTGTTCTGCTCTTGAAGGTCTCTGAGGTCTCCTGACCTCAGAAGCAGAGACGGAGAGAGCGAATGATCCTCTGCTAGCCATTAAGGGCCAGGCAGTTGCCACCTCACTTGCCCCCTGCCCCCCGTTTCAGCTCGGGGGTCCTTCAGAGGGAGGCTGCCAATGGAAGGTCCAACATTGGGCGAGAGGCTAGCTCTTTATAGTCCTGGGAAAAGAGTTAAATTTTGGTACCCCTTGGAATGCCCCTAGCAGAAGGATAGCGACATGGTAGTGAATCCTGCCCCTCGGGAAGGGAGATGTGGAGAACCTGGAGGCAATGTAGTTATCAAAACACTTTTGTTGAGTTTCTGACAACTCCCATTACTCAAACGATCACCGGGGGGGGGGTCATTTTTTCTACAGTTACGCTTTAATATCTACATGGAGGCTACTGGTTTGATCAGAACATTTCTAAAAATTATCTTTGACAGGTTGATACCAGGCTTAAGATGTACTGATGTTATTAAAATGCTCTTGCTGCTCTTTTATTGATCTTTATATACCATTAACCACCTTGAACACAACTTCCTTTGTAGAAAAGTGCCATAAAAATTAAAGTCTCATCTCGTCTCCTCTAATCTTGTCCAAACGTTCTGCTCCTTTCTCCTTCCTTGGAATTAAATTCTTGAATACCTAAGGCTTAGACCTGTCACTACAATCAAAACCTGACTCAAATGCTGTATTTTTCCAGAATCTCTACCCAAGGTGGAGAGCATGACTTGGCCTTTTGAAGAAAGAATCATAACTTTGGTTCCCTTTTTTTGAACACAGATTGATAAGGTGTCATAAAAACAAATTACGGAAAAATCAACCAGCACAGAATAAAACCTATATATATGTTCTGTTTAGTGTTTTTTTCTAAATTTGCGCTACCGAAAAGGAGCTTGACCTTGCCTCTATCCTGGAATGAATTAACAAATGACCCTGGGAAGGGAGTGGCAGCATGAATATTTTAGATATGCAAATCACTTTCAGTTCGAAATCCCATTTATGTATATCCCAAATGCCACCTACCTATTGCCATTTGTCCTGTCTTCTTCCAAAATGTTATTTCTTAAGTCTGCTTGCTAATTGGTAGCATTCCCTGTGTCTGAGAAGTTTTGGGGTTTGGGGACCTAGCTTTCTCCTTTACAAAGCTCTGTTTTTAATTAATTAATTAATTTAAAAGCACACTGATCCTGAATTTGCTTATCCGTTCTTTTCGCAAGCATTAGCTTTCACGAGTAGAAAGATTTTTTGCTCTCACTTCCCCATCGGGACACACAGAATCATAGAGTTGGAAGAGACCTCAAGCGCCATCTAGTCCAAACCCCTGCCATGCAGGAACCCCCATCACCTCAAAACCAGCGAACCCAGAATTTCCAGCGGGACAGCCTGGCCTACCTTAACTCCAAGATGTTGGTGACATTTCCAGAAGGGAAGATTCTCCGGATGTAGTTGAAGTCCCCGACATAAAGGCTTCCGTCGGAGCCGCAGGTCAGGGCGACGGGAGCGAGCAGCTTGTTTCCGTCGGCGAGGCCGTTGCAACTTGGGCAGGAGATGCTCCTCCTGCGCCCGTTCCCCATGATGCTCCCGATGACAGGCGGCTGCTGAGAGATGAACTGGTTTTCCCCGTTTCCTTTATGCAAGATGCCTGGAGAACAATTGGGGGGGAAATGACATGAGACCATAAAATCATGAAGCTGGAAGGGGGCTTACAAAGCCATGGAAACCAACCAACTGCAAAAGACAGGAATACAAATCAATTGATATCTGCCGGGTGGTTGTCTAGATTTGTCTAGACCAGTGGTGGCAAACCTTTGGCACTCCAGATGCTTTGGACCACAACTCCCACAGTCCTTTGTCAATGGCAATCTAGGCTTTGAATTCTGGGAGTTGTAGTCCAAAACATGTGGAGTGCCGAAGGTTCGCCACCACTGGTCTAGACTGTAAACTGCCTTGGGTCCCTTACCAAGGAGAAAGGCAGGGTAAAAAAAACCTTAAAATAAACAAATAAATTTCTTTTGAATGCCTCCAGTATTACAGCACTCACCATCTCTCAGGGAATTGTGATCCCTTGTCATACTGCTCTAACAGTTAGAACATTTTCCCCCTGATATTCTGAATTCCTGTATCTTCAGCCCGATGTATGCCCAGCCTTTTAGGTTCACCAAGAAAAGATTCTGCCCCTCCTCTGTATGGCAGCCTTTCAAGTATTGGCAAAGTGCTACCATATCTCCCTTCAATCTCCTTTTCTCAAGGCTAAACATGCCCAGTTCTTTTGGCCTTTCCTCGTAAGACTTGATTTCCAAGTCCCCTTCATCGTCTTCTTGCCCTCCTCTAAACTTCTTCCAAGTTACCAGGATCCTTCTTGAAATGCGGTGTTCAGAACTAGACACAGTCCTCAGGATGAGTCCTAACCAGTGCTGAATGGAGTACCTCTCAAGGTTTGGAGACCAAAGACACCCATCGAATTAAAACTATTACAGTGGTGCCTTGAGATACAAAATCAGTTACTTGGGATGCTTCGTTCCTTAAACATTTTTGTATCATGGATCCGAATGGGGTGCAATGCACACTGGGAACTGAAGTCTTCAACAGAATTTACGTATCTCAGGGCTTTCCATTGGGGATTTTCGTATCTTGAGTTTTTGCAGAAGACTTCCTTTCCCAGGGTGCATTGTGCCCCGGATGGACTTCCCTTTTGTATCTCAAGTTTTTTGTATCTTAAGGTGTTTGTATCTCAAGGTACCACTGTAATTGTATGATCAAGATGGACAAAGGTTTGCCCCAAAATATGAAAGGAAGAAATACATTCTCTTTTTGAATATGGAGATTCCACTTCAGCTACCACAATGTCTTCTTTCATCCACATCAGTGGTTGTCAGTACTGGGTCCCCAGATATTCTAAGACTAAAACTCCCATAAGCCTTCACTGCTAACTGTGTCAGCCAGGATTTCAGGGAGTTGTAGTTCCAGGATGTCTGGGAACCAAGGCTGGAAGCCACTGCTCTACATCACCTCACGCAACAGACACTCAAGAAGACCCTGCTGCCCGTGAGCATCTTGCATCTCCTGCTCTCTTGGCTGGGAAGGTCTGGAGATATTGTCCCAAATCCTGTTGCTTTAGCATAAATTGCACCCGAGTTGGCCCACTTAATCCATGGAAATGTGGTGAGTTAATTCCTTTTCAAGTTCCACTGATTCAAGTTGGGTTTACTCTAACTATGGCTTAATGCAGGCATGTCCAAACTTCGGCCCTCCTGATGTTCTGGACCACAACTCCCAGAATTCTAAGCTTTGATTGCCAATGACAAAGGAGTATGGGAGTTGCGGTCCAAAACATCTGGAGGGCCGAAGCTTGGACATGCCTGGTTTCATGTGCTAATGTAAGTTGTATTTGGAGCAGGTCGATTTGAATCAACTTAAAAGGGAGCGGACTCCAAATCCCCATTGATATAACGGACCTACTCTAGTACAATTTGGCATGATAAACTACAGGATTCGGGCCATTATGTTCTTCTTTCTTTTTCTTCCATTATTTGAGGTTCTCCAGTGCAGGTTCTACTTTCCTCTCTCTTTTCTAACTACTCCTGTTTGGGTTACAAACCTGTCCTCATGTGACCTCTGTTCACATGAGGAAGTAACAGCAAACTATGTCCAGACCTCCTATCCAGTGGGCCTACCAGAAACAGTGCCTACCTGCCTTCCCACCCACCCACCCTGCCTTATTCATAAGAACATAACATAAGAAGAGCCCTGCTGGATCAGGCCAAAGGCCCATCTAGTCCAGCTTCCTGTATCTCACAGTGGCCCCACCAGATGTGTTTGGGAGCGCAGAGACTAGACCTCTGTCTCCTGATACCACTCCCCTGCATCTGGCCTTTGAAGTACCCTGGTTTTAAGCCTGGAGATTACACACCTCCCTCATGGTTTGTAACCTGTGATGGACTTTTCCTCCAGGAATCTTTCCAATCCCCTTTTGAAGGCACCCAGGCCAAATGCCATCACCACATCCTGTGGCAGGGAGTTCCACAGACTAACAACACGCTGGGTGAAAAAATATTTTCTTTTGTCAGTTCTCCCTCTCCCAGCCTTCAATTTGAGTGGATGTCCCCTACTTCTGGTATTTTGTGAGAGGGAGAAGAGCTGCCCTCTATCCACTTTACTTATGCCCTGCATTGTTTTGTACATTCCTTACTTCTATGGAAGGTGAATCCTGCAGAGCGAAACTGTGCAAAAGTAGAATCATGCATGCGGTTCCCATTTTTGTGCACTGTCCTCCTCCATACAGGAACTAGTTGCATGATGAGTCGTGCAATGAGCACCATGCCTTTTGAATTCCTGTGCCAAACCCATTGCCACATCCCTACTTACTCTGGGCACACATGAGTTCAGATTTATTTAAAGGAATTTCAAAGATGGCAGGAGAATAAGAATAACTGCCAAAAATAAATGCTTGCAACCGGATTTTCAGGCGGTGTCCCCTCGACCCCCCCCCCCGCTCCAGCCTCATGCATGCACCAACCAACCAACACCAATTTGGCACAATATCTAGGTTACAATAAATAATTTGTGAGCCATCCAGGCCCAGGAGCGGGTGTTTCCCTCCCCCTTGGTCTGAATTATTCATAGAGAAGGAAAGCTACTACGCATCGTGCTGTTATGTCAGATGTGGGCTATTTTCATTATTACAACCGAGGGAGGGAGGGAGGGAGGGAGGGAGGGAGGGAGGGAGGGGCTTGGTGCAGGAGGTTGAACGCACCGCTCTGGATGTTGAGGGCATGGTGCTTGTCCAAGGACCAACCGCCAAGTTTGGAAGCGTCGATTTCGTAACCTTGAAGGACCGCTGACCGCTTCTCCCAAAGGATCAAGTCAGGACACGATTCGTATTCGTAGCCCACAGAAACTGGGAGCCAGAGACAGAGAGAAAAAGAAACAAGGCAAAACAGAAGACACTTAATTACTGAGAACTGCACATTCAGCGTTAAGACAGGACTTTTAACAGGGTGAGAGGTTTGGGTTTCAGAAGGGCATTTTTCTGCAGGCTACCACCGATTCTTCCTCCACGCACTCTCCCTATCCATACAGATCCTCAAACTTTAACAGCGGTTGTGCATTTTAAAAAAGGTCAACCTGGTCGTAAGTGTTGAGCCGACAGGCTAATTATTTTAAAACTGCTGGATCAGGGACACGTTTATTAGTCGTGAAACATTCAAGGTCTCCAGGTTTACATTTTGCTCGTTGACTGCGCTGGCTGGAAAAAATGACGGCCACCAAACAAGATACAGTGGACCCTTGTATAACAAACGGTTTGTATAACATAAAATTTGTACAACATAAAAAATTCTAGAGATAGGGGAAATTTGCTTAACATAATTGCCTATGGGGCGAATCCGTACAACATAAAAATCGGATCACTCCGTTTTCAATGCATTCCTATGGGAAATTTGTATAAAGGAAAATTTGCTTGACATAATTTCATTTGGAACGAATTAATTCCTTTATACAAGGGACCGCTGTATAAAGAAAAGAGGAGAAGGCATGTATACACCTGTCCATGCGGCCCTTTCAGAATGGGAGATTGTGGCCCAGCAATGCCATCACTTTTCGCTTCATTGGGGAAAAAAATGCTCATTACCAATTTTCTAGACTCTGGAGGCTGACACTTGCAAGAACAGAAGGCAAACTACGTTTTAGAAGATGCTGGTATAGCCGTGGTGCCTACTATGGTCCGCGTAACGCCCTCCTTACTACCAAGAATGGAGGTCCTTGCTTGCGGCCATGGGAGGAGGAGGTGGTGATCGGCCCACTGAAGAACCAAGTGGGAGAGGCACTGTTCGGAATTTGGGGAAAGGGCTCAAATTCTTTCTTCCTTCCCAATTCTCTACCTAAGAAACCCGATGGGGCAATTTAGCCAAGCATACCCCCTATAACTTCTATCATGATTGTGATCATCATCATTAACATTTGCATACTGTTTTTTTACTACAATACATAAAACTGAAAACACAAAGCAGCAGGTGAGGACAATCATCTACGGACCCCAAACATCCCAATGAAAGAAGATGGAGCCCTGGAGGGAAGAAGACTCTCGAGATAAGCTCACAACCTGAGGTTCAATCCCAGGTAGCCCACTCAGGGTTCACTTAGCCTTCCATCCTTCCGAGGTTGGTAAAATGAGTACCCAGCTTGCTGGGATGGAGGCAATGTGTAGCCTGTATAATTACTTGTAAACTGTTCAGAGAGTGCTTTAAGCACTATGGAGCAGTATATAAACAGCATTGTGTTTGTTTGTTGCATTGCATTTGTTCAGATATGTTCCATGCCACGTGTTGACAGGACCAGAACTGTGAAAAGTTCCTTTGTTGGACTGCAATTCCCAGAATCCTTCAACCACCATGAATGTTGACATCCAGAGGTTGGAAAAATTACTTTTTGAGACTACTGTGCTCTCTGGGGATTAGGGGAGCTGTAGAAGCAAATATGGAACCCCCCCCCCCAATAAAAGCTCAGAGCAGGACATACAAAAGGGTCCATTTGGACTGCCTGAGTAGAGAGGACAGCTCAAAGGAGCAGGTACAATCCATTGGATACTAAAGTGAGATCTTACCAAATACTTCAGATAACCCATAGACCTTTTGATTGTAGACATCGGTCTTGTCCCATATGAAGTAGTAAGACAAATCAGGGGCCGCAGCAAACCATTTCCTGAAAAGGCGTCCCTCCACGGCAACCATAAGGTGGACCTTCATCAGGTTAAACGGGATGGTGGGGTGGGTCAAGCTGATCCTCAGGACTGATTTATAGCCGGGCGTACGGCTGCTCAGGTAGCTCAGCTTGATTTTACTTCCTGAAATTTTTATCTCTTCTTGCAAGGCCTAGGAAACAAAACCCAGTCACTACAAGTACAGGGGGAAAGCACACATTGGAAACATGAGTAGGGCTGTAGTGTATAGTCTGCTAGTGTTGTTTCTAATAATACCACAAGGAGAATTCTCTTTTCATATGCCCAGAACAAAATGCATGCATGAATAATAAAAAAGTGCAAACAGTTGGACTGGATTGCTCCGGGAGGCGAAGGGAAATTTCTAAACGGATTTTCAGTGCTCTAAATTTTGGGACCCAAATTTTGTAAGATTATCATTCTTGGGGTTCTCCTGTCCTATATTAAGGTCCCTTGCTCATAAAGTGACATGTAAACTTTGTTCTAAAACATCATGCTGCATAACAGCTTTTATTTGCAGACTACATGTAAGAGCAAAACAATGAGCCCGGGGAAATTTGATCTGCCAAACTCACAATCTACAAGCAATACGTATAAATTCATGGCATCAAGATTTCTTGAATGCAATGCCCTACTGTGAATACCAAATTGGGAGGGGTTGCTAATTCCCTAGAGTTGTGGTGGCAAACCTTTGAAACTCCATATGTTTTGGGCTGCAACTCCCACAGATCTTTCTCAATGGCAATCTAGGCTAGGAATTCTGGGAGTTGTGGTCCGAAACACCACTGCCCTAAAAACTAGGATGAAAATCCAAAATGACCTTGACAGACTAGAATGCTGGGCCAAAGCTAATGGGATGGGTTTCAACAGAGAGAAATGTAGAGCCAGTGACAGAGAAACCCAAAACATTTTGGGTCTTTTATTAGCTTCAAATATCGACAACGTGGCAGATTCAGAAACATTTAGTGCCAATTCTTTGCTCCTAGATCTATTTAGATTCTATACTGTAGACTTTTCAATTTACACAGCTCAGTGTGTGTTAGGATGGAAAAACAATAGAAGTAAGGAAAATTATGGTTTTTTTGTTTCTTTCTTTAAAAAATACACAAGTATTTTAAAAGCTCAGCTAACAGACATGCTGGGGTATAATGTAGATAAGTGGTTCTCAACCTGAGATGTTCCTGGACTGCAACTCCCAGAGGTCTTCATCACTAGCTGAGCTGGCCAGGATTTCTGGGAGTTGCAGTCCAGGAACATCTGGGGACCCACAGGTTGAGAACCACTGATGTAGATCATTACAAGCTGAGCAGAGGCTTGGGGGGGGGGTGTCCTGTAATGCAATCCATCTTCACTGCCAGCTAACATGGAACAGAAGCAGGCAAAAATAACTGTATAGGGGAAAACGCTCTCTCTCTCTCTCTCTTTGGTGCAACCTCTTGGCCCATGCCATGCTAAGAAATTATGAGTCCTCTCTGCTGAACTCTAGACCTTGCTGACAGGCTGCTGTTTCACAGGAAAGGTCAATTGGGTAGCGGGGCAGAGAGGAGCAACGCTGAGCTAGTTGGCTAGAACGTGCTAGAAAGGATTTGGCATTAAATGAGAAGAAATGGGGACTGGTGGGTCCAAGGGGTGTCTCTCAATTACAAGCTGAGGTGGTTTTACATCATTTTAACTGTCACAGCTTCGGTTGAGGCATCTTCTCATTGAGCTGGACACGTGTGGCATTTATCACCACGTGTAAAATGCAGACAGGTGAGAAATTTAAGCTTACATTTCATTGTTTTAAAAGTTCCCGACCGCAGTTCTGAAAATGCATGAGATCAGTGCAGTTCTCCGTCCCTTCTTGCAACAAGTGGGAAATAAAATATGGTATAATATGAATACAGTGGTACCCCGACTTAAGAGCAGCTCGACTTAAGAGCAATTCGGCTTAAGAGCGGAAAACTGTTGGCATTTTAACTGCCGCCTTACAAATTTTAGATATGGTCTGCTTGACTTACAATTTTTTTTCATATTTTTATTTTTAAACTTATTTTTTTTCAATTTTTTAGACTGGTACCAGATTTAAGAGTAGTTTGACTTAAGAGCATGCATTCAGAACAGATTAAATTTGTAAGTTGAGATACCACTGTATTCAGTTCCATTAATGCAGGTGCAAAGAATTTGTTGATATTGGTAGTAGTGGGGACTTCAGTACTTTTTCAGAGACATGAAATGCAGGTTTTTGGACTTCAGCTCCCAGAATGTCAAAGGCAGTATGCGGTCCTAATCCCAGCAGCAGTGATTTACAAAATCCTCAAATGTTTCCCATATCTAGTTTTTGTTTCTTAAGGGGGTAACAAGTATACATCTGCAACGGGAGTGGGATGTCGGGTTTGGAGTCCTGTGAGACGAAGAAGGCTTGATAATTCATGGCTCTTGTATATGGCTCTGGATTTGAGAAGGCAAGGCCAGGCTGAAGAAGAACGACCAACTGCACCAAGGCAACTTTAAGCCGTTCCGCAGGAGGGAAGGACTGCAGTCCTGCAGGCCAGACTCTGCTCACAATCTGGGTTCTGACCCAGGTAGCAGGTTGAAGGTTCACTCAGCTTCCCATCCTGTTTAGGTTGGTAAGTTGGGTTATCCAGCATGCTTTGGGGTGAAATGTGTAGCCTGCATAATTAAACTGTGCACTGTCCAGAGAGTGCTTCAAGCAAAATACGGGGGTATATAAGCAGCAGGATTTGCTTTGCCACTAGCACCTCTCCTGTTTCTGTTAGGCAATAACTGATAACCAGGCATATTGTCCCTGGCATATTCCTATTAACTCTGAACCAGTTGCATCATTTTTTCCAGTGTGTCTGTGTAATTGTATGGGTGCTTTGCCTGTGGTTTCCTCATCCCTCCATATTTTCCATCTTAACGCTGGGTGCTTCAGGTTGAGCAGGAAAATGGTATATTGTGGGTGGGTGCTTCATCAACTCCTTACAGCAACATGTCTGCTTCGTACTCTCCAGTGTCTCCACTTATGATTTTTTTTGTGGGGGGGGGAGAGAAGGGGACCATGGTGGGACTATGGTATCCATTTGTTTCTTCGCCCATTTCGCTTTGCTTATTACGAAATGATTTTTTTTGAAAAAGATTCATTTCCTATTTTGTTTTGTTTTGTTTTTTTGTTTTTGACACTTTGGTGGCCCGCTGGCCGGTTGGCAGTTTCCCCCCCCCTCCCACCGACCAGCTGGACTGTGGGGAGGTCGTTCGATGTTTTTATTTTTTTAAACTCCCACCGACCAACTGGCCCGCAAGGAGGCAGGTTGTTTTCTTTTTTTTATTATTCCTGCCGGCCAGCTGACCCGCAGAGAGGTAGGTCGGCTTTTGTCTTTTTGACTCCTGCCGACCAGCTGGCCCGTGGGGAGGTCGGTCGGCATTTTAATTTTTTTAAACTCCCACCGACCAGCTGGCCTGCAGGGAGACAGGTCAGCTTAAAAAAAAAAAAACTCCTGCTAGCCAGCTGGCCCACGGGGAGGCTGGTCAGTCCTACCCCCCCCCCATTTTTCCTGCTGACTAGCTGGTGTGTGGTGTCCCCGAGATCGGCGCCTGTCAAAATAAATAATAAAAACGGAAAATGAAATGGAATGAAATAAAAATTCCCACTTTGTTTTGTTTCCTTTTTTTAAAGGGCACTTTGCTTTTTCGTTTCATTAGGTAACAAAACAAATAACGAATAACAAATAACAAATAACAAAATGAAAAAATCATTTCGTGCCCATCTCTAGCATCCATGCATCTTTTCCCTTTGGGAAGAAAAGCCATTTAGAAAAGTGAATGGCTGGCAGCCAGGTATGTCCTCTTTGCATTACTTGCCCCTCCAAAACCACCAGTAAGATATATTAATGGCTCTTATATTCTCTGAATCTGAATTGTAAGCAGAGTTTTGGCTGCAATACTGCAGTTTAACCACTGTGCCTGTTCGGCGTGGCCTATGGAGAGTGTTGAGGGAGCACATTTGACTTTAAATATCCCCCAACGTTATCTGGAAGTTGAGTCATGGCACCTGGACTTGTTTTCTTGAGAGATTGAAACATTTTGCTGCTCATCGAAACATTTCAATCTCTCAAGAAAAGAAGCCCATTTGCCACGACTCAGCTTCCAGATAACCACACCTGGATGACTGAGAATCTTCACAGACATTCCCCAAAGTTGCCTCCCTGTGGTTTATCCTGTACCTTCCTCCCATGGAATTTTTTTAGACTTGGCTTTGTGAGTCTGGTTGAGTCACAGTACAGAAGCCCAGGTTTCAATCTGAGCTTTTTCCTAATTTTTCCCTAAGGTCAAGCAGAGGCCTGGCATCTACACCACAATTCAGTGCTGAGGAGAACGAGGAAGGGAATTCCCCATCTAGAAATAAACTTCAGTTTCCACTTTATACCTGGATTTCTGGTACGATGGGGCCTCTCTCTGAGCAGGAGCTAGCGAACGCCGTCACAGGAGAGGGTGAGACCACAGGATTCGGCCGGGCGAAATTGCTCAGGTCACAGCTGGGTATGTCATTCTCTTCGTGCCTCATGACGATGGTCTCCATGACAAAGAAGTGGTCCCAGGGGAGCCAGAGGGTGTGGTCTTGAGTAATGAAGGGTGCCCGTTCGAAGCGCAGGAGGATGGAGATCCCGCCATTAGTGACAAGATCGAAACTGTTGATGGAAACATACAATGTTTCATGGAATGAAAAATGGTGGAAACTTCAGCCGCTGCTTTAAAAAAATCACTGAACACATTTTTAATGTGAAAATTTGATTTTCTGTAAAATTTCCTCCCAACCAAAAATGGCCGCTGCAAATGGCCACGGAACACATTTTGAAAACTGAAAATATATCTATATCGAGAT